>OX104121.1:53828805-54313805 GCA_944474755.1 Limnoperna fortunei | reverse complement strand
AAAAAAAAATTAGTTTTATTATATTAACTGATACAATTTTATTTTAAGCTGTATTATTATTTCTGTTTATTATTATTATATTTAAAACATTAATTTACAATAAATAATTTCAAACGAAGCGCCGATTATCGATCTGGTCGTACACACCTGTCATAAAGCGTTACGGTCAGTGAACCTAGTTTATAGCCTATACGATTGATCTTTCGATTAAATCAACATGTGGAGCTTATCTTCAAATCTGTTATTGTAGTTCTCATATTTACTTGTATATGATCATTATTCCTTCTGTATATACACAGAAAAAAACTATTTTAAGCATTGGTATTTCTGTTGATAATTATTTTTATTCATATATAACGCTGTCCAAAATAAAAAGGGAAATTCTACTGATTCCCTTTTCCAGGCGAAAGTCAAAAGTGCATCCCTTATGAGAGTGGATTTTAATAATTCTACATGTTAACCATGACAGAAATCACAAAATTTGATCTTTTGTCGTATATTTGTATATAAAATGTATCACCAGGATGAGAAAAACATAGGAGAAATTTCTCCAATCGGTTTGATTTTAACTGTTTAGTATTAAAATCGTGGGAGAAATTTCTTCCATCGTTCTGATGTTAACTCTTTAATAGCACACTCATGGGAGAAATTTCTCCCATTGGTTTGATTTTAACTCGAAGTATTAAAAGCATGGGAGAAATTTCTCCGATTGGTTTGATGGGAGAAATTTCTCCCATCGGTTTGATTTTAATTTTTAATATTGAAATCATGGGAGAAATTTCCCCCATCTGTTTGATTTAAGCTATATATATTCAGCATTACATCAGAGGAGAAATTTCTGCCATCGTTTTGATTGTAATTTTTATTATATCAATCATAGAAGAAATTTCTCAAACAAAGTTCCTTCAAGATTTTACACTGTATACTCCATGTTGTTCATTTTCTGAAAAATAAGAGATAACAATGTTTTTAAAATGTTTGCTATAATTTAAGTATTGTATCATTTATCTTTGCCGAGTAAAATGTGACCGTGAAAATGCATTCGTTATATGGACAGCTGAAAATTGACGAAGTCAGTTAACAAGAAGAAGGAGTCTGAAAGGTCTGAAAATAAATACCATAAAATGGCATAATGATACAAGGATACTGACAAAATTTAGGTATTGCATCATTTATCATTGGTGAGAAAAATGTGATGGAAAATGAATTCTGTATATATGGTCGGCTGAAAATTGACCAAGTTGGTAACAGGAAATCTGAATCGTAGAGGTCTGAAAATGGACCTCACAATATGTTATGGTCATAAAAAGCTAATGACAAATTTCAGTATTCTATCATTGATCATTGCTGAGAAAAATGTGACGGAAAATAGTTACGGACGGCTTACATTTGACTTAGTCCTTTAACTGGTAGCAAAATTCGGAAAAGTCTGAAAATAAATCCCACAATATTGCAAGATTATACAAGGCCACTGATATTTCATTATTGTATCACTTACCATTGTTGAGAAAATGTGACTGAAAATGCTCACCGTAACAATCACACAGACCGAAAACTATACACCTATCCCCTTCAAGGGATGTAGAATGTGCAAACAAATTTTAACTATTGGTATTAAAAATAAGTATTAGCATAAGCTGTTAAACTGACTGCATACGTTAACAAATTCTCAATTATGTAGGAACACTTATAATTAAGACATAAATGTTGTACCTTGACTCACCAAAATTATGATGCGCTTTCCTTGTACTTCGCTAGACCAAACATTTGACAGCGAGATGATTTTGCTTCTGTCCGTTGTTGTCACCCGCGTTTTGCAATTACAATCTGTGGGTAAATATAGCAATACGGATTTATATGTTATCAACATTTTCCTGAACAGTAAATTTCAAAACTAGTTTCTTCTTAGTTTGTCCCATAATCTGAATAATTGTTCAACTGAGAATGCCTCGCGTAGGGAAACACAAAATTACGTTATTCATCCATACCATTCTTTAAATAACTGAAAAGAATTAAAACTGTAGTAATCAAAAATCGCTTGTTGTTAAACTGTACATAATTATTTTAACAATTTAATCTATACGTTCTAATGAATGGGCAAGATTGCAATTATCACTTTCCCACGAGGTCAGTAGACTATAGTATTAATGTTTTATTACCTCTTTTACGATGATTTTTATTTAATGTTCATAGTTCAGTGCTAGAAGGTCATCGTGGCGATAACGTTTCCTGTGCGTTTAATGCCCTGAAATTTATTTAATTCATGAATCGAATGAATATTAATGTTCGACATGACCAGAACAAGTAATAGACAACCATATAAATTAATTAGCAGTAAAACTCTCTTTGTCTAGTATTGAAACGTTTACAAATATTGTTGCATAAACTATTCAGAGCTGTTATGTTACTTATTTGTAAAAAACACCCAGATACATATGGTATCATTTAAGAGCCTTGAACATATACATTTATTTCATTGAACTTTGTATTGAATATTTAGGTTGGACAATCGACAGTAATAGAGAATTCATCGTCTACTAGTTAATATTTTGACAAAACCAAAAAACTTCATTTGTGTTTACATTTCGAATGAAAAGAAAGTAACGTTCCTGCGACATTGGAATTTTACTTGAACTTCACTTACGATAAAATTGGAACGATATCATTTTCAAATACAATTTTGTATTATATTTTAATTATATTTTATTTCATATCAATGATGTAACAATCCATTCCATTGGATGAATTGCAGTCAGTATTGTAAAGCTACAGTTGATGTGCTTTAAGAGATAAATATAATAAAAGATTCAGCAAACGGACTGTATCCAATCTTTCGTTACAGCATGAAGGTTGATACAGCTCGGGCTGTAACGGTGATACAGCCTGATCAAAACATGATTCGAGTTTCCATGTATCACTAAACATGCATGTACATGTATTGAACAGCTCACTTTGTAAACTATTAAACTTATTTGTTTTCTAATGTGTTCAATGAAATAAAAGTAAAACTAACATGCGTGTATGACCGTATCAGAATTACGGTCCTACACACAAGTTACTATTGCACATATAAACTGTACATTTCTTTATAACTCGCATGATATATCAAATCAAACTGTACATATATATGCGTATGCGTCAAAACAGATACCTTCGATATTCATCTGTAAAATACGTCAATTTGGTTTCAGTTCTCTGCCAAGTCATCAGAAATTGTCCGGATGAAATGTTGCTTTATCTCTCGTTTTGAAAAACAACTGTCGTTGACGGACTGGATATATTCCCATAGAATTCCTCGATTAAATAACTAGCATTTGACCAACGTGATCGTTCACTGTCCTCTGTATTGTGCATTATTTTGAAAATGAATTATGTTTCCTGGTTCCTTCTTAAACTAGGTGCACATATTACGTTTAAAAATACCCTTTATATAACGAGATGAATCAAACACAAATCTCTTCATTTAAATCGACGTTTAAAGACAGCACATTGAAACTACGAAATGCACAGAAAAAGCATCAAGTGTATAACCTTTTATATTATAGATTTTATATTTACAGCCATTATGCACGTATACATTCTTTATTAGGAAATTTGTGGTACTCTTTGTGTCACCGGGTAGCTACCGCTTTTTAATTTCATAAACACTAATGTTCCTATATACATATACATATTTCCAATATAATAATTATTAATACACGTCCATTCACTTTCATTCTATTTTCATATTGAAGTACCTCAACTTTCACTGAACTTGCAAGCACATAAAATGAGGGCATGACATTATTTATTTTTACTGGGATAGAGAGATGACCAGATGGTAGACAAAAACCAAATTTTCTAATGATGTGTATGACACGCCACGGGTCATTTAAACTTTAACTGATAGATACTTTCCGTTATTCTTATCAACCAATTACTAACTATTGGGTTCATGACTTTTGTGATAAATTTTGGACAATTAAAATTATGTGATTTAACGTTTGCTGTCCCATCTATTTTAAAAAAAATAATATTGACTATTGTGTGTTGTGGACTTAAATATAGTTTATCATATCATATTTACGTTCTAAAAGGGAGAGTGGGTGTGTGTAAAAAATAAAAAAAAAAATAGCAGAAAAAAAAACAGAAAAATTGTACTTCTGTGCGGCAATAACGTGTATTACAAACTTCTAAATAATCTTATTTTCGCATATGAATTTTAGGATTATAATTATATCAAGACTTTGTCTGGCTGAAAAAATTACTGTTCCGTATTTTATGTATATTTCTAGAATAAATAAAATAAATATTTAAACTAATATAATTCAATATTTAAAGAGAAATTTAATCATATACATTTTTAAAGATCTCATTTAATTTTTAATGTTCTTCATTTCAACAATATCATATGTGTTCTTTTGTCAATTTTGATTTCATTCTGTCAAGAGTGAATTTTAACTTGTATTTTTAGTTTTCAAAGCCAAAGATGTTCAATATTTAATGAACGAATCAATATCTTGTGCCTTCTTTATTGTAAAGGGGCCTCGGTGTCCGAGTGGTTAAGGTAGTTCGTCTACTATTGATTACGTGGTTTGTCAACCCTGAGTTTGTGGGTTCGATTCTCACTGCAGGTAGGGTGTACTCGACTCCAATCTAAATTGACAAGGATTGCCAGTTTTCTGCCAGGTACTCCGGCTTCCTCCCCAATAAAAACTGGACGCCACGATATAGCTGAAAAATTGCTGAAAGTGGCGTTAAAACACCATCCAAACAAAAAAAAAAAAAACTTGATTGTAAAGAAATGTACTTTATAAATTTTTATTTCTTTTTGTAAATGTTTATTTTAAATTAAACTTCATGTAGATATGCACTTCTTTTATATGACGATTGTGTAAATGAACAAAAACTCAAATTATAAAAATAGCCTTGCCAATATATTTTAAATATAAAACATAAAGATGTATTTAATCAGAAAAGAAATATTTTTCGATGGTAAATAAAATTGTGAATGTGCATATAATGTATGTATTCAATGTCTTAAAGCAGTTCTCTTGTGTCCATCTGCGATTTATAACGCTTTTTTGCAACCTGATGACAAATCTGTTCAATGTTGACCCCTAGTTCGTAACCGCTAAGGGATAATAAAAACAATCATACTGGTTTTAATTGGCTTGCACAAAAGCATAAAAATAACTTGTGAGACTCTAGTTACATGGTTTTCTTAACGTAATA
Organism: Limnoperna fortunei; assembly: GCA_944474755.1. Taxonomy (NCBI): domain Eukaryota; kingdom Metazoa; phylum Mollusca; class Bivalvia; order Mytilida; family Modiolidae; genus Limnoperna; species Limnoperna fortunei. The sequence goes on along the minus strand of OX104121.1, from coordinate 54,308,591 downwards.
AAATAAGTAACCTCAAGCATATTAAGAAATATATTATATTGGATAGTATACTAAAGCAATATTTTTTTCTTGATTTGTGTGTCCACAACCAGTTAATCATAGCTAGTAGTGGGTTTATAGTTCTTTGTGGGATGTTATTCAACTATTGAAGAAATAACAAACAGCTAATTAAATGTTGTACGGGACATGCGCATACTTTCAGATTGTCTAGCTAGATTGTCATCCTATAAACTTATCATATCCTTTAAACTTTTTTGGTGAAATCAAAAGAAATAAACAGTTAAAGAGTTAAATCGGTGAAATCACATGTTTGATGCACGCTATATTTACTTTATCAAAACTGAATTCATTTATAACCCCATTTTAAAGGCCACAAGGTTCCGGGAGCCCTGTGCATGAAGGGTTCCAAATGTCATCAAACATCATCTATGCAATACAGAACGTAATGTAAGGTTTTGGAAAATTGTAAAACGAAAACAAATCTCCTTATCATCTAGCATGAAATACAAATACAAAACTATGCGTATGAACAACATGTGTTTTCCTTCCAAATATCATAACAATACGTATTCCAGTTTGTAACTTCAATATACGGGCTAGACATCTTGTTGTAGTTATATGATTGATCTACATGTATGTTGAGGTCAACGCTTGAAAATGGAATACAAAAACTAGCAATACTGTGTTGGAATGCCAGCACAAGTCGCCCAAAATCCCAAAATCTCAATGGAATGTATTTCATTGAAATCGGTACATTTAATTATGCTGAGAAAAAAAATCGTTGAAATCGGACTATGTTTGGGTAAATGAAAGCGTTTACAAAATGGCTGCTTATGCATCAATGGTTTTACTCCAAAATGTTCAGGATAGTCAACCGTATCAGTATACCAATTTCTACAAATTTCTATTGAAATCGCTTACAGAGATCTAAGAAATGCAATTTTAAATTTTAGCGGCGACTATTTTTAAAATGGCGACCTTTTTCAAATTTTTTTTTAGTTGATTGAACAACTCAGGTCAGCATCAACATACTCACAAAGCTTCTTGTTTGTTGATCAGACATTACATCTGTAAGAAGGTGTGGACAAGATTGATGTGTAAAGAAAAAATAAAGAAAAAGAACCAGTGCTGATTGTGATTGCAATCAAGACACAAATATTCTCCTCCCGTCTACAAACATAGTCTGTCATATGACAATCTGTTTGTGCATTAAAATCTACCTACATATAAAACATTTCGTTGACATTGACAAAGCTGACTTTAGGGGGGTGGGGACGATTTTATTTTACAAAATAGTTGTGTTTTCGTCAACATTTTTTCCGCGAAAATGCTCAGGATAATCAACTATATCAATTTACAAATTTCTATTGAAATCACTTCAACCATTCCCGAGATCTGACAAACTGCTCTTTCCATTCGTGCAAAATCCATAGACTTTTGGATTTTTAAGGATTTTTTTTTCATTATCAAAATTTTAAAATTAGCATGCATTATTCAAGTTGGTGAAGTTTCATATAGATCCATTGTACGTCTCTTAGGAGATGGTCGGACCAAAATTGTGGAAGAAAAAAAAATAAGAAGAAGAAACAATGCAAAAACAATATATCTCCGCAAACTTAGTTTTCATACCCAACTATATCGGTCATAATTAGGCAAGATAACTCTGTTTACACGCGATAACTGGTTCCTGAATTTACCTTTGACTGGTCCCGAATAATTACAGGGAGATAACAAATAGTAATGGGTATGTAAAAGAAAACATTTTAATTTAGGGTATTGACAACTTTATGGCTTTTCTTTTGTTTTGTGAGCATGTAGTTATGATCACAATTATTATTATGCAAAGACAAGGTTGATTGCAAGGATGTCCATGTCAAAACAATTTCAAAGTAAAGTAGAAATGGGTGGACAGGAGGTACCTTTCTCCCTTCTCCCTCTCCTAGGCTAAATTTTGACTCAAACTGAAATAAATTTGGAACACTAAGCATATTAACTGCTTGAACAAACAAGGCATGCCTTATGACACATTATCAACTGAATTTAATTGGTGTATGGTGCGCATTTGTCAAAAAATATGAGGATCATGAACTGTGACCGATAGATTTCATAGATAGATAGATAGATAGATTTATTTCGATCTCTAGCCCATACAAACCCATAGTCTGCACAGACCTAAAGTCCCTACAGACTTATTCTCCACATAGATATATAATCCACTTCTAGTACACCAATACCCGTGGTCAACATAGACCTATATGTCCAGAAAATATAGTGTATATGTATTCTTAACTACAATCTTATGGTCTCTTGTTAACTGTCTCTGTTTAGTTTTAATAACCAAACACGTCAGTAATTCTTTAACAATAACATAACCGTGTATTTTAAGAAAGGGGGAGGAGCTAGAGGGGGGTCCATTAACAGGTTAACAATACTTAATTACATAAGAAAAAAACGCGAAAAAACAGATTAAAGCAGAATGTCATCGAAGGGCAATACCATTAACAGCAAAAAGGGTTTTTATTTTCATTATAACAGTTAACAACAATGTCAATTTTTAAGAAAACAGATAACAGTTGCTTTATTTAAAAAAAAACAGTGAAAACATCTGTAAAAATGCCCAAAACACATAAACAGAAAAGATCTTGGCCCCCTTTTAACATTTAGAGTAAAATTTTCATTAGTTCAAAAATTAATTCATGCATGTTCAGGCCTAGATTTATCAAAACAAAATTCAAATCTCATATTCTGATCGGTTAAAAGAGGAATTCCAAATGAAAAAAAAATGGTGCTTATAAATGGAAATGAAAAATTACTATTTGATGCTGTAACATAAATTGTCTGATTTTTTTATTAACAGATGTACTTTTGCAGCTATAGTTTTTTAATTTAATAGGCAAAAACTGATATTTCATAAAAATTTGTCATTCAGGGGAATAACTCAAAAATGTGTATTCTGACAATCATTGACCTAACGAGTTATTTATAGGACTTGCCTTACTGATCCTTTTTTCAATTTAGAGTTTCACTCTGATTTTGGCCGGGTTGCACGATGTGCAAACCCGGGTATGGTATGGTGAAGTCGGGCAGGCGGGGAAAATAGGGTACCTGTTTTGTATAATCAACTCCTCCTACAGTTTTTAACCCAGATCTCTGAAACTTCACAGAAAGATTGCACATGTTTTGAAGTTGTGCACCTGCTATTATGGAATTGTTCCAGGGTTTTTTTCCTATTTTTCCAGACCTGAGTACTTAGTAATTTTTCAAGACATTTGCAGAAGACGGTACTTATTTTTGTAACCAACTCCTCCTACAGTTTTCAATCCAGATCTCTGATACTTCACAGAAAGATTGCACGTGTATTGAAGTTGTTCACCTGCTATTATGGAATTGTTCCAGGATTTTTTCCTAATTTCCAGAAATTTGCAGAAGACGGTACATATTTTGTGTAATCAACTCCTCCTACATCTTTTACGCAGACCTTAAACTTTCTTCCAACAAATTATAAACCATTCCCTATTTATTAAGGCACTTGAATTTGCAACCCTGCCATTTCAGTTTTTTAGGTTATAGTATAGTAAAGTCGGCTAGGCTGGGTGTGGAAAATAGGGTATCTATTTTGTGTAATCAACTCCTCCTATACTTTTCAAGCCATATCTTCGAAACTTCGCAGAAAGATTGCACATGTATTTGTTTGCACACAGACCCAAAACCGACAAATTGTAAACCATGCCCTATTTATTAAGGCACTTGCTTTGCACCCCGGCCATTGTTTGCTATTTTGTTCACTGTTGAATTGTTGAATTATGTATTTCTTTATAAAACACAAAATATATTGTGAGTATGAGGAAATTTCAAGACATGTTATTAGTTTTAATTTACAAAGCAAACACTGAAAATTGCATACAAAAAATTATGAGTAAAGGTCATATAATACTATAGGGGCCTCGGTGGCCGAGTGGTTAAGGTAGTTCGTCTACTATTTACCACGTGGTCTGTCAACACTGAGATCGCGGGTTCGATTCTCACTGCAGGCAGGGTGTACTCGACTCCAATCTTAATTGACAAGCATTGCCAGTTTTCCTACCGCAGGTCGGGTGTTCTGTCCGGGTACTCCGGCTTCCTCTCCCAATAAAAACTGGACGCCACGATAGTGCTGAAAAATTGCTAAAAGTGGCGTTAAAAACCATTCAATCAAACCAACAAACATATTATAAAGAGTTATTGGACAATTACATAGTTTGTAGGCCTTGTCCTTCAGTTATTTTTATTATTTACAGTTTTACTCTAGCTGTTATAGTTTTAAATTTATAAGGCAAATACTGACATTGTTATAACAAAATTGTTATCAATGGACAAAACTTTCTGTAGGTAGTCGTCTGACGTTATTTTTTTTGGCACTTGTCTTGCTAATCATTTTTTCAATTTACAGTTCCACTTCAGTTATTATAACTTTTAATGTACAGGGCAAATATTATACAATTCATATTTAAAATGCTGCTGATTGGTTTATAAGAGAGAAATTTTCGTAACTTTATCTTGGGATTTTCCATGATACAAATTTTTACAAAAATTGCTCTTGCGATTGTTCAATACTTAAAGTAGTGATTTTTGGCGTTTCATGTAAATATGTGGATGAGTGATACCGGAAGACCAATTACAAAAATTTGCAATGAAAGGGACAATTTGATGAACAAAAATTATATATATACGCATAAATGAGAATTTTTCTAATCTGGAAGGCAACACTTCATTTTAAAGTCGTTACAGAAGCTACAATTTTAAGTATTATTAGTCATAAATTCATAAAAAATATGTAAAAAGTTTAAAACAAAAATAGATGTTCCTACAGTACCATGCAGTTTAGGTATCTTATATGCGCATAAGCGGCGAGTTCAACTACGGTAGTTCTACCAATAAAATACATTTTTATGATAAGTTTACAGAAACTAGACTGATATTAGTTATTAATTCTTAGCTTATTTGACACTTGAGGAGGATTTGATTTATTCTCTTCACCGAGCGTGCGTCTCCATTGGGCGTAAATTTGTCTCATTTCAGTCTTCTTCCCCAATACAAATATAACGCATCTCGGTCAATATAGGACAACTCGAGCCGCCTATGAAGACATCTCGGCCATTTATAAGGTCATTCTTCTACAGCTTTTGCTGTTCGACACCGATATTAATTGACGAATTGCCAGTTTTCCAACTGAAGGTCGGGGGTTTTCTCCGGGTACTCCGGCTTCCTCCCCAATAAATACTGGACGCTATGATATAGCTGAAAAAATGCTAAAAGTGGCGTTAAACACCATTCAAACAAAAAATACAGCTTTTGTCATTTTATTAGTTTCAAACTTTAAAACCCAAAATGTAATTACTTACTTTAGTACTTAGTGCTTTTATATTTTAATGGAATTAACTTTATAATATTTTTCTGAATTGTCTAAGTAGTGGGCCAAACCTTTAGAAATATCTGACGGACTGTCTACTTTTGTCTTAAAAGTATAAATTGTTCTATAGATGTATCCGGTTGTGCAAACTGCACTTTGATTAGTATATTTGCATGTGTACATGCATGGATCAACATCCTGGATACAAAGTTGAAACTATGTAGCCTAAGTATCCACGTTTCGAAAAAAATGAATTGGATTGGCCAAGTGGTGTCAGAGGAGAATTAAGATTAATGATCATTAATTAAAAAGTAAACAACTGACAGACAACAGATAACATACACCTTGTGAATTGATGACAAAATGCAGAGTGGAGAGAAATATGCTTTATATAACAAAAAAAAACTTACTGCATAGTAGAATAGTAAAAAAACTCTGATCATTTTGGATGAAATTTATGTCTTTACTGGAGATTTATGTAAATAATATTAGTCTCTATCAATTAAACCAATGAATTGGCACTTATTAAATGATTTTCAGATACACATTTAAGGGAAAATTTGTACTAGTTCTCACTCCCTCTTTTTTGACTTTTGCCTTTCTCCCACCTGTTGCTCCTTTCTCCCTCCCCGTTGCTCCTTTCTCCCTCCCCTTTACTCCTTTCTCCCTCCTCTTTCCTCCTTTCTCCCTGTCTCCCACTACCCTGTCCACCCCCTCAGAAATTTGGCATTGCAAATTTATTTCCTAGTTAATCCTTAATTAAATTGCTTGCATCTTTCAATGGTTTGGTTTATTACACGTCTGCCCGAGAAGTTGTTTAATACTTGATTGTGTGGTAACCTTTAAACTAATAAAGAGAAAAATATACAGCCGTTTTCAAGTCTTTAGTCTTTGTTTACATCTTTCGTTATATTTGCAGAAATTCCGACTTCAAATCTTGTTACGGTATTATCATTAATTATCAGAGCGGTATTTTTATCAGTTTGCTACGTCTATTCGAAATTTGACCCATGCTATGCTAAAATAAAACATATTCCTGCCTGAGTTCCATGAAGTGGAAACCTGGTTGTATTGTGGTTAAGTGGCTATATAAAGAACTTTTTTCAACTTTTAAGTTAAAAATGAGGGAGGTAACCTTAAATGCCCAGGAAGAATACCCAACCTTCACTCGAAAAACATAGTCCGAGAATCCTCTGCCGTCCAACGCTTTTTGCGTAGGACGTTTGTTTGTTTCAAATAAGAGTTTTACCTTACAACTGAAAAGCAGGATCGCAACATCCGTGTATTCTTTCGATTTAAGAGAACAGTTCGAGCACAGAACATCACAGTGTCAACTCAGACAAGAGATATAGGTGTTATATCGCCGCAAACGCGTATTTAAATATACCTTATATATTTGTTTGCTTATGTGAGTACATCTATCTATCTATCTATCTATCTATCTATCTATCTATCTATCTATCTATCTATCTATCTATCTATCTATCTATCTATCTATCTATCTATCTATCTATCTATCTATCTATCTATCTATCTATCTATCTATCTATCTATCTATCTATCTATCTATCATCTATCTGTCTGTCTGTCTGTCTGTCTGTCTGTCTGTCTGTCTATCTGTCTATCTATCTATCTATCTATCTATCTATCTATCTATCTATCTATCTATCTATCTATCTATCTATCTATCTATCTATCTATCTATCTATCTATCTATCTATCGATCGATCGATCGATCGATCGATCGATAGATCGATAGATAGATAACCACGTTTAATCCATTATAAAACTTATTTTTAGAGTACTATTATTCCACTTTACTAATTTAATTGTAGTAATACAGCAATCTGATTGGTCTAGAAATGGTCACAAAACATGTTACAATTCATTGTGCCCCCTCCCCCACTCGCTACTTCGTACCTTCCAAAGAGTACTATACTTTAACTTTAACTTTGGCAAATTGTTTTACCACACACTCTTTGTAGAAAAAGTAATTTGTCAATTTCGGTGTCGTCTGGCAGATGTACCGCTTGTCATATTAAAAAAGAACGAGAACTCTGCCTCAAAAATCGGAGGATATAACAATCGAGTAAGCACACACAATACAAAGCTTCTTGTATACAGATAACACACTATTTATGATCTATAAAATAAAACATTGTTTTCCCTTTCTAAAGAAAGATATGGAAATCTGTTTACCCTTGAAAATCCTATTTCCCTCGGGCATGCCCTCGGGGTAACGTAATTTTCTTGGGTGACCAAATCATCTTATCTTCCTTTAGAAAGGGAAATAAATATATAATATCCGGCTAATATTATTTCTTAGAAATGTAAAATCATCAAATGAAATATTCTTTCCAGCAAAGATTTGCTATTGAATGTTATCCGTGAGGTTCTGTCATTATTGAAAGAGTCCGGGGCATTTTTGTTTATTAAGGGGACATGCAGAATGCATACTGAGTGGTTACGAAATGATATTATTAATAGTCTCGATCTTAAGACGCTGAAATTTCATCTGGATTCATCTCCATATTGAAATAGTTATTGTTGCGCCAACAAAAAAAATTAATTATTATTAATGTTATTGTTAGGAACACCTTGACTTCATATAAGTGTTGACATGCTTTCGTGGTTTTCTTGTCTAAAAATAGGGTCCTAAAAATATAATAATTGTATTGTCTCCACCATTTGATAGCAAATTTACAACAACGTGATCCCAGACGCAACAATATGCTGGGTGATCGAGACTAGATTATTTACAGTGTTTCCTATTTTTATGTTCGGTAGGAATATCTTTAGAAGACGCCATAAACAATACTTGTGAAAAAAAATATAAGAGAAACAAAAGATCCACAAAAGCAACTACTAAGGACACACATAGAACTTCATTCGAGCAGCACCGTTGTGTTATCATTGAGGCTTCAGGCAGGGTGTGCTCGACTTCATCCTTAACTGACAATGATTGCTAGCTTTCCTGCTGAATATGCATTGTTTTTATCGGATACAATGGCTTCCTCATATAACAAAGAACTTTATCATAGCTTAAACCCCATGTAAAAAACAAACCCCAAACGGGCAATACGCATTACGCTGCGACATTTAACTATTGTGTAAATTAGGGGAATGATCAACGTGCCGTAAAATAGTCAATAACTAGGTTAAAGCACTTAAAGAGATTATTAGTATTCTTTTCCCATTAATACCCCAGTGTCCATATATATATATATATATATATATATATATATATAAGATATGGACTACAAAAATCAAGGAAAAAATACTGGGACACCAATTAGACGGGAAATTACAAAAAGGTTTTTTTTCCCATCAGTATATATTGTAAAATGATCCAAACCCCATGCAGTAACTAAACATAGCAAGTCTCAGCAAACTGAGGGGAAATCTTAGAGCTCTTATCTATATATAGGTGACCCTTGGCTACCGATGAGACTAGTTTTCTATTCTCATTAATACCCCAGTGTCATAATATCTATAAGATATGGACTACAAAAAATCAAGGAAAAAATACTGGGACACCAATTAGATGGGAAATTACAATATGTTTTTTGTTTTTGTTTTTTTTCCACGCAACCCATCAGTATATATTATAAAATGATCCAAACGCCATGCAGTAACTAAACATAGCAAGTCTCGGCAAACTGAGGGGAAATCTTAGAGCTCTTATCTATATAGGTGACCCTTGGCTACCGATGAGACTATTTTTCTATTCTCATTAATACCACAGTGTCATAATATCTATAAGATATAGACTACAAAAAATCAAGGGGAAAACGACACACTTTTGCATCATATGTAAACCACTTACCATCACATTACCCAAACATGCTATACCTAAACAATACTTAATGAACTAAATGACAAATTCCTAATTAATCATGAACCCATTCTTAACAAACTATAACCCCATCAAATTCTCTTAATGTAGACTGACCATGAACATTATCTGGAACATTAACCATAACATTAACATTTTCCAAAAATAATCTACCAGACACCAAACTCCTAAGAAAAACAGTCATGGGTCATGAAAAACCTATCTGTCAACAAAATCTGGGATATCACCATGACAGCATTTTATGTTCAGAAAAAAAACCATAAACATCTTTCATTTGAAGAAAGCCCCAGGTTAATGGAAACTCAACCTTTAGTATAAGAAAATGTTATCCCTTAAGGAGTAGCACTGGCTGATAAAATTGAAATACTTGCACTTTTCACACAGACCACAGAACCCCCAAAACACAACTAACCAAAATAGGAATATAATTAACTTAAGTATTTTATCTGTTTAATTAAAACCATCATTATAATTAAAAACATTTATTAGCTCACAATATTGATTAGTAATATTGACAAAAAAAATCTAAAAACAAATAAAAAATACATGTTCTTAGCAATTATATCTATATATTCTAACATAATTTCTCCTTAATTTTTTCGGCCTTCAGTTTCGACCAAATTACAAATTTATTCATTTTAGGAATGATATCAACAAAGCACAAAGAAATCAATTCGATGCAAAATTTAAAGCAAACATAACACCATTAACACTAACTACTACTTATCCTCAACTAAATTTAAAGCAAAAATAACAACGTTAACAATAACTACTACTATCCTAAACTAAATTTAAAGCAAAAATAACACCGTTACCACTAACTACTACTTATCCTAGCAAACATAACACCGTTAACACTAACTACTACTTATCCTAGCAAACATAACACCGTTAACACTAACTACTACTTATCCTAGCAAACATAACACCGTTAACACTAACTACTACTTATCCTAGCAAACATAACACCGTTAACACTAACTACTACTTATCCTAGCAAACATAACACCGTTTACACTAACTACTACTTATCCTAAACTAAATTTAAAGCAAAAATAACACCATTAACAATAACTTCTACTTATCTTAAACTAAATATATATTTTGAAAAAAGAAAGATAGCTAAAACTTAAACAAACCCTCTCATATTATTTAAGAACATCTTTTCTCCTATAGCATTCATGTGAACACGAAAGACTCACAATGTTTGTTCGATTTTGCACGGGAAGTGACATTTTACTCGGGAAATAAATACAAGTTCGAATGACACAAGTAATGCCAAGTATTGAGCTTACACCGGTAGCCCACACATGTGGGTGTGTTCTGGAAATATCAAAACGCTATGACAACTATCTCCTACTAAGAGAGCACTTTCAAAACATTTTGGATGCTGAAGTTTTAATTATGGATATTATGTGATATCATACACAAAGCTATACATAAGAATTTGATTGATATGATGTACAGTTGGAGCAAGAAGGTTGAGCAACTTCATGATTGAAGCATGTTGGTGAAAAAGATGATACATGTAGTTAAATTTTCTTTTATAATATTGTGAAAGTTACATATTTGAAAGGAGATATGTTTTGTTATTTTGTCCTCAAAATTAAGTTCTTTAAAGTTAATTTTGTAAAAATATCTACGACTTAGATAATTTTTAAAATGCACTTTGTTTATGAGTTTTTCATGTTGAAGTCTATGGAAGCAAGAACTCTCATCTTCGATTAGATGTTTGTAAGCTCGCCAACTGCCTTGAGGGAGAGTGTTGCTGGTCTGTTTGTTGTCTTTTGACTAGGCCGAATTTTACTGCCGTTATAATCCGAAGTTAGTTTTGTGATTTGTCGGATTAACGGCAGAATTCAGTCCTATTGCTCGTAATGTAGCAAATAAAAAATTCTAACTTCGGTCTATTTATACAAAAGTCAAACATGATATTCGCCTTCTTTACGTTATTAAAGCTTTAGACATTGCAAAACTAACGGGAAACGATCTTTATTGAAGAAATTTCTTTTTTCGTCCTTGAAGATGCATGTGGAAAATGCTATGTTTATCAGTTTTCCGTATATGGATAATGTGACCTAATTTTGTTATAAACGTGCTAATTTGCATACTATAACAACCATTTCGTAGTAAGAATCCAGTAATTTACATATGTATTATCCAAGATGCAACACGCCATTCATTTTCGGGTTTCTCAATGTTTTTCATGTAGTAAACGTAATTAAAGCGACACGAATGTTCATACACAACGCACAGCGGGTTATTAAAAACGGCAATAACTATCATCACGTATCAATAATGATCGATTTTAAACACGAAACCGATAAAAAAATGGTGACACTGTAAAAAGATATCAAGATCGACCACGTCTGATTGTATATGCAACTTCTTTTGGACATCAAAGTGCCCGGAGTGATTCACTCCCGCTCTGCTACGTTACGAGTAATGGGAGGACTAAATTCGTACCCTCGCCAAATAAAAAGCGAGGGTACGATTATTCGTTCTATCTTTTGACCTGGGCCTTAGGGCTTATTGTTGTCATCTAGTATTTGACTTCTTGTTGTTAACTTTTTACAAATAGTTTTCTCAAACGTTAACAATCATTTGTAATATCCCATTTTTTTGCATTTTTAGGGTCAATTAGAAGCAGTTCTGTTTGGCGTACTGTTTTATTCATAATGAAAAAAATAGTGATACATTTTGTAGATGATACCTTGATTTGTACTCTTATTAGTACCTATCTTCAGCCTTTTTAATATATAGGTGAAAGTGTACAATATATGAATGTTAAGCACACATCTTCATACGAAATTGTATATGTCCTTTTTATAATGTTTATGTTTATGTGTCTGTCTACTTCTTCAACTTGATACAAATCTCGTCTAAAACTAAACCAAATGAAACCAAACTTTGCTATATGCAAGCATCTATTAGAGTACATGTATCTACCTGTATACTTAAATACTTGCACAAATGAATTCTTTCCTTACAAAAAAATGGTTGCCATGTCTAAAAATTGAACTTAGTGGTGGGTTATCTTAATAGACATAAGAAATTCCTTTGCATCACAAGATCTACGAAAACCCTTGGACCATACTGGGACGGTTCCCAGTGCTCGACCCACAGAGCAGCCCAGCGCGTCCCCGGGTGGCGGATAGGGGAGACCCTCTCGTGGGGCGGGGGGAGGGGGGGGTTGTCAGGTCATAATACGGAAAGCCTGGCCGCAAACCATAGAGGGTAATGTGTTTGGAGAGTGCCACGCTTCTTGCACGATACAGATCCCTTTGTAGATTTCGAAAAAGAGTAGGCTCATTGTAGCCGCTAAAAAAGGCTAAATTCTCCGACCCTACCCAAAACTCCGTACTTTTCCAGTGGCAGTCCAAATTATGTTCCCTGTGTCCCATCCCACTCATTATTCAATTGATGTATTGTTTGTAAACTTGTTCCCGTCCTGAATATAGCTGAAATATTGCTCGCTAAACGTAAAGCAAACATCCAATCAATCTTCGAAAACCTTTATTGGGTTGAAGTTGTCCGATGACTAGTCATAGCAGTTAGCACCCTTAAAAATGTCAAATTGGCGTTTTTAGTTCACCTGACGTAGGGTCATGTGAGCTATTGCTATCTCTTGGCGTCCATCATCATTGAGGTTAACTTTTCTTTACAAAATCTATCTCTTGGCGTCCATCATCATTGAGGTTAACTTTTCTTTACAAAATCTATCTCTTGGCGTCCATCATCATTGATGTTAACTTTTCTTTACAAAATCTTCTCTAAAACCACTGAAGGGATTACTTTGAAAATTTGCAAACATCATCAGTAAAATGTCCTCTACCAAAATTGCATAAACCATGAGAGCTGACCAACGAACATGGCTGCCTTGGCTAAAAATAGAACAGCCGCGGTCAATAGTTTGTTGGTTATACATGTAGTTTCAAAAGTATAATAGATAGAGGAAATCTGAAGTGAGCCCCCTTCTTCAGCATCAAAAGCTCTACAAGATTCGCCATTTAGTTGAAGTTGTGTGACGATGGCTTGTATAACAAAGATAGTACCAACGGAAAGGCTATTAAACAAGGGGATCACAAGATTGAAGTCATTACTTAGATATTTTTAACGGGTCGCCATCGTCACCAATTTAATTAAAATTATATCTTCACTTAGCTGCCCCCTTTTTGCTATTGTCGCCTTGCCGATAATAGCAAAATGGGGGGAGCCAAGTGAAGATATAATTTTATTTAATTAGATTGCATCGTCACTTAGTTTGCGGAATATGTGTCTGAAAAATGATTTTTTTTCCTTTTGTTTAATCACTTTCTTATGGAATATCACTACCCCTGATTTGACAAACAGGATTTCAACCTGGGAGATATAGCGGTGTCACGCGTGGAGCAGGAGTACATGTACTTGCCTAATTGAAATGACTCCTTTAGCCATTGTCCTTATAAAGAGAACAATTGTTATTTTCATCGTTTTTGTTTGCCTATAACATCAGGGCCATAGAAGGTAAAAAAAAATTCAATTGATGAAATGTTCAACTAATTGAGCTGTACAACAGTCTGTACTGGGTTTGAGCTGTCAGATGACCACCGTCAGGAGTTTTTGCCTTTGTAAGATTAACAATTGCATTTTCAGTGTCTGGCCTCTGTGGCCAAGTTGTTAAGGTAGTTAGTTGTCAATCTTAATGGACAATGATTGCCAGTTTTCCTATCGCAGGTCGGGGGTTTTCTGCCGGTAATACGGTTTCCTCCCCAAATAAAAACTGGACGCCATAATATAGTTGAAAAATTCAAAGTGATATGTTAAACAACATTCAAACAAACAAAAATATATTCACAGGTGTTCGACCTAGAACACGAGTCTTAGCATTTAGATAAAAATTGTCAATTGCTGTAATAATCGGCTAGAAAAGGGTGTCATATTAGCCGGAGTTTAAGTTAAAATACATATTTATAGTTGCACTGATAGGGAATTTTTACTGTTTATAGTCTTGGAATGTTTTTATAAACGTGTCAGCGATTTTAGCCAGCGTTTTAAGCATACACATGCGCAATGCAAAATGTGACAGAATAACCATATGTGTAAATTAAGTATGGGTCATTCCAATCTAATTAAAATTAAATCTTTCACTTAGCTACCCCCTTTGTTATTGTCGCATGACAGTGAAAATAACAAAAAGAGGGATGCTAGTGAAAGATTTAATTTGAATGACATGGAGTACATACGGTTTTATCCGTTTCAAAACAAGTTTAGGCCTTAGTGTGTTTTAGACATATTGAGATATATACATGTGTGAGCGACAGCAGAATCACATCAAGTATGCTTTAGCGAGCAACCACTAAATTTTTGAACTTTTTTAATTGGGGGGGGATGGATGGGGGGGGGGGCTAGGGTGAGAAGTTAGAACCCCAAAAATAAAGGGAAAAATCAGGTTCAATATATTCGCAAAAAAATTAATAGCTTATTTTTGTAAAAGGAGTTAGCGCGTCAGGCGTAAATAGCGCGTCAGGCGTAAAGAAAAAAAAATATAGTTTAGTTTAACAATCGTTTTGCTTTATCCATTTCTTATCTCATAATGCACCATGTTTCGGAACATAAGATAGAAATCGCATGCCTCATATATAGTTCCAGTAAACTGAAGATTGTTTTCTGCTATCAAAATTTCGAACAATTCGTTTAAATCTGGATCCGATGGAACATCCTTATTAAATGAACATAATTTTTTGCATTTTTCTAGGACAATATCGTTTAAAGGTTCTGCATAATCCCTGGTGTCTTCTTATTCAGGTGTGGTAAACAGAATACAAGGTTTCCCTGCTGTTTTAAAAGTGCTCTCTTAGTAGGAGATAGTTGTCATAGCTTTTTGATATTTCCAGAACACCCCCACATGTGTGGGCTACCGGTGTAAGCTCAAAACTTGGCATTGGTTGTGTCATTCGAACTTGTATTTGTTTCCCGAGTAAAATGTCACTTCACGTGTAAAATCGAACAAACATTGTGAGCCTTTTTGGGGGAGCATGTTTTTAAATAGCGTTTTAAAAACTCACTAATATCCTTTTCTGTATTTGTCATTTCTTTTGGAAAGTCTAAAGCATTCAGCACCTTTTTATTGTTACCTTATACTTTCGTCTTAAATGGTTTGAAGATCTGTAATAAGCGGTTTCAAATTACTAACACAGAGCAACAAATACTGGCTTTTGAATTAATGCATGATACGCAACATCAATTATTACTTTTCGGAAATTTTTCTCACTGGGAAGAATTCTTAATGGGAAGCTGTTCAAAGCATCAATTACTTCATCTTTTGACACACTGTTGAATTCATCTAGTGCCGCTCTAACACACTCTCGATCTACTATTGGCAAATCGTCAAAAACTCGTAAGCCCAAAAATGAACTTATCATTTCATCTTCCGTTGTACTACTAGTTATGGATATTCATACCACGTTAGCTATATAAAACTTTGATTAAAACGTTATATATTTCGATTCATTTTCAGTTATCTACATCTCGTTCAATCTTTGTTTCTCATGAGTAGAAATTTATGACTTTATTAGTGTACTTGTTTATGTTATGTGACCATTTATGTATTTACTTTTAGTTGAACATTGAGAAACGTTGCTTTAATACACTGTCATTAATTATAAACAAGAAATAACAGGTGCCAGGTTTGATGAACTCAAATAAATATCAAATTTCAACCTTTCTCCTGATTACATTTCTATTTATCGCATTTGTTTTATGACGCAGGACAGCGAACATACGTGTAAAATGGCATCTGACCTGACCCGACCTGAACTAAAATTAAACGACGACATTCACGTCTTAGTTTAGGATAGCTACTGCACCGGACAATTTTCCAAAACGAGATTGTTTTTCAAAAATGAAAAGAAGAAAATAACCAAGTAAGAAGACGACGCAAGGCAACGTTTTAAAAAGGTATGTTATAATACATGTAATAACAGCAATTATAGCTAACACAGACAAACAGACAACATTTATTTGTTCGTTCGTTCATTCATTCATTCTAGGTTGAACGAACAGATGGTGTTTGAGTTTATAGTATGTTGTACTAAGAATTCCTGAAGTTGTGCAATCGACAATGAAATCTTTTCTTAAAAGAAAAATTCGGTATGTTTTAATAACCATTCATCGTTTTGCATTTTCACAGACAAATCAGGAGTTACTAATTAAAAGTAAACTTTGTTGTTGGTTACTTTTTTCGGAAACTTAATTGCTGATTGATTGATTGATTTATTAATTGTTTGTTTGATTGATTGTTGGATTGATTGATTGATTGATTGATTGATTGATTGATTGATTGATTGATTGATTGATTGATTGATTGATTGATTGATTGATTGATTGATTTGTTGCAAGTAGTATTTCGGCTGCTGTATATTTAGGACGAGAAAAACACCCCAAACATTGATTGATTTATTTTGATTGATTGATTGATTGATTGATTGATTGATTGATTTGTTGCAAGCAGTATTTCAGCTGCTGTATATTTAGGACGAGAAAAACAAATCAAACATTTTAACAAGGACTGCACGTAAATCAGTCGGGGAAATGGTGTGGGTGTAAACTTAATTTTGACTTACACTGTGACAAAAAACTACTTAAGCACTGGTTATAATGACCATATAGTTCTTATATATTAATTTTATTTATTACAATACAAGCTCTATATTAATTTACATAAAGAAACGATTAACAAAGTCATCGAATAAAATCACATCCATACATTATTACGTTTACTGCACACCATAATTTACATTTCCACTCTCTCATAAGATGGGGCCCCGTCATCAGATATTTCCAGATATGACAATACATGAACTTTGGTAAACATTCTTGCACATAAAATTCAACGGTATATCAAAAGGATGGTAGAACTAAAACACAGCTGAGCTCATAAATAATTTTGTCAATCGGCCATACACTCTGATACACCTCAGCAAGATAATGATTGTAGATATTTGAATCGACCATGGCATGACAAATTGCTGATTAAGATCAAAGGTAATTAAAATAACGATAAATTTCACACTTATGACACACACAAACAAAATATGAAGAATTAAGTAGGGACAGAAAAGTTGTTCTTTTGTAGCTGTTACTGTGCGCTTAGATGTTTAAAAATCTACCAAATCCGTCTTTATCGCGCAAGGATCGTGGCACCACTAAAGACACCCAGCAACGAGGACCTGAACGATTTGGTCCATAGAAACTGTCACCTGTAACAATGTTACTTGCTCTGATCGGAAATGGGAACTTTATGTCACCGCAGGGCTTTGTTTTACATAGGACCGGTGGGAAAATATTTAAAACGGCATCTTCTGAAGCAACTGAATGAATATCATTCAAGACATGCGACATATTTATTGGGTGGCGTTTTACAAAGTCTTATGTTCAGATCTGAGATGGCTGCCACTGGCCACATAACACATTTTAACAAAGAACTAAATGGGAACGTGTTTAAATAGGCTCGTGGTCTAAAACCAGAGAAACCAAAAATACCAGGAATATTATGATGGTAAAATAGTCCTCAAGGTCCATCTAAATAGGCGTGAAGACCCCTTAGTTACAATAAATATTGTGGCTTGCACATGTCTGGTAAAAATGAGTGCTTATTTTCTAAAACTAATATAATAAAACGCGTAATTTAACATAGATAAGAAATATAATAAGTTTCACGTGGGAAGTTCATAAGTTTAAAAAATGATGATAAAGAATAACATCAACTTTCAATTCAATTTGTGTTCAGTAAAAGTCTCTGGAATTAATTCTTTAAAAACACGAGACAAATGTTAAAAAATGATAACCGTGTTGACCACACTTAATAATGATTAAATATTATTATTTTTTATATTAGAGGGAGCAATTATTTGGGCATTGGACGTTACACAAATTATACACCCGCTCCCATAGGGGATATGTTGCATGCTGTTTTTGATCTGTGTTTGTTTAAATTTGTTCAGTAGTTTTGTGTGTCAGATCATGTCATATTGTGGTATTTGTTTTCAGACTTCTTCGACTCCTACTTCCTGTTTACTGACAGTTAATTTTCAGCCGTCCGTAACCATTTTCCGTCACATTTTTCTCAATAATTATAAATGATACACTACTATAATTCTATTCATGCTGTAATTTATTTATTTTAAGTGCTTTGATTGGATAAAAACACCTAAATGGCGTCTTCTCAGATAATTTATACATCGATATTTCCTCTGAGCGGACTACTTTCAGTATCCAATGTAAACAAGATGGCGTCCTCCTAGCGTATCGTCAGAGAGAGGGGGGCAATGTTTTCTCTGCCCCAATGATTTCCAATTAAATCGATTGAGATTTCAAACAAAATATAATATAAATTCAATTTAGCGTTTCATTTTTGTTTTTTTTTCCTATCAATATTCTACAGAACCGCGATTCCTTTGGTACTATGTTTTGCATATCCCTACGCTTTCCGGCCTAGGTACGTTTTGAGGTCTAGATGGGTTTCTGTAAGTGTTTTTGCTGTTTTTAAAATCGCAGCGATTAATTCACAGAATTATAAGGATTAAACACTGTGTTTTAGGAAATTATCAAAGTGTAAACTCCGGCGACTCCCTCACAAACTTGACATAAAGTCCTTCGGACTTTATTTAGTTTGTGAGTGAGTCGCCGGAGTTTACACATTGATAATTTCCTAAAACCCACTGTTTAATCCTATAGAAATTTTGTCGGTAGCTTTGTATGATCATCCCATATTTTGGAATTAATTCTCTTTCTGACCACTACGACTATTACTTCCTGTTTAACGACTTTACTGTGGGATTTATTTTCAGAGCTCTCCGACGTCTAATGCCAGTTGAACGACTTTGTCAGTTTTTAGCCGTCAGTACCATATTTCACATTTTTGATAATTCTTCTCAGCAATGGTAAGTGAAACAATGCTAAAATTTTGTCAATTGCTTTGTATGATCACGCCATATTAAAGGATTCAAATTCATACTTCCAGTTTTTACGACTATGTCAATTTTTAGCCGTCCGTAACAATTTTCAGTTCCCATTTTCTCAGCAATGATAAACGATACAAGGGCTGAAATTTTGTTAGTGGCTTTGTATGATCATGAAATAATGTGGGGTTCATTTTCTGACATTTCCGACTCCTACTTCCTGTTTACTGACCGTCAATTTGTTACCTTTTTGAACAGGGTATTGTAATTTTCTGTCACATTTTGCTCAGCAAATTTGTGTAAAAGCTTCATAGGATCATGACATACTGTAGGATTTATTATCACCCCGCTCCCAATAAAGGATAGATGTTATACTTTTTTGGTCTGTGTGTGTTTTAAGTTATCATGGTGAAGGTGCGGAGTTATCATCGGGGAGCATTAGCTCACAAAAAATACATGTTACAGTGCTGTATTCCCCATGTATGCTTCATTTATACTTAATTTATGCAATAATTTTATTTTACTTACAAAATCTAAACATTGCCTCCAAATATAGACAGATGTTATTTTTTCCAACTTTGAAGTTAAACTCGGAAAATTTTTACTATCAAAAAAAAAAAACAATATTCACCTTTTAATTTTATCCAAACATTTTTAAAACATCATTTCTCTTTTATTTTCAGAAAAGACACAACATGGAGTATACTTTGAAAAATCTTGAAGAAAGAAATGGGAAAAATTTCTCCCCTCATTGATATAATAAAAATTAACAACCAAACCGATGGGAGAAATTTCTCCCATCCTGAATAGCTAATTTCTAATTGATGGGAGAAATTTCTCCCATGATTGTAATACTGAATAGCTAAAATCAAACTGATGGGAGAAATTTCTCCCATGATAGCAATATTAAAAATTAATATCAAACCCATGAGAGAAATTTCTCCCACGCTTTTAATACTTAGAGTTAAAATTAAACCGATTGGAGAAATTTCTCCTATGTTTTTCTTATCCTGGTGATACATTTTATATAAAAATATACGACAAAAGATCAAATTTTGTAATTTCTGTCATGGTTAACATGTAGAATTATTAAAATCCACTCTCATAAGGGATGCACTTTTGACTTTCGCCTGGAAAAGGGAATCAGTAGAATTTCCCTTTTTATTTTGGACAGCGTTATATCTAAAACATTAATTTAATGATGAAACAATCAAATATTTCAAACATAGCGACAAATAACGATTGACATACATGCCTGTCATAACACGTTACGGTTAGTTATCTTGAGATTTAAATGTTTCTATATAGCAGACGATACATAATTATATTATCCTCGGATTACTCTTCAACGATGAATCTTTCATGGACATCTCATCTGTTTGATTTAATCAACACTATGCTTGTGGCGGTGGTATTTCTGCTAATAATTATTTATATAGGAATTAATTACCATTCGGTTTCTTTAACCGGTATCATTATTTATTGGTTAAACAATAAATGTCGAAATCAATCGACACGATGATAGAGATGACTTTGATTAATAATGACATATATGTTTAAAACACGAATACATGGATATAAAATGAGAGTGTCATTGGTACAGGTCTTTCAGCGTGTTCTCTATAATCAGCGGATCTCGACCAGAAAGTTCTTTCCCTATGTCCTCCATGCTAAAGTTCTTGTATCTGTATTTGACGAAATGAACGCAATACAGGCCACAACTATCTCCATCCTCGGGTTGCACTTGCACTCTGCTGACTTGTATCGGGGTCCCCTGATGGTCAGTACGTTTCTGAAGCGTGGATGATACGTTTCCGGCGCTCTTCCAAACGAATCGAAAAATTCGGATGGACCATTGAGAGGGAAATGAAACTCCGCCACCACCACCACCAACACCGCCACCACTACCATCACCACCACCACTGCCACCACCACCCTCCTCTTATAAACTTTCATTCTCACTGACTATAAATTACAATAGTCTAGTGGTGGTTGTGGTGGTGGTGGCGGTGTTGGTGGTGGTGGTGGCGGATTTTGTATTTTGGTGTCAAGAAATTCGATCGTATCTTTTGATGATCTTATCCGAGTTTTATCCGAGGTGAATATTGTTAGCCGTATTTACAAATTCATTGAGTGTATCCTCTCCGTTTGTCCATATTCCCCAAATATCATCTACATACCTACAGTAGCTTAATGGATTATGTTCACTAATCTCATGTTTTTTCCCCATTGATCCATGTAGTACACGCATAATTCCTAGTTTCGATCCGATGGCTGTTCCTTCCGTCTGAATATAAAATTTATTATTGAATGAAAAAATATTATTTTCCAAAACAAAGTCCATTAAAGGTAAAGCATCTTCAGTTTGTATCTTGGGTTGGATCTTTTGTTAAAATCATCTTTGCATGAATCTTTAGCGTCTTTTCTTGGTACACTTGGGTAAAGCGCTTTTACATCTAAACAAAACATGATCGCATCATCTGATAGCGGCTGAGAAATTGTTTTTTTTTATTCAAGAAAACAGTCGTGTCTTTTATATAAGATTTTAACATTTTCACGTAGCTCTTCTTCTATGTTTTCTGTAATACTGTTTTGTCCGTTTATAATAAGTCGCAAAGGGTTATTGTTTTGTGTACTTTCGGGTTCCCTTGTACTTTTCCTGGTCGAGTGTCTTTGGGTAAGAAGTAACTTTTCATATCTTCAGAAATTGCCCCAGTCTTGTACATTTTATCAATTATTTTTCTAATCTTGTTTTCTGTTTTTAAAACTAGCTTTTCATCTATTTGTTTGTATGTTGTGTTGTCTAACAGTTCTGTTTCTATCTCTGTATTTATCAGCGTCAAGAACTACAATACCCGAACCCTTGTTACTGGGTCTTATGACAATGTAATGGTCATTTAAAAGTTCTTTCAAAGCATTTTCTTCTTTTGCTGATAAATTAAAATCTTTCTTTAAATTCTTTATCACGTCATCTTTTACTTCTTTAATATATTGATCTAACCATTTATTTCTACCTTCATCGGTGGTCCAAGATTTGTTTGTTTTTTAGGCTTTATTTCCTTTTTGATGTGTTACATTTGTTGTTTTCACATTCATTATCATTTTCCATGTTCATAAAGTACTCTCAAAGTCTCATACGCCTTTCCCAAAGTTTTAAATCGGTTTTTAATTTCCCTATGTCAACTTTTCTTTTTGTCGGTATGAAATTAAGGCCTTTTGATAACAGACGGATATGATCTTTTGTAAGAGTTTTCTGCGAAAAGTTATAAACTTCCGGTTTTATCTTCTGGTTCTGCGTATTTTGTTTTATTGTACCTTGGGCATTGCCACGGGTTTCTTGTTTATTATCTATTTTATTACAATTTGTAATAATTTACGTTATTTATTTATTTTGACACTCAATGACTTTGTAATATACCGTTTTGATTATGTAGGTAGTGTTGATTCTTTAAATAACAATAGAGTTCATGCAATATGTGTTCTAGTTTTAAGGGTCTTTCACGAATGAAACTATTCTGGATTCTAGGTTATACGGAATATTAGTTTTCACGTGCTTATGATGACATGAATGAAAATCAAGATACATATGAGTGTCAGTAGGTTAACTATACAGATCTGTTGAAATCTGATTTCCATTGAGTAAAACAAGAATATCTAAAAATGGATTTTGTTTGTTGTTTTAATTCATAGTCAACTGAATGCTTGGATGTAGATTATTTAAAATATCTAAAAAAATATTGATACTAACATTGTATGATGAATACAATATTAAAAAGCAATCATCTAAGAATCGTTTCCAGTTGTCTTGAATATACGCTGAGAAATCCGATCCCTATCTATTTTCCAGAATTTGATAAAATGTATTTTCAAGATATCCGCGTATTAAAGTTGCGTACGACGGTGCAACCTTAGTACCCATTGCCGTTACCTTTCTGTTGAATATAATATTTTGCATTGAAATAAAAAACGTTATATTCTACAACAACGATAAGCGCGTTCATTATGAAAGATTTATCAAAGCGTGTATCAATGGAGTGATTGTTTCTGTCCAACCAGAATTCAATTAAGGAATACTTCAAATTTCTGAACAGATTATACGATATAATATGGTTTGGGTCTGTTTACGCCTAATAAACCGCGAAGCGGTTTATGAATGGTGTAAACAGACCCAAACCATATTATATCGTATAATCTGTTCAGAAATTTGAAATATTCCTTATAATTTAATTTTAACTATAAATCTTATCAATTTTTGCGGTAAAAACGTCGATGACGTCGTGCAACTATTTGAATTTTAACGGCGTTAGAATAGGTCATAGGTCACGCAAGTTATTTCTTATAATATGGGTTGCCCGAATTTGAATTGACCAATCAGATTTCAGCTTACAAAGCAAATTAAATTATTAGCCTTTAAGCCTAATTCGTGAGGAATATTTGTATATTAACTAATAACATCAAAAGTTAATAATTTTGAATTATACGGTACTGTTTTTGGCAAGCGATAAAGAAAATCGAAATCGTCTCTTATAAAGCTTGGAACTTGGTCACATAAAGGTTTTAGAATAATGTCTAGCATTTGAATGATTCTCTGTGTTACACTTTCTGGTCCTCCAACAATAGGTCTGAATTGCAAGTCCGATGGACGAGCTATTCTTACATATTCGGAGTTGTCTGAAATAATTTTCTCGCAAATTTAACGACTTTTATGTATCTTAGGAAGGCCATAAAAATGATATGTTTTGAGGTCGTAATTAGTTAAATATTCTGCTTCTTCATATAAAAGATTCTTTCCGTATTTTTCAATAATATTAATTATTAATTTTTTAGTAGAATTGTCTTCATTGTCACGACATTCTCTATAATAGTCAGTAAGGTCATTTAACAGTTATAAAATTTTGTCTTTATATAGATCAATATCCATAATTACTACAGCCCTCCCTTATCGACTTCTTTGATAATAATTGATTTATCAACAAGTAAAGAATTTAGTCCTTCATGTTCAAACTTGGTTAAATTGTTTTTTACATTTAACATTTTGTTCCACTGGAAATTCTTTTAAAGTTTTTATTGTCTGTTCCATAAATGTATCATTTGACTTTGGGGGTTCCAATAAGATTTGTTCCGTAGTATTTCTGTGTTTTCTTTATTTTCTTGATTAAAAAATCGTTCAGTTAACCGCAATTTCATGCAAAATTCAAATATATCCGTCTTTAATGCCTGTGAATTTCCATTAGGAGTTGGTGTATACTTTAATCCTTTTTAAATAGTTTTATTTCAGTCTCAGTTAATTCTCGGCCACACAAATTTATAATTTTGGGATTTAGTTTTTCTTCCGAATGTGTCATAGTATTTAAAGAATTGTTTTGCTATAGTTTCCTCCTCCTGGGGAAGTAAACTTTGAACTTCTGGTTTGTGGTGTCTCCCTCCCCCATCTCCCGTGGGGTGGCGCTTAAAGTCCTTACATTTTATCCTATAAAGGTGATACCATTTTTACGTGAAGGCTGCCTTTTGTTTTGAATATGTGTCGTTTTGTACTTTTGAAATTTATTAGAATTTTGAGGTACTATGGCTGGTCTTTTTCCAGTGTTTCTGTTCGTATTTCTTTGTTTTTATTGCTAGAAGTGTTTTGAAAAGGAACGTTACAACTTTGCAATGCTTCACTGTAAAACTTGTTTTCAGGTTTCATCGGTTTCCTGAATTTATTGTAATATGTTTTTCTGGAAGAATTTTTGCTATTATGAGACGGTTGTGCATATTCTTCTAGCCAGATCTGTTTATTCCATATTTGTATAGATTTATCTTCTTCCATCTGTTTCCCACTTCATAAAGTGTTTTAGGCGTGTTCAAATCTGACTTTTGGTTAAATATTTCTCTCCTTTCATTATCAATATGTTTGTATTTATTTTGATAACGTCTTGCCTTGTTTTTATAAATTTGAATTTCCGCTTTGAAACTACGAAGTGCGACTCTCTTCTTATAGCAATATCTTCTTCGTGTCCCCCTTCAATTGTTTTTGGGCGAAATTTTCGTGGTATTATAGGGTGTTCTTTACCAAGCCACATTTCATAAATAACGACATAATTTTGGTTTTTAATAGTGTTCCAAAATGAATTTTTTCTTTCATTAAATGATATTTTCCAAATCGATAAATTTTCCCTGCGAATTTTCAGTATATCATTTGAAATTAAACTGACAGGTTTGTTGTTGTTTATTTCATTAATGTCTTTATAATCAGATAAAAAGTGTTCACCTTTAATTTCTCTGATCACCGTTTGTATTTCACCTTATGATGTAGAAAATCCTAAATTCACATTCTTATTGGTATTACTGAATTTAAGCACTGTTCCAATCAGTATATCCAGTTTATTGTTTATTTCTTGTAAAAGGTTTACTTGGTCCATCGTTTGAGACTCCAAATTGAAAGGTCCGAGTAGGTGTCTTCAACATATGCCAACGTTTTAAAAATTTCAAGGAAGTTGCAGAATACAAAAGATGTTTTTATAGTAATTAAAATATTAAATATAGGTAAATCACAGGCAAAATTATTGTATGAGGTAATGAGAATCCATAATTATTAATAAATTTCAATTACACAAAGTGAACACTTTTCACCAGAAATGTGTATTAATACTGGTGATTCTAAAGGATCAGTTATCCAAAGTATGGCTTATTCAATGTTAGACATTCAGTGTGTTACAAACAGACTAGGGAACCAGACCCTAGTCCACAATGGATAAAGGTTCAGAGTGAAGACGAAACAAGCGAACATTTTGGATATGTTGCACCCGCATCTGTACCGGTACTATAAATAATGTGAAGGGATTAAAATGTTCATAACTTCAAACAACAATTCAATGTATGCCAACATTTTATTTTTACCTTTTAAAGCCAAAATTAAAAATGTTGGCATAGGTTGAATGAACATCCGAGGAATTACGAAAAGCGAAAAGTTAAAAAAAAGTACAATTATACTGTTTGTGTGTACATATAATCCTAGAAATATGAATATTTTCCCATTAATTAAAGGATGTGAACTTATTTTTTAAGCAAAGCAAGACGATGAAATCTATACTGAAACAGAAGAAGATTATATACAGCAGAACACAACCTAAAATCTTGAAAAGAATTTTAACCAAATCATGCTTTGATATTAAAAACTCTTGTCAGGTTTCAAAATGCGGAGTAAAAACTTGTAAAACATGTGACAGTTTATTAGAAGGACACTCAGTAATTTTTATTAACGATAAAACGTTTACCGTAAAACATAATGTGTCTTGTAAAACTAAAAATGTTATATATTCAATCATTTGTGTAAAATGTAACAAATTCTATATTTGACAAACTAAAAATAAATTACGGAAAAGAATGAACTTTATTTTCCCGAACTTTAAAATACATAATCACGTCATCTTTGTATCTTACGTTTATGTAAACAATATTTGTAAACATTATTGTCGCCTTCCGATTAGCCAAAAAAGAAAATTTAAGCTGAAACTAAATCGAAAGTAAAAGTGTATACTTCTCATGAATAATGTCTACATGTCAATATAGAGTATTTAGTAGTAATTTGCATTCTATACAGCAAGTAGTAGATTATAGTATTTGTTTGGTGAGACTTATTCATTGGGAGAGTCATGAATACTTAAAAAGCATTTTGGTCCATTGCCTTATAGGTGATTGCCCATCAACTAACACAGAAAATACACATATTAAATAAAAATACTGGTCCTTAAAGAATAAGTTTCTGTTAATATCTCAATTTATCCTGCAACCGTTACCTTTGCTGTACAACAAAGGTAGTTTATCCGGCAGGGCCGAATAAAGTCCTCTGGTACCCTGTCTTCGCTTCTAAAGGTATTGAGCATTCTGTTCTGGTTTACGACGTGTTATCGAGTAGGATATTTGTCGTCAGGCTATCACTTAAAAACGCGCCGAAAATTTCATGTCAGACTTCTGGTAAAAGTGCAAATTTATTAATTTTTCATCGCTGTACAATGTATTTGAGGGTTGAAGGATAAAAACAATTTTCGTACAGTGTCAGAAAATATAAAGTTTATTTGTACTCGCCGCGAAAAAGGTAATAAATATTCGGCAGAGCCTCGCATTCTACCTGTTTCTAAGGCTCGTACAAATAAATTATATATTTTCTGACACTGTACGAATATTGTATATATATTTTTATCAGTGATTATTATTATATTAGATTGGACATTACATATTTGTCTAGTTTAAGGTACGACTACAGTGAACTATGAGCACGTGTTAATAATAATCTAGTAATATGAAGATCTCGGCAGCCATGTTCGACACAAATTACACATCACTGTAAGTTCAATCTGTGAAAGTATATTGGTACAAATGTGCATGCATCATTTTTGTGTTCTAATCCAAAGGTTTCAAAACGTAAAAGCAAAGACATTTGTATAATACAGTTAAACCCTCAAATCAGATATAAAATCAAACATGAAGTGCTGTATAGGGACATATATATGTGTTATCATATTATTGCTAATTGTGTTGTTTGATATGGGAAACTCCGCCAACTATAGTGGGACGGTTCCCAGTTCTAGACCCACAGAGCAGCCCAGCGCGTCCCCGGGTGGCGGATAGGGGAAACCCTCCCGTTTTTTTTTTGGGGGGGGGGTTTATCAGGTCATAATACGGAAAGCCTGGTCGGGGACCATAGTGGGGGTAAGGTGTTTGGAGAATGCCATGCTCCTTGCACGATAAAGCTCCCTTTTGTAGATTTCGAAAAAGTGTAGGCTCATTGTAGCCCCTACAAAAGGCTAAATTCCCTGACCCTACCTAATACTCCAAACTTTTCCAATGGCAGTCAAAATTTTGTTCCCTGTGTCCCATCCCACCACTTTTTCAATTGATGTCTTGTTTGTAAACTTGTTCCCGTCCAGAACATAGCTGAAATACTGCTCGCTGGACGTAAAGCAAACATCCAATCAATCAATCAATCTGACAACACTAGTTGTGTGTACAAATGTCAATTTTGAACTAAAGACGTAGTATTAAGTAAAGTCAAGTGAGAATCGTATATAGTGAGGTGTAAGCAAAACATTCTGGCCGACTTAAAGCAATACTTCCCAGAAAGAGGTGGTATTGGAGCTGCATAAATAACGCTAAATCCTGCATTTTCCCCGTTTCCTGGCACTTGCCAATGCAATTGTCAGAATGGATCAGAAGCCAGGTTGAGAATTGCTTTGTTTCAAAGCATAGAAGAAAACAACATAATGCCTCTTTCCCGAACAATATTGTTTGAGTTTTTTCTTTTTATTTTGAAATTGGTTTGTACTTAAGTTTGTTTTTGGTTTTATAGATTTTTGAGAAAGTTAAAAAGTCCTGTATAAGTCAAGCTGGTGCCTCTTTTCTTTTTTCTAGTTCGTTCCATAATTGTTAATTGGGGACAAATCCGGTCTGTATTATGATTAATCGAGCAGAGGGCGTTGCATTGATAAAAAAATCACTGAACACCATCGGCCTGGTATTATCTTGCTACATTTTAACATGCCGCTTCTGGTTAATTTGCACCACTTGAAAAATGTGATCTCAGTACTTGTCGCCATGGACTATCTTAAGTGGTGAAATGTCATGGAAAATCCCAGTCCGACCATAAAAAAACCTCCTAAAATTGATCGTTTTCGTAAACACGCGAGTCTGCATATCTTTTGCATCTTCTTCGATAGACACTATGGCGTCAAGCTGTCTGACCAGTACAATTTAACCGGAAGCTGTCCAAAATCAGTAAGCGTCTCTTGTTGTTTAAAGAAGTGATTTTGTCCATGTGCACACCGCCACTGCATTCGATATCCGATGTACATGTTGCGGATGCGTACTTATAGATTATTTAAGTTTTTTGAAACGAGATGCGTTTTCTTGTCCATATCTCATCGAAGGGCGATAGCCCTGAGATGAGATGACGAGAAAATGCATCGAGTTTCATAAAACGTAAATAATATGTTTATAGCTGTTTTGTAACATTGTGACGTCACAGTATTTACTTAACGACGTGTTGACAGCGAGCTGAGGTGGGCCTATCTCACGCTAGTAGAGTGAGATGGAATAATATCGCACACAAAGATCAAAGGAAAATACTGCAAAATAGCGATAATAAACAATATCACTGCTGTTATAGTCTTAAATCCGAAATGTAGATAGACAAGACGTATACCACAATCTTGACGGCGTAACGAAACTTCTTCTCGAGCAGCTGTTCTTCTTGGAGTTCGGTGTCTGTTTTTTATATTGTTTTTAATGTCGTACTAGTACTTCTGTTAGAATTTGTATCTTCTTATTATCATTCTTATAGCAAAACTTTACAAGGCATTTGCAGGCAATTTACCTAACTAATAATATCCATTAGTAAAATTTGTTTTCTAGACGGTCTCTTAAAAAATTAAAAATCGTTTAATATTATACCGAAAATTTGTCTTTGAATTTTAGTATTATAAAGATTAGATGTTAACCTTCACCGTATTTTAATGGCATGGGTAAATACAGCAAGCGAAAAGAAAGTAAAACCCTTAATAATACAACAAAGACTTTGGATTTCCAAGAGGAGTTGAAGGATGTCGAGGACAATTAAATAGTATTCTCAAAAATCTCCTTCGATGTAAGTGGTTAAGATGTTATAGATCTTTTTTTATCATAATTTGAAAACGTTATAAAAAATTCAAGCTAAGACCATTAGAGCAAACAAATAGAAAAAAAACTTGAAATTTCAAGACATTATGCAGACCGTTGTTAGTTAACAAATAACCAAATTATAATCAAATAATATATAGTTAGTCAACCGAAAAAACATATTGGAGATATAACAGCATGTGTACGATTTGCTTATTAATGAATAACCACCGCTTCATGCCAAATATCATTCCGATCGAAATGTAAAATATCAGGTGCACAATGTTAGCAAGTGACAAGGATAATGCAAAGTATTATTAAATTCCATTAAGTGATATAGGTTCCTATGTGAAAGTCTATTATGTTTTGCTATGACAAATATTATTCCGATCAAAGATTAGGTGCATAGTTTTAATTTTCCAGGATAAAGTACATATTTTTATGGTGACTAAGATAAAATCTAGATGTTAGACAAACAGTGACAGAGCCTGTTGCCTTTTGTGGATTTTGATTAACAAAATAGGTGTTCGGGGAACTATGTAGTATTAATTTGCTTTTTTTTAAAAAAGAGTTTATATATATACAGATTTATCCAATCAGACAATTAAACATAGATCTAGACTTACGTTACAATTGAAATTGACTATGGGCATCTGACGAAAAAATGTACTTAATAAACGTGAACTTTGTCTGGTAATCTGTTATGCTATATCGGCCAATATATAACATACTTCAATATAATTATTTGTTTAATTCACAGTACAAAAAATATTGCTTGCGTCTCGATGTATTTAGTAAATTAATAACTGTTTATTATATAGAAAACTAAACATTGTAAACTAAATCTATTCGGTGCAGAAATTAAATTGTGCAGCATTTAAAGTTAAACAATCTGCCAAGTATTGTATGTAATAAAAAGCTAATTATTTTTGTTGAAACTGCTTTGTTATTACAATCGTACAATATTGAAATAGTACTTGAGAAAATATTTTAAATTTTTTAAACACTTGAAAACGCGAAGAGTTTTTAACCTGTTATTTGGTATATTCATTTCAGAAACAGAAAGCATTACAAATAATATACTTAAAAAGTCAATAAATACAAATGCTGGATCTGTTTATTTGTTTCATTGGGTACTCCGGTTTCCTCTACCGATAACAAACTGGACGTAATTATAAACCCGAACAATTGCTGAAAGTGGTGCTTAACAAAACCCTAGTTTTGCACATTATACACAGCAAGGCGTTTTATTAACTAAATAGTAATTTGTAAACATTCAGGTAATAATTTCAAAACTGACAGTTTCCTTAGCAAAGACCCATTGCATTCAATTTAAATTCATCGATCTACGACACATGACATTTGCATAATCATTTCCTGGGGTTATCTCGTAAGCAAAATGTTTTAAAAATATCTGGGAAATTCTTATTTTCCTAAGAAAAGTTTCAGTTTTAAATTGGTTTAAAGAAAGCATTTCTGCGTACACAATAGTTTTAAATGTATAAACAACATGAAAAGAATAAACTGAAATACAAATTTTCTGGCAATGAAACAGACTTTCATTTGTATTCTTTGAAATCCCCTTTATCGTCCGCAGCTCTATAGTTTTATTGTAAATGACGGTTTTGATCAGGACCTGGGACAATGGAGTACGTGCATTAAGGGCCCAAATTTTGAAATCCCAAAATAATCAGTTGAAACTTTGCTGTAACGCAGAAAAATTTCTTAATAATAGTATCCTTTACCATATTTGTATAATTTATACATATCAAATGAGGTCATGAACATTGTGTAAAATCAGTGCTTTGACAAAAATTGTTAAATTTGAACCAAAATCGAGCCATCTTTTAAACAATAAAGACCCCAAGGTTTGGATCAACACCATAAGTTACCAATATTTTTCCTCGGAACCCAGAAAAAAAATGTTGAATATTTTTTTATCCAATAAAATGCCTCTTTCTGAAGTTTAGTTATAAAAATTACTGTATTTTTAACATTTGTCTTCAAAAATTGGTGCTGTCAGCCTATTGTGACGTCACTATTTAAATTAGTTTGGGAAAGATTTTAAAACTGACTATATATTATAAGAAAGACATTTCTAGTTATTATTTTGCAAAGTCTGAAAAATACACTCACAGTTTTAATTGTTTTCCAAACAAGACCCTTAATGCCCAATGTCCTTTCTTAATGATTGCTCCAGTATTCTTTATTCTCAATTTCATATTTGTAATACGGAAAAATTTAAATCTTCCAAATATTTCATGAAACTTAAAAAAATGTTCGGGATTAGACATAGATACGCTATGTTTTTTTAACATAAGAAAATCATTCAGTTTTTAAAAACGGCATTTAAGGTCCAAAGTTTGAAATCTGTAACATTGCCATTGTTTCCAAAAAACAAGTTAATTAAACAAATTGAAATTTTAGAAATATTTTTTACGAAATTTCACAGTATGATTGTCCACTCCAAATAAACATGTTTTTAATTTGTGACAGTTTCAAATTGATCACCGTTGCAATGAAACATGTAACAAAAGCCTAGAAATTTGGTGATTTTGTTTTAAGACTTGATTTTCAGAACAATCTCTTTCCAATTTTATTTAAGGGGTCAGAAAAGGGGCTGAAAGGAATTTTTTATTCACGAAACAAATAAATGTTTTCAAACGTAAAGAACAATCGCAATGAAATAACAAATCATCAATACATCCCATGTTGCTTAGGAAAGTCAATCACAATTTAGGCAACTGCATATAAACGTTATTTTGAATGTTTCATTGAATATTCAAGATGGCTGTCGTTTCTTACGGAAGGATATTTGATAGAAAAATGGTTTAGTTTGATAACTACTAAAACACGTTTAGCTTTACAAACGTCTCGTCAAGTTGTAACTAGTTAAATTCTACAGATAAAGTCTCACTTCATAACTGCTAACATACACTTTCTATTTTATAGTCGCGCATGGCTGACCTATTGGATCCCGAGGAATATTTTGATGCAATCGAACCAGAGGAAATTTCAAACTTGTCTGAACAAGGTAAGTCCACATATACATAAAAATATATCAACTATTCAAATAGAAATTAGATACAAATAAACTATTGAACATTCTAATTAGTTTGGGAATACATCTTACACTTGCTTGAAAACTTTTTAACTTGTACAACTAACCGTTGCTTTTTTACTTTATAAATGACAATTAACGAACTCAGATTATATATTTCTTTTTTTCTGCTATATTTGATTGCTAGTAGCCGATTTTCTAATGCTTTCATCCTATTTATTTGCATTGATTTAAAATGTTCGTGCAGGCATTTATCTTCGTTGATAAGCAATAAGAGTTTCTATATTTTGTACCTTTTTCAGTTAAAAGATGTCAAATGGGCCAAGTATGAAATTGTTTACCTTTTAATTATTATTCGATAGCTATATGGTTTGATGTTTTTATTCATCTTTAAAAGTTTAAATCGATGTCTAGAAGTATTTTATTGATCTTTTTAGTAAACATAGGTCAAAGGAGTAGATAGTAGATTTTTCGGATACGGTGTGAATTTTGACTGTTAATATGATAGGCAATGATGTAGTGTATGCAACAAGATTTGTTTGCTTGACTATTTAGGCGATATAAGTGTTGGCAAGGACCAATTATTTGTATCTATCATTTTTGTCAAAACTTTAATTTCAATTCGATTTCGAGTGGATTTTAACAAAATTAAACCTTATTCAATCAGCTTTCTGTGGTGTGTCTGTAAATGTTTAATATTTTTGTACGATTTTTGAGATTAAATGGGTCAAAATAGCCAGATTGTGGTTTTCGTATTTTAGTACAGATGCTATTTATATCCTATTTTGATTTATTTTGTTTTATTGCATATATTATAAAATATATCCAAGATTTTTAAAACGGTTTTTGTGATTCTTTTACTGTTTTCGCGACATAATATTAGAAACGAACTACAATTCCAATCCTTTATAAACTTTTTAGGCGTTGTTTTATTACGCGTTTTAACAATTCTTTATTACCGTCTACATTTTTGAATTTCCCAAATATAAGAGAACCCACAATCATTAAATATCTGTTTTACAAATAAGATTCAGTTAAATTGGATTTTAAAAACATTTTGCATTCAATTGACAACATAAAATTTAAATATTGTGATTGTTTAACAAGTAATTAGGCTAAACGCATAGTATTCTTACCTTTATATTTGTGCAAATATGTTGTTCTCCTTGTTCCACATACATCAAATAGTTTGCCTTGAATGTATTCAAATTTAAAAGTCTGATAAAATTTTAATGTATTTTCCACCAGGTCATTATTACAAAACCAACACAGTTCACATCCAT
Organism: Limnoperna fortunei; assembly: GCA_944474755.1. Classification (NCBI taxonomy): domain Eukaryota; kingdom Metazoa; phylum Mollusca; class Bivalvia; order Mytilida; family Modiolidae; genus Limnoperna; species Limnoperna fortunei. Next base: position 54,274,429 of record OX104121.1, on the reverse strand, counting down.
CTTACAAAATAGGTTTGATCTTTTCGTCAAATATATCAAGCTGACCTATTAAAAACGCTTATGGTTTGTACATATTTTTATAAATTACCTGATCAGCTAAATACTTTTTGAGTAAGATAGTGTTTCCTGTTTTTGTAAACATTCTGCAAAGTATTTTATTTCCAGAGATTCATCTTATAATAATTATTATTATCATCATTATTAATATTACTTTTATTATTATTATTGAAGCCCAATTGAGGTTATCCCCCCATTTCCAAACGACAGGATTATATATTTTAATTCAACTTCTACATGTCACAATATTCATAAAAGCATCAGATGAGCCTGGAGATCATTTGCTGTTTAACCTAGTTTTCAGTTCTGTCATGCTTTAAAAGTTTCAAAGACCTACAAAATAAGAACAGGTGACACAAGTTTATTACAAGCAAAGAATTCCGACATACACTTGTTATATGAGATACGTTTGTTTGTATTCTCATAACAACTTCTAATTACTTTTGCACAATAAACATTCATTAAGGTGCAAGACTTATATAATTTACTTTGCCATATGCGCGTTTTGTCTTAACAAGACTCATCAGTTGCGTTCAAACCCAAACAATATTGAAAACCCAAATGATTTAGATGTTTTAGAGCGTTAGTCGCCAAAATTTCAAAAAGTTATACCAAAATCCGACTAAGGCTACCTACATTGAAAATAGACAAAAATTGTCATCGCAGTAACTTTCGGCAATTACTATATTACCAGAAGAATTAATTATATTAATGTCAGCACCAAAGTGTGATTGCTTGGTTGGTTTTATTATTTGCCAGTTCAAACGTTAGAAAAATTTCTTAAGATTATCTTAACTAAGTGTTGAATATTTTCTTAAAGTGTTTTCGGCAAGTTTTATATTTCTTTCCAATATCTGCTTATAGGTCTTTTCAGCTTTGGTTATTGCCGAGCGATTTGGTAGTGAAGTTCTGAGCTTAAAACTTTTTTTAGTTGTCTATAATGTTGACGCGCAAATCTGCAGTCCAGATCAAACCATGAGTTTATTTTTTGTTCATTATTACTTGTTCATTATTTTGTTTGCAAAACGGTATATGTTTCTTACGTTTTTGCTACTGAATGTAACAAAACAAGTATCGTATCTACCGTATCTTGATGGATCATCAACATCTAGTTTATATTACATAAAGTATGTATGTTTATTTTAAAATATAACTCGTTTTGGTGCTCCTTTAGTTTTCGCAATGTTTTTACTACATTGTTTAAAAATTTATAATTTCAGTTTGAAAGGCGAGTAGATATTCATCACATGAAAATTATATCGTAATAGCAGAGTAACCATAACATCTGAATACTTTAAGCTAGGTTCTTAAAATAAATCTATAAATTATTTACAAAATCGAAAGTACCAATACAATAATGTACTACACTTGCGTCTCAAAAAGGAATTTTTCCAGTATTTCACTTAATACTCTACTCTACCATTATCAATAAAAGACTATTGCTTTTACAAAACTCCAGTAGCATATTTTCATATCGCTTCTTATCAGTTCAATACTAGTTTGTTTAATATCAAGAAATAATTGGTCTAAAATACCAGTAAAGTTATTTATATAACATGACATACTATGTTCATTAAGTCTCTAAAACGACAAAAAATATCATTGCCACTACATTAAATCCTGGCGTCAAAGTCACCTACAAAGCAAAAATATTTAGAAATAACTTATATTAAAAGTGATAAATATACCTTTTGAATTTCTTGAAATGCAGATAAATACTTTGTTTATTCAGGAGGTATGTACACTACGCCAAAAACTACTGGTTTGTCAAATTTAAATAATTTCCCCTCTCACTTTAACCAAAGAATATATTTACAACTAGTTTCTTGCATTTTTATGATATTATGAGATGTATCCCTATACCCGACTACAACTTCGACCGATTGGTTATGTGTTTTTGATTTTTTGTAAATTGCGAAATAACACCCAGATCGTCTGTCTATGTCTCAAAAGCAAATAACATTTCTAAATTTCGGATATTACAACCTTCTCTTAACACAATAACAATTCAGACATACATGTACCAAATAAATACAGTTGTTTTTAAGATTGTAAGATATAAAAAACAATATGTTATTTTTATGATTTTTTTTATAATTAAATGTATTATCCTTTCAGATTACTGTTGTGCAAATTACTTGGCATATTTGTCTATAACCTAATGTCATTTGTCTCCTTAAAATTATCGCCCAGCTTGTCTTAACACGTTTTTGGTTTTTACTGTGGAAACTATCAAGACCAATCCAAGTTTGCTTACGAATAGGCGTGTTTGTCAAATATTAAATAATGTTTAATCATTGAATGCGTTTTTTACATTTTTAATGAAAGAAACCGCATTAGCGGTATAAAAACAGAAACGCTATATTACGAAATTTGATATTAGAATATAATTCATATTATTGATGTGATATCCCTGCATAAATCCTGTTTTCCTTGTATTCGCACTATTTTTTCAATATTGGCTTTGTTTTCTTGTATTGAGCATTATCGTGTTCTTTCAGCAATATTTAAAAGTTACGAAATCTTCGCGGACAATAATTAGGACAAACGAGACACGTGCCCCAATGGGACCCTTTACTTAATTTTCGAATGATAATGTTTTGACAGAAATATGGGATATTGCCGGACAAATAGGATACGACTGGATAGGAATTGGTATTACATTAGGGTATCCAAACGCAGTACTAGAAGATATGTACTCAAAAGAACCAAACAGGCGCAACTTTCTTATCATCAGTCGTTGGTGTAAAACTGTATTTGATCTAAGATTGGACGTCAAAAGGCTATTGGCACATCACTTTGCGAAATATAATAGACGTGACATAGCAAATTCCATTGGAGTTTATTATGATGGTAAGTTGATAACTCTCACCAATTGTAAGTACGATTGCCAATTAATCAAGTATCATTACTAAATTCAGCTTTTGAGATGTTCGTTGCATCGAGTCCCCTACACAGTTGAAATTTATTGAATAATATATTATATAAATTGTATAGCATAAACTTAATAATATTATACAATTATAAGTTTTGTTCACTTGATTTGAAAAAAGGACATAGTTCCAAATAAAGAATGTCCTACATAGGTGTATTGTCGTATTATTACTTGTTTCAAATAAGATTTTTAACTAATTGTTCGTTCTAGCACGCCATCTTCGTACACTGAGTCAATCTAGTGAAAGTTGCAGAAGGCCTTTTTTCTTACTTAAACCGATGAAAATATCTTATTATGTTTTTTGCAATAAAATGTAATGCAATATATGACGTTTAGTATAAGACGAAATCCATCAATTTCAATCAGGATCAAAGTAATATTCCAACATATTTGTAACGTCCGGTCTAAGTTAATCATCTTTCTAGTTTATGAAACATATAATGTTTTGAAATAAGATGTGTAAACATGTTACTGAAAGCACCCTAATATAACGACACATACAGATAGTATGATCGGTACATAAATGTACTTGTTCCCATGGTCTTTTTAACAAATCGTACAGTATACATGTTTACTGAAAGCACTCTGATATGACGACACACACAAACAGTATGATTAGAACATAAATGTTCTAGTTCCCATGGTCTTATTAACAAACAAGGATAGAATAAAAATTTAATTTTTTTAAATTAGCATTCAAAACTTTTTTATTAAAATAAAACAGCAATACAAATAAGAAGTATGTACATATTTGTGATGTCCGTTTTGGCTTATTTTTTGTTACTGCTATTCGCATTTCCTTTACTCCTGGGTCAATCCTAATTTCAACAAAATATTGTAACAATTAGCTTAATTGTTTGTTTATGTTTGTGATTTCGTTTGTTTAAAATAACCAAAATGTTGCGAATTTATACTGTAAAACTCAATCAAATCCTAATTAATTAAAATGCCATAATAGCATAGTTTAAGTTTATATTTCTTGCATGTCTAATATATCGGCATCGTACAGTTACAACTAAACCACACATATCAACTGCATAAGTGTGCACCAAGTAAGCAAAAAAAACCAAATATATAGTAATTAATGTAATTGCTTGTGACTTAGCAATATTGTTTTTTTTCCAGAAACACAGGTTCCTAACACAGTTTACGACGAAGTGTCAAAAATCAAATTTGATAGACCTGTTTCAATTAACCATGGGCGCAACACTGGTAAGCAGACTACATTTTCATCGTCAATACAACACAATAATTTATTTTTATAAATCAACATAATGCCTACATAAAGAAGACTTTCAAAGTGTTGTCATTTAAAATCAAACACAATTTGACATAAAGCTAAACAATATATGTTTTTTAAAACAAACGATCCGTCCTAAAACTAACAAAACCGATTATCAATTTTTACAAAATATTTAAAACTTGTTTATTAGATGTGTTCAACAAAATTAAAAATTTTTCAAACTTTTTCTTAGAGGCGGTAATAATTCACCATGCTGTTACACTTGATATCAATATGTCAGGAAGTCAACATATGACAAACAGTGTTCAATCTGTACATGACAGAGAAGCAAAACGTAATATAGCTACGAAGGCGATTCAATGGAAACCGGAAACAAATAGAAGTGGTAGGCAACAAACTGTATTATTAACTATATTAAATTGCAGAAATATATCATATTGTCAATGAAGGAAGACTTTAAAAAATTTTTTTTAATCATCGTTTAATATACTGAATTGAAAGAGTATAAAGTCAAAATAAACACGTATATACATTCATAAGCAGATTTGCTAGTAATTAGAATATTATATTTACTGTTTGTATCAGTTTGAAAAAATGAACATTAATTTTTAAAACTAAATGCTTACCAGATCTCTGATTTTGAACTATTTTTAGAATATATGCAGAAGGGTTGAAAATGCCTGCCTTAACATGATTAATTTTTAAGAAATTAAAGGGATACTGTAATATAACTGTAACATTAGTTCTAGGTGTAAATAAATGTAATGTAAGGTGCGTATAACGTACATAAAATTTTTTAAATATTTGTTTTAAACCTTTAATCTAGTTAAGTGCTTTTAACTTGTCCATGTTTGATTTTAATTGTTTTGTTCAAACGAAAGTAATATATTTTTTTAGATGATGCAGATTCCGTTGTTTATTCCTTCAACCAATTAAATGAGGTAGTATCTAGCATGAACGAGAACAGACGAGAAGCTGAAACGTTACAGATTATTCGAGAGTTATCTCTAGAAAAATGGTATCCTGCTAAAATTACGCTTCAAGATGTGAGATCAATAAAACCTTTAAACAAAGCATTGACAGAAAAGACAATCCCATGGTTGTTACTGAATAAAATAATTATGTTGAATTACAATTGCCGCGAAGAAGACCTTTGCAGTTTCTACGAAGGCAACAAAGAACACTTATCAAACGACTACAACAGCGATGAGTCTGATGACTATCTTTTTGATGACAATCTTTTTGAGGACCAGTCAAACAGCTCAAAATTAAATCCATCAGATTTATTCTACGTCACATTTCTCTGTTGTGATTTAATGTTAAAACAAGAGCTAATCTCAAAGCTGTTTACATGTCGTCTAGCGATTCCAATTATTTATAAAGATTTCAACCAAAAACTTGTCTTGACACAGTGGGGTTTACGAAAAGTTCTTATGAATAAACGTGTAGACGAAAAGTCATTTCAAATAGACGCTTTAAAACATCCAGCGAAGAGAGTATCTTTTGTAAGGATAGGGCAACAAACACTATCGAAATCCAGGGTAATTAATGAAATTCTTAGCGACCAATATCACCCAACATTTTTTAACAGAGATTGTTCCTTGGGCGCTACTGCTCGTAGAGTAGCAGACGGCATTGTTGAGGCATCATGGTTCGTTACTTCAGGAAGGCCAAATGACTTGTTTAAAGAGTTAATTATGTTTTCCAATTTACGTGGAGATAGCGGTGATTGTCTTGAAGAGCTTAATCTGTTATGTGCTATTTCACATGTTGTTGTTGTTCACACTGACGTACATGAACTTTCAATGTCAAAAAATCTACCAATACTGCTTACAATTCACAATTATAACGTACGTGTGATTTATGCACTTTCAAATGAAAAATCGGATGATCAGCCTAATAAAATTTTGAAAGATTATAAACACATTATGGAGAAGTTCAAAACACAAATGAAGTTTTTTAATCTGAAAAGTTCACGACAGACGCGAAGTACCTCTGATATAACAAAAGAGTTGCGAAAGATGATATCGGAAACGATAATGGAATTGCCAGGATCATCTCTACTAGACGTTCTGAGAGATGTCTCGATTTCGGATGAAGAAATAATGGAAGTTTGCAATAAATGTAAGCATATGGCACTAGATGTAATTGGAACTATTACTGAATGCAAAAGTAATCAAAAACAAAACGTATTACCGTTACAAGGCGAGCTTTGGTTAGAGTGGTGTAAAGTATTTAAGACACGTTACAGATCTAAGTCGGACGACGAGAGGCGGAACTTGGAATTGCGAATGTATGAAATGAGAAACACACAAAACCAAATATTTAAACATAAAATGCATCCATTTGTATTACATTTTCTGAAATATTTAATCACGGTTAACACTAGAGATATGTCTATGATGATATGCTATCTGGCTTGGGTCAAGAATTTAATGGATGAAAATAGTCGGCAGTTTTTGCCAGAACTTATTATGAAATATCAGGAAAGTTGGATGGCACTAAAGTCAGCAAAAGAGAAAAAGTACCGCTATGAATACGACCGATTAACGCAGCAGGTGGATAAGGCAGAGAACGACCTGGTAGCGGCATCGTTTGGTCTTGAGCACATTATTCGAGAAATGGGTCAAATATATGAAGCCGCTGTTTCAAAGACGTCACTCTGTCCACAGAAATCCTCTGTTAATTTATATCCAAAAATAGCCAGTAAGCTTCTTCAAAGTGGACACCCCTTTGAAATCATGGATGGGGACACAGCGATGGTACCTTTAATTTGGGTTGAATCTGTTTTTAGTCAACTGCGACGTGACATAGGTGACCAAAAGCTCCTTGCTATATCTGTTTTAGGTATTCAGAGTTCTGGAAAATCAACTTTACTTAATGCAATGTTTGGGTTACAGTTTCCAGTAAGTGCAGGACGATGCACCAGAGGAGTATTCGTACAGTTGGTGAAAGTTGATGATTCGGATCTTCCTTATTCATATGTCCTTGTTATTGATACAGAGGGACTAAGAGCACCGGAACTGGCGGAAAAGAAACATATGCATGATAACGAATTAGCGACGTTTGTTCTTGGATTGGGCAACATAACAATAATTAACATAAAAGGAGAAAACACCTCGGAAATGGAAGATGTTCTGCAGATTGCTGTTCATGCATTTTTGCGCCTTAAAATGGCAAATGGGCGATTGAAATTGCAACAAACGTGCATTTTTGTCCATCAAAATGTTCCAGCAATAGATGCAACGACTGCAATGACACATGGTAGGCAAAAAATGATGGATAAACTAGATAAAATGACTTGTGAGGCAGCAAGTCAAGAAGGACTAGCAGATATAACTTCATTCAATCAAGTTATTGAAATAAATCCGCAATCTCATATGTGGTACTTTTCAGATCTATGGTTCGGAGATCCACCGATGGCTCCTGTTAATTTAGGATACAGCTTAAAGGTTGCTGATGTAAAACAACACATTCTATTTGATATTGCACTGACCAAGAAAACCTTTCTGTCCATTTCTGAAACACATTCTAGAATTGAAGACCTATGGAGTGGTATTCTGTCGGATGATTTTGTGTTCAGTTTCCGAAATAGTCTTGAAATTAAGGCATATCACACACTAGATTCAAGGTTTCAAAAGCTTACTTGGAGTTTAGATAAACAAATGCAGAACTTTATTCATTCCTCGGCTAGAAGAAATATTATAAGGTGCGAAAATGATATTTCTTTGGACAGGGAAGTCACAAGCCTTACTTCTAAGATACAGCAACTAATGCTAGAAAGACAAAGTACACTTCTCGAGAAGTGGAATAATTTTATCGATACATGTTCTCTCCGCGAAATAATGGAACAATGGAGACAAAGTAGAATAATACAACTAAATGAGCACGTGAGTGAACTTATACGCAGAGGAAAGAGGGATATCCATAAACTTAGAGTACAACATGCTGCTGAGTTGGTGAGAACAAAAAAACGACAGCTCCACGAGCATGAATTAAAAGAAAAGGCTCAAATACTAGCTGCTCAATTTAAAGGATCTGCATTATCCGTAGGTGTGCTGCTACAAAACTTCAACGATATGTGGAAAAAATGGATTGGTGTTCTAGAACACGAGAGTATTCCAGAAAACAAACCGATAGATGCTGTAATAGAAGAAATCTTATATGAACATTTTGCTTCAGATAGGCCTTTACTGTTAAAAGCATTACAAAAATCGAATACAGTGGAATTCAAAGATATCAATATGTTAAAATTTTCATTTTCATACGATAAATTGGTTGATGGTGATATAAGTATATCACAAAGTCTGAATGTTGGAATGAAATCGGAAACACAAAGATGCAAACAACAAGCTTTCGGAATCATACAGGTTCTATTTGCAAAGCTGGATGCTTTTTTGAAGTCTGTAAATTGTGAAGATATTCCATTTGAAAAAACCCACGCAATTTCAGTTTTCATGATATTAACAAACACTATAAATGAGCACAACAAAGGTATTGATGAGCTGACAAATTTCAAATTAACTGCAGCTTTAAAAGTTAAGCTTGCAGTTCACATTGCAAAGTATATTATAAAGTTCTTTACCGAAATGGACCAAAGGTACGAAGCCAAACACAACATCAAAGCCCAAATGGATGTTTACAGAACGTCTGTGTGGCAACAGTTTGCAGATACAGTGGAAAACAAGAAGGACGAGATCACTATTACTAATTTATTGATAAAAAACGTTGAAAAAATTATCGAGGACGAAATAGAAAAAACTCTGCCACTCAAAGTTGTTCAAGCAATAATTGATGAGTGTTTTTCAACAAAATATAGCTTAATGCTTTCAATTATGAATGACCTTGCCGAAACTGGCGACTTTCTAAGCTTCTACTGGTACATTACTGATGCCGAGAGCTTTGCGAAGGATTGGATTATAAAATTTACGAATAAACGTATTTTCTGCGACTATATTGGAGATAGTAACCGGTATTTTCGAATGGCAAACAAACTTATCGAAGAGTATTTGTTGATAATTAAAGACAGTTTTGCTGTAACCCAAATATCGTCACAAAAGAAAAAAATCTCGTGGATAAAACTTTTTGAAAAGGCACTTTGCAAACATATTCCTATACCAAATAATGTTTTCACTAGTTTTGACAATATGAGAATTTCCGATTGTGTAGCTGTACACGCGCACTTTACTAGCCAAATGAAGGATCTGGAATGCAATCTTCAGCAAAAATTTCTTCAAAAATCTAAGCAAAACGCTTTGTGGATAGGCAAAAATCCGTACATTGTTATTTTTGACAAATTATGGGGGTGTAACAAGAAATGCCCGTTTTGTAATGAAACTTGTCAAAAGACGACCAAAGATCATCCAGGGGAGCAACATACATGTGTACAGCACAGACCACCGGGACTGAAAGGTGTTCGCACTATAGATGAACATATGATGTCATGGGAAACGTGCAACTATAAAGTGTATTCCAACCATAAATTCTTTTGTGGTGCTTCTGATTGCGAATGTCAAAAATCCGGAGAGTGTAAGGCTGTTGGAGTGCAGGGAGCCAGTCATTTCTATAGGGATTATGGTAAACTAATACCTAACTGGGAAATTGAGCCGTCTCCCCTTAAGGACTCCTCAAGTTATTGGATGTGGTTTGTATACACCTATCGTAAGGAACTTGAAAACGCACATGGTTACAATGTACCAAAGGAAGTACATAGATGGAGTTCAATTTCAAAAGAACAGGCTGTACGCTCTTTGAAGCTAAGAGGATCAATTTCATTGGAGGATATTATTGACTAATTTTGACAAGACCGACGTATCAGTTATCCCGTACAATTTAAATGCTACCGCTTTGGTAGTAGGAATTCGCGTTACTTGTTTATTTGTTGTATGTGTTGCATGTTTGTGTCTTGTTTATGAACTATATGTTAAGTTTGATCCATGACTTTGTATATTTTGTCTTTTGGTTTTGAATACGTATCGGTATCTTCTGGTTACCATCACTCTCTTGATTAATATTACTCGGACCGTTACTTTGAGAACCGTGGTATGTGCAATATATGGATATGTGGACCAACAACTGTTACCCTTCAGGAGTACCGATGATATGTTGTTCATCATAAGCTTTGTTTAATTTTATCTTGCATTTTGAGGATATTTTTGCCTTTCCATATTGATTTCAAGTGTTTATATCACTTATTGATATCAAATGTTTTATTTTAATTTAATCTTGATTACAGTTGTATATAAATATGTATAACAGATATATAAATTTTAATGCTTAAATTTCCTATCTTATAATTTTTGGTTGCCACATTTTATAATCGCGCACGAAACTCCTTGTTGGAAGCCCCAAAACTGTATGAGGCTTATCTATAAATAAACAGAGCATACAATCAATTTTTGCACGTATAGATACACATATACACGTATAACAAGTTTGATACAACATCTAACCGAATGGTTTCATTTTAAAGATTTGCATTAACAATGAATCTTAATTTAACATGTATAACCTACTTTTGTGTAAATGAAGGTAATAACAAAACACCGAACACCTAAAAACCGGCAAACTCCAGAACCAACAACTAAAAATATAGTAATACAGCGATGGCTCTGACTTTGTAATGACATTTAAAAAAATGTTGGGCTAAATTAGGTTTTATGACGTGCAAAACCTCCCGCTTCCATTACTGTATTGTTTGAGTGGATTTGCTGACGAAATGGATATGAATAATATATCGCAAGTCAGTATTAAGTGTATCCAATCACAAGCGTAGCACAATCACTGTGTACTGAATATTAAAAAAATTCTGCAACTACATTTTTCAAACGAATATTTTTTGACAAGGAAGTACAGTAAAACTTATTGAATGCACGGACGAGTCGCTTTTTCTTGTAGCCTTGGTTTATATGAAAAATAGAAAAGCAAACCGACAGAAAAACAAGAGCCGAAATCAAAGAACAATTACAAATCCAGATATAGACAAACATATACAACGCAAAACCAAAACACAAAAACACAAACAGAACGCTAGTAACCCAAACCAAATAAAAACCATGGGTCCAGAAGAAATAGGTGACTTTAACAAAAATCAGTATACTTGTAGTTACTTCAATTTCCAGTTCTGAGGGATACCGGATACAAGATTTTCAGTAAGAGGGGGCGCGCCAGATGGGCGAGGAGTCTTGGGGCCGTCTACGGCCCCTTTGGGTCCAGGGCAGTGCACTGATATGTGGCCTAGGGGGAAGCCCCACGAAGATCTGACGAGATAGCTTCTAATGGGTCGTTTAAGATAGTGTTCGGACGGGTATTTTCTCTTGTGGGATGCTAATAATATTTGAACATGTTGAAATTCTAGGTACATGGTCGTCATAAATATTCTTTCGATTTTCAGCTTTACTTGTTATTACTATTTGTAATGTACGTTAGTTTAACCATTTAACTAGAGCGTCTTTCCTTCGATAATAAGAAAATAATGAAACATTTACTGTAAGGAACTTGGGAACACTTTGAGATCGTTTGTTTCTCTTTCTTTCTACCTTACCTTTTAAGGGGGGCGCGACGGGTGCGCCCCAGGGTAGCTTCTGAAGATATTCAGTTTCATAAAAGTACAAGAACAAATCGGCAATGAGTGGGAATCAGTTGTATCCATTGACATTTCGATTGCCTGTTGCAAAACACATTCTTCAAAACAATTATATTGTAGATAGGAAAATCTAGAATACTATAAACCTGTTCTTCGCTGTAGCATCATTTGCCTTTAATTTCTGGAGTACAAAAAAAGTATGATTGTAACCTAAAACTACATATTTGTAGGCATATGTCGAAGCGAAGACATAGTTCTTTGAATGTAGTGCTTGCGACTTTATATGCGGTGCTAAATGCTGTGCTTACGACTTTATTTGCGGTACTTACGACTTTATATGCGGTGCTAACGACTTTACTTGCGGTGCTCACTTTATATGCGGTGCACCGTGCTTACGACTTTTTATGCGTTGCTTACGTCTTTATATGCGGTGCTTACGACTTTATGCGGTGCTTACGACTTTATATGCGGTTCTTACGACTATATTCGGTGCTTACGACTTTATATGCGGTGCTTACGACTTTGTGATAAATATACACATCCACCTGATTTAGATTTTTAAACACAAATAAAAATATCTGTTTAACAGTTTACCTTTCGATAAGACTGATGCAATGATATTAATTCAATCAAATAAAAGATTTACATAGTCTATAATCAAATCAAGTAGAACGTTTAATATACAAAATTGCATTAACTATTTAATTATTTGTTTGCAGCTATTTATCATAATTTTGTTGATAATACAGGTGGATGAAAGATCACCCGTGACATTTCAACAAGTAGACAACAAGTCAACTTCAACATTTTTCCGATTAAAATCGCAAAAGTCTGAAAAGGCCGTGTTGCTGTAAAGCAAATGCATTAATAAAAGGGAATGGTTTACAATTTGTTTGAAGGTTTTGGGTTTGTGTAAAAATATAGGAAGAGTTGATTACACAAAATAGGTACCGTCTACTGCAAATATTCCGAAACATGACCAAGTTTCGAAGTCTGTAAAAAAATAAGGAAAACAATCCTCAAACAATTCCAAGGTGACAGGTCACAACTTCAATACATGTGCAAATCTATGTGAAGTTTCAGAGATCTGGGTAGAAAACTGTAGAAGTAGTTGATAACACAAAATAGGTACCGTCTTCCGAAAATATTCTGAAAATGACTAAGTTCCCAAGTCTGGAAAATTCCTGGAACACTTTTATTTTTTACAGGTGCACAACTTCAATACATATGCAATCTTTCTGTGGAGTTTCAGATACATGTCAGGGTTGAAAACTGTAGGAGGAGTTGATTACACAAAATAGATACCATATTTTCCCTGTCCGTCTGACTTCCCCATCCTATAACCCGGGTTTGCACTTCGTGCAATATCAAATATTACAAAACTATATTTTTATTTTTCCTAGTAGTAATACATTTTTCTATCAAAGTTGATCTCAATTCCAAAATCTTCAAATTAACTAACTTTATGTTTATATATGAAAGCATTAAAAATATACGACCTTCCCCCCCCCCCCCCCACTTTTTAAACAGTTTGTGCAAAGATAGTTAAGAAGTAAGTTAGTTAGTTGTTACCATATATTTCTTCCTTTTTGTTGAATTCCTTTTATTTCCTTTCCACTTAAATTTTATTGGTGTACACTTTACATGTAGGAGAAAATACTTCCTCGCAAACATACTGCAATGCAGATTTAGATTATATAAAAACAAATTCAATCAATAAACTATTGTGGCAAACTATTACATTGCATTTTAATAAATGCCTATAGGCATGTCTGTCAAAAAGACAGCCTTGCATTTTGAACATGCTTTTCAAGGACTTTTCATTTCATTTCGTGCATCCTAAATACCATCTGTGTATTTATATCTAACACAATTACTTGCTAAAATTTGCTTGGTGTGTAAACTGTTTAATCTAAGAATATATCTTAAAAATATTTCACCAAAAAATAGGTCATCTAATGGGTCATTAAATGATACCCCGTCACATTGCATTGTTTTTAATATTCATAAACACATTTTACTGAATTACAAATCAGCCTATAGGATCAGCAGAACATGATAACAGTCCATTGAAAAAGACAATTTCTACCTTGACATTGGACCTACAAAAATAATTTAAAGTTAACCCAGCTCAAAAAAAAAACAAACAAAAAAAAAAACAAAACAAAACAAAAAAAAAAAAAACAAAACAAAATAAAAAAAAACAAAATTCAAATTGATCTTCATTTTATAGTACTCAACAACTGTGCCAAGTTTTAACAAAATCCGTTTTTGCAAGTAATCTTCTAAAAAAACTAATTTTTTACAATTTTTTATTCGTCTTACTCATAAAGCAACAAACCGGATTGTGCTGAAAAAAGAACTTGATCTTCATGTCATAGCTGTGCAAAGTTTAAACAAAATCTGTTGATGCATTTTGAAGTTATCATCTGGAAACCAATTGTTGACCAACACAAATCTGCATTGGCCCATGGAAAAGCTATTTAGGAAATTGGTGTGGGGACCAGAAATGCAAATGCAGTGCATGTCGCATACCTATGCTGCCTCATAGCTGAAATTTTTGAAATTTTTATGCTGCTTATAGCTGAGTCTTGCTTAATTTAATTTAACTGCTGTTCTTTAAATTTTAGTGCTTTTTGTACAACTGCTTTATATAACTTATAACTTATGAACTTACCTGGAAAGCTCCTACTAGGCTACTAATAATTACTGCCTGTATATGCTTTTATGCTATATAACTTATAAATTTATGCTTTTAACTGTTTTTATATATGTGCTGCTTATCTCAGTACTGCTTTAATTTTTTTAGTGCTGTTTGAAACCACTATTTTTATTAAAGTAAAATGTGCTTTGTTTTATATGTAATGTAATGAAATGTGCATGCATGTTCTTTTATTGTTGTGTATACAGTTATATGTCAGTCGGTTGTAAGAGCTCCTTAGACCTCGTGTTTGTCTTGTTATCTTTGTATATATGTAACGACTATAAATAAAATTTACTTACTAACTACGAAATGAATTGTCCTGAAAATCGAACTTGATCTTCATTTTATAGTACTTCACAACTGTGCAATGTTTAAACAAAATGTGTTGATGTGTTTTCAAGTTGTCCTATGGAAACCAACTGTTGACCAATACAAACATGAAAGGGCCCAAAGAAAACTATGAAATGGATTGTGTGGCAGGAATAAAAAAAATCCTTAAACCCTGCTTATATACAGTGTACATATGGTGTACAAGCATCTTACAAAATATATACTCTGTAGACCTAAAGCTGTTGAAGAATATAGCTGAACATGCATCCCAATCTGGACGGACGCACACAACTTTTGACGCGTGTTAAAGTGGGTACAGAATTGCTTATTGTCTGGAGACATGTTACAGGAATTTTCTTAAAGACAGAAAATTATGCATGTCTGTTTATGTAAAATGTTTTTCCTATTTTGTCTCTACTAAATTTTTTTGTAAATTAAATCCAAATGGATTAAATATTGTTTTTACACAGGAAAATTGATTACATTGCCTCCATTTCAAAAAGAACAAAATTGGCTGTTAACATATAGCCGATTATAAAATTATAAATATCTTTTGATAACAAATATTAATTCTTCAGTAATACACAACATCAGGTATGAAAACGCAATTGCTAACTATAAACTAGGCAAAGTCGATCTAGCGATCACTGATACCCCGCGCTTTCATAAAAATTTCTAATGTTTTTCGTGGAATCTGACCTTGGAATTTGACGGATTTCCCCCTAAATTGATAGGCTTCTTAACAACATTATATTTAACAATATCCCAAAGTTTCATTCAAATCAGATGCTAACTTTTTAAAAATTTCTAAAGTTTTTCATGGACTGCAACCTTGAAATTTGACAGATTTCCCCCCAAATCGATAGGCTTCTTACCAACCTGATATATAACAATGTTCCAAAGTTTCATTCAAATCGGACGTAAGAACGGAAATGAGGACCACTATATACCACAGACTCTGCGAGAATACTGACTTTTGATTGGCTGGAAAATATTTTCTATCAGAGGATGAAAAACAAATTTGATCGTCATGGAGACACGCACCATTTTTAGCAAGTTTTTGTGTTGATCTCTTTTTTTAAAAATGTCCAGTTACAAAAAAAAATTATTTAGTATATTCTACTGTTTGAATTAATTTTTAAGTATTAACTACAAAACATATTTTCCCCATCGAGGGATAACAAAATTTCTGTTGTGATCATTTAATATATACAATTCGCATAATGGAAATTTTGTTATCCCTCGAAGGAGAAAATATGTTTTGTAGTTAATACTTAAATGTAAACAGTCAACTTATGCTTATGTACATCAAAGATGTTTGCGTTTGTCTATATCCAGGTTTGTAACTGTTCCTTGACTTTCGGTTCTTGTTGTTCAGTCTGTTTTCTTTGTTATTTTTCTTAATACATTGTTGAATAACTGAAGCAAGACTACAAGAATTATCCTGAAATGGTCCCAATTATGCATGTATGAATCAAATGTTAAATACTGCTGGACATTACACAGATGGGTTTTAATGTAACGGAGATTATTATATTACTAGGAAATATGATTAGTTCACCAGCAGCAGCCTATTGAATTATATGACTCTAAAATACATCTCTCAAATGCTATGATGATAAATGGAATTAATTATGAAGTTACTTTTATTTCAAGAAATAATTGCAACATCTATTACATAATCTATCAAAGACAACTGTATCATAAGATTTAAGAGTTTGTTGATCTTATTCTTGAATAAACAACATGAGCAACACCAGATATTAAAGCACTATTTGCAAATTCTAAAATTAGTTGAATTACTTGAAAATCAGGTGCATTACAATCTGAAAGTTTCAGACGTTTATGTTCACTTACATTAACATGATCAGGAACCTCAGGCTCACATGACTTGTCACATGGCTTATTGTTTAGCGGATTCATCCAATGAAGAATCAATGTTTTCATGCATGATGGGAAAATTTCATCAATTATTACCTCTGCTGGAGGAAGATTATCTATACATTTTATATGATGTTGCATGAAATTTTTCACATTATTTGAAATTCGATGTTCAAATTTATGCAATTCCTTTCCAATTATTTCACATGCAAAATCTAAAAAATGTCTTTCAAGTTCATTTTCTGTACAAGAAAATAATTTCTCCCTTTGAAATTCTTCTAAGAATGCCAACAAAAAGTCTTTCGGTATAATAAAAGTTGGATAATTATCAATAAAAATTGATACTATCTCACTAAATATTGTTAAAAACTGCTGGTGCTCGCCTGTATATGTAAACATAATAAATTGATTTAATTTCACAAGACAAGTTATAAAAGCAGGATTTGAAATAAAATCTGGTTTTGAAAAATACACACAATAAGGACATTTGTTGTTGCATTGACAAGAATTTTCTTGACTATCCTTGGTACATTTTCTCCCCTCAGTACTTAATCCATGACATTGTTGTCCATCTATAAAGTCGCTATCACGTTTACTATATAATTCTACATCTGTCTGTACTGCTGTATCTGTAGCTTCTGTTACACTGATGTTTACAGAAATGGAATTTAAAGAAGTCTCATCTGTCTGAGTGGATGTTTCTACCAGTCTAACATGTTCTTGATATTGAACTGCTAAATATTCACCATTTCTCAACAATTTCTCAGACCCATAATCACAAGATAAATTTTTATCCTTATCTGTGTTATTTTGTCCTTCGCCTTGTTCTTTTGATACTCTTTTTGACAGATGTTTTTTATTTTGTTGTGGTGCATTTCCCAAGAGCAGACCCTGTTCTGACATCGTATACCTGGCAGACTCTTCCTCTAACCTGACCGACATAGATTCTGACAACAGTCCATTATCACCATGATGTAACCAAATATCCTGTAAAATAATAAAATACATAATACAATGTTAAAATAATACATGTAATTGGATATCAATCCATAGCAGGAATCTATAAATCAATGGGACTGGAATCTATCGATATTTAATCATTTTCCTTGTCACTCAACAACTCTAAATAGTAAAACTATTGTGGACAGGGATTTGTTTGCATTTATGACTTTTGTAAAACTCTGGAACTGAAACTCAATTTATATGTTAATAAACTGATGTATTTAATTGTAAGAAAAAATGTTTTCTTTTTAATTCTAAAAATAGTCAGTTGTACTAGCCCCATTGAGTTAAATAACAAAGCAGCCTTGTATGTTTTTTATATTTATGGCATATCAATAATTAGACAAATTAAATGATGACACTATCGGTTACCTACGTTATTACTGTGGTCTATGGAAATTTTACCACCTGATAGTACTTCTGTTCAGCCTGAGCAAAGTCCAAGGCTGTCCAGAAGTACTTTCAGGTGGTACAAATTCCATACAACCGGGTTATAAGGTAGGTAACGGATTTATCCCTGGCTAACAAGTTTAAAAGGCTAAAAATAGGTTCTCTTCAGAAATTATCTATATGTAATGTCATCACAGTTGCTCACAAAAAATTATACATTTTTCATGCAGAAAAATGCCCATTTTACCATGGTAATTGTACCACCTGATAGCACTTCTGTTCAACCTGAGGCAGAGCAGAAGGATGTCCAGAAATACTGAAGGTGGTACAATTTCCATACACCTGGGTTATAACATAGGCAACAGATTTATACCAGGTTTACAAGTGTATTTAAGGCTGAGAATAGGTTCTTCTGTCATCAGAAAAAATTGTGCGTTGCCCATTTTACTAAGTCGAGGATAGTACCTTTGGTACCAACCTCTGAATTAGCTACATGTAGTTTAAATGAGTTTTTATTCTGTTTTACATTGTTTTGTTTTGACTTTTGGTATTTTGGCGCCTAAAGTTACGTTATCATATAACGTCAACAGATAATGACCTCAAGGTCCTATTTCATTAATATTTAAGTGTCTTGGTGTGAGTGTAAGGCATCTGCAGTATTTGAAATGAATTAAAAATAAAATATAAAAGACTGGAAATATTACTTTGTGGAATAACATACACTGGTACTCAAAGCACATACATTAGCAACGCACACACAATACACCCTGCGACGTTAGCAACGCAGCTGTGGGCATGCGATTTGTACCACTGGGTAACCAACCAATCAAAAGTCTGCATTTTTAACAAGCCAGGGACAAAGGTATTAGCTACCCAGGGATCTACATGTACCCAGTGAACTTATGACGTTGTTTACTGATCCATTTGTTCATGACAAGTGTTATTACATAACTAGGTCAACAGGTGGCCACTTAATTGAAACAGAATGGATAGTTTTTCCTTTACTAAACATGGTGTAGAAAGGAACATTTGATTTTGAATAGAATACTGGGAATAAATAACTGATAGGCAACGACTTCTGTAAAATGTTGATGAACAAAATGAAAATGTCATCAACTAAAGTTGCAAGCAATATGCTCGAATAATAGACACAAATGTATGCTTATTCCTTGTATTCTTAATTCTGACCTATTATTTCATTTTGTAAACTTTTCTTTCAAAATATTACAGAAGCTAAGTATTGCATTTATAATACAGTCTTAGATAGTTGCTTTTTGGGGACTGTAAAAATTTGCACAGACTTCCCAAAAACCAGCTAATATTTCATGCAACCTCATCTAAAGTACCTAAGAGATTCACAACACAATTAATATCTGACAAACTTAACAAAAATATGGCAGTGTGGTTAATGTAGTTTTTCTTCTATCCATCACATGGTCTGTCAACACTGAGATTACTGTTTCAAGTCTCACTGTGGGCAGGGTGTGCTCAACTCGAATCTAAATTGAGAAGTACTGCCATTTTTCCTACCACAGATTGAGGGTTTTAACCTGGTACTCCATCCAAACAAGTGTCTTAATAAATGCTGAAAGGTTAACAATTTGTTGGATGAAGGTTTTGGTTCAGTGTCAAAATATGTAGAAGGAGAACAGAACCATTATGTATAATGTGATCTAACAATGACTAAGTTCCCAAGTCTTGAAAAATAAGGAAAAAATCCTTGAACAATTCCATAATAGCCGGTGCACAACTTCAATTCATGTGCAATCTTTCTGTGAAGTTTCAGAGATCTGGGTTGAAAAATGTAGGAGTTGATTACACAACATAGATACCCTATTTTTCGTGCCCAATTTTACCATACTATAACCCAGGTTTGCACTGCATACAACACAGCCAAAACTTTTCTTGGCGTCAAACAACATTCAAACACACAAAACAACAAAAATATGAGATGATTGGTCTATACCTATTAAATTTTATTTTGCATTACCTATTTCAAGAACGAAATTTATCAAAAATGGCAAACAAAGATTGAAAACACTTAAATTGCTCATGATTTACATTGATTTTATAAATAAAATGTATCAAATATACCAGGGTAAATATAATTTACCAGGCAACATTGTATGGTTTTTAATATTAATAAACACATTTTAGTAAAATAAAATTCAGTATATAGGAACATGATAACAGTCTATCACAGATTGGAAAATGATAACAGTCCATCACAGATAGGAACATGATAACAGTCCATCACAGATAGGAACATGATAACAGTCCATCACAGATAGGAACATGATAACAGTCCATCACAGATAGGAACATGATAACAGTCCATCACAGATACCTTGGCATAGTGTCAATAAAAATAATTTCAAATTGGCCCAATTCTACAACTACAAATTGGACTGTGCTGAAATTGAACTTGATCTTCATTTTATAGTATTTAACAGCTGTGCAAAGTCAAAACCAAATCTGTTACAGTTTTAAGTTACCATCTGGAAACCACAGACAGAGGCAGGGACAGACACTGATAGCTATATCGAGGGTATCACATGGTATAAAGCCTACATAATCTAGCAACTTCAATTAATCACTTCTACCAAGCATTTCAACATTACCATTGTTATTAAATTGTTTAACAGAGATAATCTATGCTACACTCCAAAGTGCATAATTTTCATTCAGATGCCTTATAAATATTATAATGCAATTTGCTGTTGACTATAAATTAATAAAAAACAGTTCATTTTACACTTCATATTTCATTTCTTATACATGATACTTCCTCACTGAAATGAGCAAGAAAAGGTTTTATCATAAGATCAAAAACTTACCAAAAGTGAGAAAATTCCCAAATTCAGAAAAGTATGGAATAGGACATACAACAGTGGCAGATATTTTATGAAGAAAGACATATTACTGTGAACAATATAAAACAAAAGCTGCAAAAAATAACAATGGATTTATGTGAAATTGTAAATGTGGAGAGTAAAACAATCTTATCTAACCCCTATCGAGTGGAGAGTAAAACAATCTTATCTAACCCCTATCGAGTGGAGAGTAAAACAATCTTATCTAACCCCTATCGAGTGGAGAGTAAAACAATCTTATCTAACCCCTATCGAGTGGAGAGTAAAACAATCTTATCTAACCCCTATCGAGTGGAGAGTAAAACAATCTTATCTAACCCCTATCGAGTGGAGAGTAAAACAATCTAACCCCTATCGAGGTTAAACACGTTCTTTGATAGTAGCTCAATAAATATAGATTAATGAAACAACAAAGTTTGTTAGTGTTTTAATTAGTTGCATTAATAAAGTGTTAAATAGGAATTAGTTCCTAATAACATAGGTTACAGTGTGTATTTATACTGGTTACTATAGTTGCAAATAACTTACAGCTAGTTGTTTTAAGCAATCTCTCTGTATTTTTCTTTTGTGATATTGAAATATAACTTCAAACAGCCCTTGTATACTGTAGAACCACATTTTATTTTGACAAATTCCATCTATTCTGAAATCTTAAAACAAGATCAAATCAATGACAAGCTGTAAGTCTGAGATAACTTGGTCAAATAAAAAATGCTAGACTCCATACTTTAAACAAAAAACAAATATTTGTCTTTTTCTAATGAATTGTCCTACTGTGTATTTACCTGTATTTCAAAAACACCATGTTACAGCACATGTAGATGCAGGTAAAGCTTTCATGACTCTCTCATGTCAACAGATGAACCTTGTAATTTACTCTTTTATTACACTATAATATGACTTACAAACATAAAAAAAATAAATTGTATGCTTTAATGCTATGAAATGAATGTAAATTGTGTTTAATTATAATGAAAACAACACTTAACCTTCAAAACATACTTTAGTTGCCAAACCCTCTTTACTGTATCTGGCATGAATTCTCTGTACATTACTTTGAGTCAGATCACAGATAGAAAATACATCCTTAGCCAAAAATAGTGGTATACCACTTAGCTGGAAAGAAAAACAAACAAGAGGCAATCAAGAAGATGTCAAAATATTTCCATTTCTTTTGATAAAATTGAGCTGTGATAGCCATTTTAAAATTCCATATAAAATTCACATTGTAGAAGATCATCCAATAAACAAAAATTAATATGCAGTATGGATTTAAACTTCTTGGTAGTTTCTGAAAAGGTATAGACAAAGTCAAATGGTGCAACAACCTAGTATTTTCAACCAAAATAAAAACATAAACTTTGTAGAAGACCATCTGATGAAATGTTAGCAAGTTTCTTTATTAACATTGATAAATGTACGTACCTCATCAGGATATTTGAACATGGCTGTCGAAACGGGGGTGTGTTGATGAAATCTCACCCCACTTTTACAAAAATAAATGTTAATGTTATAGAGAACAGTAAATAAACAGTATTTTTAGTCACATTTAATTTTGTAGATTGTCGCAGACTGCCTGTCATTTATGAAATATATCTTAATACTAAAATGTAGTTCAGAAAGCACCAGAAAAGCCAAACTTTTACTACATCTGGGAGAAGAACTCTCCTGCTATACCTTTCATTGTCGAGATCAAACTGCAGATGTCAATCTTCAAGTCACTTATAAAAAATTATTCTGTGTTTTTCTTTTTTATCCGACATTTTCAGGATTTATGTTTATTGCATTAAAATTTTTCTTTATTAACACGATATAAATTATTTTTTTTTGCTTGTGCATCTTTATCAAAGTTGATCAAATATTTTCTACCTACCGACCCATAGGTCTAAATGTACATGTAGAAAACAGCAAACAAACATATTTTTAAGGTTGGCCTGATACGGTTCTATGTTAAACTAAGTCCTGCATATCGGGCACTGAATTATCTATAAGAATTGTAAAAAAAACTGTCTAGAGGTTGAAGAAGTGAACATTGTGACCAAATTAGATTTTAAATTGGTCCTGTGTTTCAGAGGAGGACAGAAATGTAAAAGTTTACAAATAATGCAGTCTAATTAAATCCTTCATCTGCACATGATCTGCTCCTCCCATTTTTGTTCCATACTGTGATGGTAGGGTAATATATATTACATCATTTCAGTACTGAACTAATTATACATTTCAGTACTCTGTACAAGTCTTTTTTGGTAATCAAATCTTGTCATGATGGTACCTGTTAAATTATCAGTACTTTGAAGAAAAATATTTTTAGTATTTTGTCTATTAAAACCAAAAAATGAATATTATGTTGATTGTCTCCCTTATATAAAGTTATAAATTTATTTATCACATGAATAGAATTTTGCGTGTTTTTGATTGGTCTAAAACACAACTTTCGCGTCACAATAATAAATTGCAGCAGTACTAAATAACATAAAATGTTTTTAGGCTGCAGGATTCTGCTGCATAGTAGTCTTGCGGAATCCGATATTGACCTGGTTTTTATGTTTAATCCAATCAGAATAGCCATCTTAATAAATTCATTTGTCCAATCAAAACGATTGTATTAATTGTATTGTACACAATTCATTGACATCTGCTACACACACACATCGTGCATGTCAACAACATATGGAAGAAACATCAGCACTGTGATATATTGATTCATATACTCTTCTCAATATTTGAAACTGGAATTTTAGAATTATCAGTAAATTGATATCAAAATGCAGTATTAAATAAAAAATAAAAAGGGTAACTAGCATTACAACAAATACAAATTGTAAGCAGGTTCTCCAGTAGAAAAGGCATCCTCTGTTTTTCTGATCAAGGGAGATGGTGGTTTTATTCGTGTAATAAAACAATGAATGACCTTGATATACTGTCGCCTTCAGGATTTATCAGCCTTTAAAAAAGTATATTCACCTGGCATAGCCGCTCGGCGAATATTTCGTTTTATCTGGCTGCTAAATCCTGATAGCTACCTATATCAAAGTCATTAATTGTATAATATTTTATTTATAATAATTATACAATATCAGATATTTTGATGTGATTTTTTAAATTAATATTTTATTTTTGTTATGACTTTAAAGATAAAAATCTTGACCTGCAACCTAAAATTCAGTTAAGAAATGTTGCAAAAAAAACCCAAAAAAAACCCAAAGAAAATATGTATCAGCAACTCTGATGTCCTGCTTGTCACATATTGGTAAGCACTTCCCGTTTTCTAAGTTACTCACATCTCTACAGAATTTTGCCAGTGATGAGATATCATCATGCCGTTAATGTGTACCCAAGTTCAATAAAGTATCAATAGAAAGGCAACCTCAGGTGGAAAGGATGGCTAAACCAACAAACGGATGAACGAACAATCCAAAATCTTACCCCCAACTTTCATTGATGGGACAATATTATATGCCAAGCTAAGAACGAGCAACCTCTGTCCTGTTTGACCGCCCCAGTTTTACCAGTGTCCTCAATAGCATCAAAGGCAATGCAATACTGGTAACAGTCAATTTTCAAACATTTATTGTTATTTTGCAAAATTCTCAACAATAATATTTAAAGTTTCCGGGTCCTTTCGCCCCAATAACATGTTTACCATGTTTACGTCGGGTCATTTTGACCCCAAAAGTGAGATGTTTTGGCCAGATATAGAAGAATAATAAAAATATAATAAATAAAGTAAAATTTAAAATAAAACATAAATAATATAAAGCTAAAAAACATATGCTTGCGTAACAGTTTTTTCCAAATTATTTTAAACGATTAATTAACATACAATTGCAATTAAGTGGCTTCAATTATAGTGATATGAGCACAATTCTGCAGTTAATTAATTAATGTTAAGGAAATTGTTACATTCACAGCTTGATAAGATATTGTTTAAAATATATGATAGAGAATAATGGCAGCACTTAAATGGCTTCTTGGCTTGGTATGATTACAGTTTACAATATATATTAGGATAATAAACAATTCATAGTCTTTAAAATAACAAGCAAATAAGTACAGCAGATTGTGCTAACCTATCAATCAGAAAGGTGAGTACAATCAGCTGTACTTAATTATTTGCTTTTTCACATTTTTTGAACAAACCTTAAAAAAATATTTAATAAAGCCTGTACAGTATAATTACATAACATACATTTTACCGGTCGAAACGACCCAGGGCGAATAGAAATCGGGGCTAATCAACCCGGTGCAAACAAGTATCGGGGCGAAATGACTTGGGTGCGAACGGAATTCGGTGAGAACTGACCATATTTAAAAATTCCTGTTCTTAATAAATATACCTCATCGATATTACTAAGTAGGTTGACAAAATTCCCGTTTGAAACCACTATATATCTTATCGTAGTATCTGCCAAGGAAATATTCTTTGGCTGACAAGAAATCGCATGGAATACTCGATTGAAATTGTTTACGTCAACCTCCATTTTGGAATATTGACTGCTGATTAAAACTCTTAAAATCTGTGTAACAGCTCCGACCAGTTAAACAATCACAAAACGCTTTATGAACTTCGTTGCAATCGTTTAGTTTCTACACTAATTACAAAATTAGTTACACATAATTTTATTGAAACCTCTTAAAAACTGTCGATACTAAAGTCTACTTTTTGTTCAGTATTTTTATGGTTTTTATGATCGATCTTTCTACAATTTAAACATATGCACAATCAATCAATCAATCAATCAATCAATCAATCAATCAATCAATCAATCAATCAATCCAATCAATCAATCAATCAATCAATCAATCAATCAATCAATCAATCAATCAATCAATCAATCAATCAATCAATCAATCAATCAATCAATCAATCAATCAATCAATCAATCAATCAATCAATCAATCAATCAATCCACCCACCCAACCCCACCCACCCATCCATCCATCCATCCATCCATCCATCAATCGCCGTGTGCCCATAATAATTCGAAGACATCTTTGTAGCTCTTATTTCCTTGCTATGTAGCTGCGGAACAGGAGCTCTTATATAGGTCCTTTTACAATTTTTTTCTACTTAGCTAGCTACTATGTACATGAGGTAATGTTATATTAAACCTTTTAGTTTTTTTTCACATAAAACGTCATGGTGCCCAAAACATGTTAGTTATCAAACAACGGCATGATGGCTTTACATATGGGTTATACAGTAGGAGAATAAAATTTGGTACCTAATTAAAGTGATACCGTTCCTTTGAATATATCAGAAGTTAGACTGGGTGGTTTTATGGCAATGCGGGAAACACAGCAACACAAATGGTGTAATGAGTGACAATAAGTTTTTTTGTGATGGCTAAAACTGAGGAAAATCTGCAGAGCATTGTTCCCAGATTGTCATTCTTTATTCTATCCGGGGAGAGGAAAAATTGGTTCCATATGCAAATTTGTCTCAACATTTTTAAAGCCCAGTAGAGCCTAGCTCATGTTTGAATATTTATAAATTAAATCTACCATTAATAAAGCTTCTTTTGTCTTGTGTTGTTGTTAATACATCAGGAAATGAATTTACAACGTAAATTATCAAAAATTTATTTTCATTCCAAAATTATTTAAAAACTCAGTCTAAATTCAATAAAATTTTGAATAAGTTCACACGACATTGAAATGTAAAAACTTACAAATAGTAGGGACTGAGTGCAGAAAATAGACATTGTAAATTAAATATTATCAAAGATACCAAGGTCAATAGAATATAATACATTGCATTTGTTTGGTGGAAAAGTTATTTTCCATTTTTGTTCCCAATCGCCTAGTATATAGAGGGCAGTTAACTTGAATAATAACTACATCACTGAAAGCCAATCAATGATCAGTTAATAAATTAAGTTATTGACTATTTCGAAATCCCAAAATCTCGCGCACGAGATTCGCCGAGAACGAGGCGTGGTGGAAAAAGGGGTGGGGGGGGGGGTAAGAGATATTTCCGTGATGTAATTGTATATTAAATGTGCCTTGTTAATTCGTTAATTGCTTATTTATTACAAGATGCGTAACTTTGATGTAATGTAAAATTAACAGACTTATAAAAGACCGACATAATAAGCTGCGAAAATGTATCTTAAGAGTATGATTTTTATACGAAAATGAGATTTAGAAATTGTAAAAAAAGATGTCTTAATCAGTAAAAATCAGTGGTAAAATGCAATATCAAATAGAAGAAAATAAATGTCTTTATAATAAAATAAAGTCATGCAAAACAAATTATTTTTTTTATTTTAAGATTTAAAAATGTTGATGAAAAACTTTTAAAAATATGCAAGTTATATTTACTCCGGGTCTCCGGGTACTCCGGCTTTCTTCCAGAATAAAATACGGACGCCATTATTTAGCTGAAAAATAGCTGAAAATTGCGTTAAACAATATTCAAACAAAGGTTTTAACTTTTAACTTCTTACTTTAGTCTTTACCAAACTACTATATCCCGTTTATCCACGGGGGGGGGGGGGGGGGGTAATTTGGTAATTGTTAGGGTGGGGATGTGCCATTTTTTATTTGAATTCAATACCCATATTTATATAAAATTTCCAATTTTCATAACCCATATTTATATAAAATGAGCAATTTTCACAACCCATATTTATATAAAATTTCAATTTTCACAACCCATATTTATATAAAATGAACAATTTTCATAACCCATATTTATATTCAGTATACTTAAAAGAAGGTCATATTTATATACACAAAATGATAACATAGTGAAGAAGAAAACACAATGTCATTATTAAAATTACACTTTATTATATTATATGGGGCATATTTATATTAAAATGGACAAAAATATGACCCATATTTATATGAGACCAGATTTTTTTTTTAAATTAAGATTAAAAGGCATACCAATTTATATATAAGATTGTTTTAATAACTATACCCATTTTTATATAAATTTTCAAAAAAACCTACCCATATTTTTGGCACATATAGGTATACCTTTATATGGGAAGTTCAACCCCCCCTACACCCCCCCCCCCCCCCGTGCGTTTATCGGAGTTATCGACATGATTTTTGCTCTCATTGCCCTCTATCAAAACATATTGAATGTAAAAGCGATATTTAAATTTACCATTTAAAATATGGAATATAAGGCAGAAAAAAAAATTTCGGGTATACAGGGCTGTCAAGTTTTGATGAGCTGCTCGCGTGAGATTTGCCTAAAAATTGAAAGATCAAAGGAAAAAATAAAAACATCAAAGAAATTTGCTGCCAAATTGTGGACTAGATGCGTGAGTCTCACGCGAGTTGCGTGAGACTTGACAGGCCTGGGTATATTTTCCGTGGATTTACCATTTCTTAGAAATAACTTCCACCCAATTGCATAAAATTATTCAGTTCTTTCTACTTCCTTTCAAAATGGCTACCGACGTGTTTGGAGATTTATCATTATTCGACGAGTTCGAAAAAGACCGATCAAACAGTGCATCATTTATTACATTTAATGTTACAAATGAAGGACAAGAAGATCGTAGTAAAATTTTGTTTAAACTTGGCCAATCCGATGACGAATCTTCATCCGAATCCAGTAGCGAGTCAGATTCCGAAAGTGAAACTGAAAATAGAAATGAAGGTTGCACAAATGGTATCAACAGTAACTGTGCAAATGACGCAGACACACAGTCTGAAGTAACTGCACATATGAAAAATACACCACACAAGCTGCTTCATGATCGTATCTTTTTTATTTAACAAAATGATGTGTCTCGCTGTCTTACTTCGATACTATAGTGTGTGTACATGTACATTTGTGTATGTTTAAAAAATGACAGCATCATTGACAACTTGTCCCAGAAACATACATGTGATATCTTACAACGTGAGACAAAATCTCACACAATTCTGAAGGTCCCCATGCTATCACAACGTGAGAAGATGATCTCATGCAAAAATAAATTATTGTTAAGTGAAAATCTTGTAAATACTTTAATTCTTCATTAGTTCATGAGTGTAAGGATATATATGTCTTAAGGACAGTAGCACTATATAGTAAACCATGCCTTTCATACTAATTGTAATATTGACTTGAGCATTTCACTTGAGCCAAATACACTACAATAGACGACAAACAAATGTTCAATACAGGACCCATTCAGAACAACAATTATTAAACAATAAGGTGAAACAGAACAAAACAAACCAAATGAAAATATGAAAATGAGTTGAATAACGCAAAATCAGGGTCGACTAAAAATCTTGCACAAAATTGAG
Source organism: Limnoperna fortunei (assembly GCA_944474755.1). Classification (NCBI taxonomy): domain Eukaryota; kingdom Metazoa; phylum Mollusca; class Bivalvia; order Mytilida; family Modiolidae; genus Limnoperna; species Limnoperna fortunei. The sequence continues at coordinate 54,245,170 of OX104121.1, read as the reverse complement.
TCCAGTCTCACACTTTGGGCTTGGAGAAATATCACATGTATGCAGAAACCATGGTTCTCTTTAAACAGCAATTAAGCATAGATGTCATATAACATATATACAGGGCCTCGGTGGGAGAGTGGTCAAGGTAGTTGGTCCACTATTGATCACGTGGTCTGTCAACACTGAGATTGCGGGTTCTATGCTCACTGCAGGCAGAGTTTACTTGACTCCAATCTTAATTGACAAGGATTGCCAGTTTTTCCTACAGCTGGTCGGGTTTTCTCCGGGTACTCCGGCTTCCTCCTCCAAAAAACTGGACACCATGATATAACTGAAAAATTGCTGAAAGTGGCATTAAACACCACCAAACAAACATATCACATATAGCTTTCCCTTTTCTTTACTTTGTAAATATTGTACTTATTAATAACTCTATATCTCATGTGCAGTTATAATTTGCTGATAGCTAAATAAAGTGGTGTTAACTCCCTTTAAGGACAGATAACCGAATTGTACATATCAAGGCCCCACAATAGAAGTTTGTCACTCTTTTGAGACCTGTAGTCACCCCACTGCACCTTAAAGTGAATTGCAAATGGAGTGACAACAATCTTTACCACACTAGGTTTGAATTGGACTTTTAAATTGAGAGGAACTATTTTAAATACTGAAGTGATCAGGAAAACTATTCCAAAGCAAATTAAAGCAGCAGCAAATCTGAAGATTTTGCACCATATTTTCTGGGTTTGACCCTGGGGATATTCAATATGTTACTAGATCTGAAAATGCCATGACATACATATGTAGCTGAAAAATTGCTGAAAGTGCAGATAAACATAATTCAGTTATTTTTGGAATCGACATAGATAAAGCCAAGCAGGGATATCATTAGAAGCCAGCAACTGACAAAAATTGCCATCTACTACTGATCTTCCATTGTATATAAATATAGACTAATTTATTAAACTGTGAATTTCTAAAATAAGAAACGGTTTTTGATTTTTGGTCAACAAATATGTTGAACCAAATTCATGCAATCTGAGAATAATGTGGGGCAGGACAAAACCCCTCTCTCTGTTTACTTTTCTCACTACTTCTTCTACAAAAGTTTGTGACATACCTGCAGAGTATCTTTTTTGCAATTTTTCTGCAGTTTTTTCTCTACAGAAATGCCATGCCAAAGGACAAAAATTAAAATTACCTATGGTAAAAATAGAGAAAATAGTCAGTTTACTATATTTGAACACATACTTTTAAGCATATTTAGTGTGTGTTTTTTTGATCAAGTAGACTAGTAAATACATTTTCCATTTTGGTGTTGAATATCTATAAACTAAATTTTGTACATATTGAGAAATTAATTATTTCAAGATCTTAATTAAAGCTTGCAGTATCAAAAGTTTTATAACAGTATATATGCAGTTAATATTTTTCCTTACATCGTCCAAAGTAACATTCTCATTATACTTAATACTAAAAATTAAATTACCTTCCTTCTTTTCCATTTCTAAGTTCTCTTTCTTGCTCTTTTATCTCTTTAAATAGTCTTTCTTTTTCTCTCTGTTTCTTAACGTCCTTCCTCTGCTTTTTTACAGCTAACAATTTTTTTGCAGCGCAAATAAATCTCCGTCTAATTCCTCACTCGAATTATCTGAATTCATTCCTCCTACATCAGCCGAATGTGATTCCAAATACTCGATCTCTTCACCGCTCCGACTGTTCCTATTCTCTTGCTTATTTTTCCTTAACTTCGCCTTTCCATCCTTCTCCTTCCTATCTCCCTTCAATTGCTCTGCAGACTGGTCCTGTACAATTTTAGTTTTAACTGGCGTCATCTCTGTTTTAATGTCAAAAGTATCATCTCCATTATGAAGGTTTTTTTAACAGACTTTTTTTTTATCTCTAATCTCCATTCTGGTATTATAAAATCTACAACAAATAATAAAAATATCGATCCAACTTTTCAAAACTTATTATAATTCATGCATAAATGTGTGTGTAATCATTACACATAAGAATGAGCAGTTCTTAATCTACATCGAAATATATATTAATCTAAACAGAGAAACTTGAGGGAACCAATGAAAGAATAGTATTAATCATTTACGTAAGATTAGAAGTGAGCTTCAGTTAACTAACCGAATGAAATCATGAATATTAATGAATATCCCACCCTTGTTGTCACAATTAAATATTTTTACTTTACTTTATACCATTGATTGATAAAGACTTCAAAACCTCGTTCAATTTATAAAATGTGTGTAAAGTAATAAAGTAATTACAGTGATGTTACTGGTTATTTCCTTGACAGGTTTTAGGAAACAAATTGAAAAAATTTGCAGACTTGATAGATTCTACGAGGTAAGAGTCGTTCCATACTTTATTGTTGTAACCATTCATCTAGAACATTTACATCAGCTTGTTGATTGGTTTAAACTGAATTGTCTATCTTGTGTTACACCAGTTAAAGTATTCACTATGTTACTGTACTTGTTCAATCGTACAAAAGCAATTTTTGTTGTGGACATGATCTGTCAGCTGTTTCTCAAGTTTTAGGGGCATAGGCATTCTAAACATAATGTTTTTCAATGGTAATGTTATAACTATTGCAAACATTCACGATACACTACAGTGTCTTGGCTCTGCTAGCACAAACAAATCGTTAATATTGCATAAGAATGTCTACAATTTGCCAATTACATATATAATATCCATACTTTGTCAGAAAATATAAAATTCATTTGTACAAGCCTCAAAAATAAATTATGTGAGGCTCTGGTGAGCATTACCCACATGTTTTGCAACGAATACAAGTAAACTTTATATTTTCTGACAATAAACAAATAAATCTAGTGCTTTTATCCTGCGACTTTAAGAAAAACAATTCACACTGATGAAAAACATGAACAAAATGCTGTTTTAATTTCTGACTTTAAATTTCTGCACATATTCTAGTGATATCCTGACGTCACAAACGAATGTGTTCAACAACAAGGGACAAGGGTAGCAGGAGACTTTATTTGGCAATAAAGCAAAAATTTATTCAGCTATCTTTACTGTACAGCAACGTCACAATTGCAGAATAAAACACAATCATTTCCTATAAAAACATTCGTTGTCTAATGTAATAATTTTGTGTATTTCAGGAAGGTTCCAGATTCAGACAGTCCAGCTTGTCAGATCATATTTCATAACAATAAGTTTTCAAGGTTTGATTTTAATGTTTTAGTTTTCATTTTTCTGATTGGTTTGTATAAGCTTTTGTAACGTACAACAACATTTAGTTATTGCCATCATATTATGTCTGTTGTCATCCATTTTGATCTCTTTCTTTTTAACCACTGGGCCATTTATATTCAAAATATCCTACAGCATGTCTTAGTTTAATATAGGAAAAAGTTTAAATGCCTGTTTCTCATAAACTAAAGCTGTTTCCAGACTTTACTTTAATGATTATTGGTTGCTTATCCACAAATTTCAAGCTTTTATTGTTGGTTGTCCATTTTAGTGATACAGGCACTGGCAAGCCTCTCCTTATACCACAATTTTGCCTCTTTATGTAAAGATTTACATTATATTTGTCATGGTTTCTTTGGCTTTATTTTAATGCATGTACATTGTATTTGTAAAAGATAAAATAAGTATCATCTATATATTGGTTAAATGAAAATTATTTCACATGCTCCAGGACCCTTTAGTGTGAGCTGTGTTCAACATTTTGTATTAAAGTCATTTTAGGAGTCATCATGAATTCATTTACTACCTCACGGGTAAGCGGACAAACTTCTTGACCTTTCATTTGAGTGGACTTTACCTGTAATATGATATTGTAAGGGTGACAAAATAGGGGTGGAATAGTAGTGAATTTTAACAATATATTGGGAAAGTGATGAGACTTGAATTTATTGTTACATTAAATATATACTTAGGAAGTTTTTGAAGTAAATCTTTTATTAATAGAAACAAGGAGGTGAAATAATAAGTGAGTATGAAGGTGGTCATGAAAGTATTAATTTAACTCTAATTTTTTATACAGGAGGTACAGGACAATGATTGAGAACTTCATAACTGGTTTACTGTTCAAAGATAAGTTTGATATGTCACAGTTACCAGAAATAGAACTTGAGGTGTGTAGAAATGTATACTATTTATGTTTAATTATGCAGTTTGTGTGGTACTGGTAAATTTATCATTTTCATAACTATTTTATTGATTATATTGAGTAACTAACTTAACATTCAGAATTAATTATATTTAATCTTCTTTTCTTTTATCTTTTAATATATATAGAACAATAGATAAAAGCTGTTAAAAGAAAACATTGAAAAGAAAAAGATGATCTTGCATTTATCATGCTTAGAATTATGACATATCTGAACTGTTTTTCTGATGTTTTAAGTCAAAGAAGAAGTGTACCTTTAGTTTCTTTGTCATTTTTCAGCCAACAAGATTAACATGTGTTGACATAAATGAAAAATTGCCAGCTGCCCAAAGAACAAAGTCCATGTGGTCTTCACATGCTGTAAGTTTGAAAAAAGTGTTTGGTTTAAGACACATTTTATTGTGTCTGCTTATATAAATGTATAAACTGAGAGGTATATCTGTAGAATGTTCTAAATGTCATGTGATCTGCACATGCTGTAAGTATTGAAAAGTTGGAATAACAAATTGACTTTAAGCAATAAAAAATGCTAGATTCTCATCAATTTGAGGCTTAAGTTGGGAGGGTGGAGAGGGGGCACATTTTATTTTTTTAGTTTTGGGCCATTTGTAAAGGAAATAACAGGGAGGACCATTGATTTCTTTTTGTATGAAATTCCATAAAACCGAAAGTTAACTGAAAGTTGAATTTCACAGAAAAGAAATTACACATGACGTTTCTGGAATTAAAGTTAACAAAATCTTTTTCAAAATGTGATTTTAGAAATAACCAAAAAATGTGGTTGGGTGGGGATGAAAATCTAGGAATTTTTTAAAAGTATTTTTATACATTTTAATGTTTCTGCTTTTATCTGTTAGTGAATTAAAAGGTATACATGTAGCTGTAAAAGTGTCATGTGGTCTTGCGCATTCTGCATAAGACAATACACATTCTTAGTCCACTCTTTAACAAAATAATGCTTACTTATTGCAGTGTTACAAAGGGAGAAAATACTGTTAATGTGTTTTGTTTAACCTTATCTGGTTTGAACTCGGTTGTCAGTAGTTAATGTAAGACTTTGGACATTAGTGCAGTGAATGTAGAGGTTACTGGGTATATCTGTGTGACATATTACATGTATGTATATAATATTACACAGTGTATTCATAGTGAACCTTAGACAGACTTATAGTACATGTAAATAATTACAGGGTACTTGTATTCATGACAGATTTGTAGTAATTGAGGGAGAAGTCCAGTGAAAATACCAATGTGGCCATATAATATACATAGCAATACAGGAAATAAAATATGTCAAAAATGGATTAATATATAAAGACTAAACAAATGAAACAATGGTTGTTCCCAGTTTAATCAGTATTTCATGACATTTGTATATTTCAGATCATTGGTTGCTCACAGTTTCACCAGTATTTCCTGATAGATACATTAGGTTGGCCTCTTGTAAATTTCAATCCTTCATTGACAGACAGCTGGGAAATACCCAAGTATCCTTATAATCACTCTACACTTATACACAGAAATATAACTTTGTTGTCTTCTGACCACTGTTATCTTGTTTCATCTCACAAATCAGACGGAGGGTCACAATTATGATGCTAAAATTATTGCCACGAGAAAATGCTTGTGCAGAGTACAATTGGTTCAACCATGCACAGAGGCTTATACAGATATCCATGGCCCAGTAAGGCTTCATGAAGACATAATACATGTCCAATACAAAAACACCCATTTAATGACACTTTTATTAACCAGTTCAGTAAATTTTCGTACCATTTTGTTTTTGGGTTCTCTTGGACATTATGAAAGTTCAATATGAAAAACCCTCAGTATGAAAATGTAATTTTTTCCTTGAAAATTCTGCTGTAACAATATCAATATGTTGACCATTTATTTTTATCCTTCTTTAAAAGTGTCATAGTATGTACACTTTGACCCCAATGTTATAAAGAAGGCTAAACTTCAAGTTTGCAACTTTTCATCTGGTGAAGTTAAAAATCATAAATTTAAATAATGCAATCGAATGTGTTTATTTTTACAATGAATATTTATATATCAATTACCAGAAGTGACATTCCTGTATTGGCCCTGTTTTTCAGTATTGAGCCTGTTTTTTCTGTATTGTGGTTGTTCAATATATCCATATAATATGGACAATTTCACATGTATTTTACTCAAATGGTTAATTGTGATAAATATTACATTCACAGTGACGAAATACAGAGATTTCCCAGTGAAATAAATTCTGGTTATTCACATGTGAAATAAATTCATTTCTTTTTTTTGCCAGGAAGTGACATCACAATTCCTTGATGACATTGCTAGCAAACAATGATACACCAGAACTTTTAAAACAAAGTTCCTCCAATTTTTCCATGAGACAATAAATATTCCTCAATGTAGTAACCAGGATAATAAATTGTGCATCGTAGATGTTGAAAATGTTGTAAACTCGTGGGGTATATTATAGGATTAAACACTGGTTTTTAGGAAATTATCAATGTGTAAACTCAGGCAACTCACTCACAAACTAAATCAAGTCCGAAGGACTTTATGTCAAGTTTGTGAGGGAGTTGCCGGAGTTTACACATTGATAATTTCCTAAAACACAGTGTTTAATCCTTATAATTCTGTGAAATAATCGTTACGATTTTTAAAACAGCAAAAACAGTTACAGAAACCCATCTAGACCTCAAAACGTACCTAGGCCGGAAAGCGTAGGGATATGCAAACATAGTACCAAAGGATTCGCTGTTATGTAGATATTGATAGGAAAAAAAAAAACAAAATGAAACACTAAATTGTATTTATATTATATTTTATTTGAAATCTCAATCGATTTAATTGGAAATCATTGGGGCAGAGAAAACATTGTCCCCTCTCCATGACGATACGATATGAGGACACCATCTTGTTTACATTGGATACTGAAAGTAGTCCGCTCAGAGGAAATATCGATATATAAATTATCTGAGAAGACGCCATTTAAGTGTTTTTATCCAATCAAAGCACTTAATATAAATAAATTACAGCTTGAATAGAATTATTTAGATTTAACTTGTGCATTTTTTTCCATACACTAGTGTAATTTGATGAATTCTGTGACAATCATTTTGTAATGCTAAAATCAACAAAGATGGATGCATCTGTTACTAATAGATTTGGTATGATAGAAGAGGATTTGTTTGATTTATTCATGTAATGAAACAATTACTGATTATGCTATACAGTTGCTATCGGTATTTCTCAACCATCAAATATGTATATTAACCTTACCTAGCGGCTTGATGAATAAACCATATTATCTGGTTGAGTAAGAATCCTGATAGCAACCTATATCAAAGTCAATAATTATATAATGTTCATGTAAAAAACTCTGTGTTGTGTTTATGTATTAATAGTGATAATTCCTGAACCTTGAGATTTGAACAGTATTTTTTGAATCCCATACCATTTGATGAAGAAGAGGCAGTCAAATCTAAGCCTGAGAGGTACAGTATTATAATGAATTGTTGATGTTTGTTTATTTGAAGTTTAATGTCACTTTCAGCTATTTTTTGACTTTATCATGGCACCCAGAACTGAAGTATATTTTTTAGTACAGAATTATTTAAATTGTTTTAAAATCTAAGTATCTTTTCCATTATCTTTCAGGCCTAAACCTTGTTGTTTTAATTGTGTTTCAGGCCTAAACCTTGTTGTTTTAATTGTGTTTCAGGCCTAAACCTTGTTGTTTTAATTGTGTTTCAGGCCTAAACCTTGTTGTTTTAATTAAGTTTCAGGCCTAAACCTTGTTGTTTTAATTATGTTTCAGGCCTAAACCTTGTTGTTTTAATTATGTTTCAGGCCTAAACCTTGTTGTTTTAATTGTGGGGGAGAACACATGATTGCAGAATGTCAAGAAGTTAAAGACTTCCAAAGAATTAAAAAGAACAAGGCAGAGTTTTTAGATAAAAGTTCACAAAACCAAAAACTATCTGGGTATGTTATTTATGAATTAAATTGTAGACCACAACACGTAAAACTGGTGTGATGAATATCTTCGTTCTAAAGCAATTGTCATACAAATCTGACCAATCAGACCTGTATAGTTGTTACTGTAAATAACATTGACAGAATCAATCATGGGATTGATGTCATGAAATAATTCACTTTGCCCATAAAAGCGTGCAAAAACATCCATGCATAAACTTGGCATGGCCATTAGCAAGTGAAGAACTGAAAGAATTTTAATGCAATCTGAAATGTGCATGCATTTATCATTTAGAAGTATAGTTATTTTAAATAACTACAAATGCATTTTATTACTTTTTATATTTATAATTCTTAGGTCATTATGCCTTAGTTCTAAGATTGATGTAAATGTAAACTTTTTGAGAAGACCTTTACATTTATTAGCATTTATTTTAAGAGCTTAATTCTTTTTATGATGCCTTGCCCTAGTGGTGGACACCCTATAGTGATCAGTCTAAACGTGCATTCGTCCATACGTCCCTCTGAAACTAATCGTGGCTGGGGTTATAACTTTTATCTTTGGAGGTAGGCTTTTGATATTTGGTATGTGGGTAGATAAAACCAAGGTTATGTTTTGCATATCATGGTTGATGTCCTTTGATCTTGAACTTTGACCTCAACGTCAGCAGGGCACACAGAGATGGATACCATCTAACTGATATAATGTACTGGTTATGAATGAGATATCTGCTGCATGCCAGGGTCATTAGTGAGCGTATTCCACTTTCCTGAATATTAGAGGAAAACATGTTTTTGTTTTATTATAGTAACAAAAAAGTATAACTTAATTTAAATAAGTTTTAAGATGTTATCAATAATATGTTACAGGTCTCGATATCATAAGGATGAAGTTGACCCCAGATTTGCAGCTTTTAAACCTGGACAGATAAGGTACATGTAATGATTTTAAAGATGTCTATATGAAATACATATTTTAATATTCATGTCAGTTATTTATTTCCTATTAAATGGCAGCCACTTTATGGATTGGCTGGCATTAATACAAATGTAATTCAAAACAAAAGAATACAAAAAAAACATTTAATAATTTATGAATACATGAACACAGAATGCACAGATTTTTTCTTAACATTAAACAAACCAATGCAAAGCTAATCTCCATGGTTTGTTGTTTATTCTAAGTATTCAATCAAATTAATATACAAATGTACTTCAATTAAACATTTATATGTAAGAAAAAAAAATACAACTTTAGAAGTTGCTAAAACATTTATGTGTAATAAAAAGTACAATGTAACTAATAGTCCATGTAACTGGCAGTTTATAGAGAGATAGAGATTGGTAGGATATTCTCCTGGTCTTCATGTCTTTTTTTTTTGTTTTAGTGACAGCCTCAGAGAAGCTTTAGGTATATCCTCCAAACAGATCCCTCTATATGTCTATAGAATGAGGTTGTTAGGATATCCTCCTGGCTGGTTAGAAGATGCTAAGAAACAAGTCTCAGGCCTTGTGTTGTTTGACAAACATGGAAAAGGTAACAAAATGCATAGACGTAGTCGCCAAAAAAATAGTGGTGGTCGAAGAGTAGGGTCGCATCTGTGACCATACCAGAAGCGAAAGCGGGGCATCCTTTACTACAGGGGATCTGTGAGTCGCTCAAGGCCCCCAGGAGCTCTGGGGGTAAATGATTTGAAATCCTGCATTCTGGGAGTTATCCTGGCACTAAACTGAATGACAAAAACTGCAATTTTAATACCTGACCAGTTGAGAACAGCAATTTACCCATTTTCCGGACGATAAGTCGACACTTTTTTTCTTAGGAGTCCTATCCTCGACCTATTGTCCGAATCGACTTATCTAAGGCTTTATTCAGAAAAAGTTGCATGTGGAAATTTTTTTTTCGTGTACTGATAATTTCAGTTTTCTTTTGCAGGATTCTAAGGACACTGTATGCAATGTTACTGCATTCATTTTTGTATAAATAAACAAAATAAATTATGCATAGACATGGTTTGTTTATCTTTATTTTTCTGTGATTTTGGTTGCAGGAAGTGTATTGTTTTATAAAGAAGGGAAACGAAACCGGAGAAACTATGTTCTGGATGTTGTTAAAATTTATAAATTGAATGAATTGGTTATTTAAGCGCTCTGATTGTAGTTTAAAAACAAAAATTTGATATAATCAGAGAAGCCTTCCAACAAACAGGACGAAGAAAACCTAACAAGAACAATTAAACTTTCTCGATTGTCATGAATTGTAGTGCTCCTATGAACGGAGTTATGATACATGCAAATAAACATCCGAAACATGCGCGTTAGTTTATATTTCTTCAAAAATGGCGGGATATATTATGGCATGGTTTTCGTGTTTTTATATGGGTCTTTCATTTGAACTGATGTTGAATTGGGCAATTAAAGGAACAAACGTTGATTATTATCTTGACTCGTTAATTGAAGCCAGGTTTTAGTTTGAAAATGAGATAATTAGCTAGGGACACTCTGTCAGTTGAGCGTATGTAGATCGATCACCAGTTCAGGTGACAGGTGTTCAGCCAGGTATGCATAATACATTTAATTAATAAAATAATTGACAGGAAATTATTGTTTGAAGGATATAATAACCCAAATGACAACAATCAACATACACGTTTCTCCTTCATGTACAGACGCTGACATTTACAAGCGAAGTTTCGTACACATTTTATAACGATCTACTTCTCAACAAAATTTATTAAACAATTTTATTCTAAATATTACCAACTTTCCAATATATGGTTCGTGACAGAATCTTTCTAGAGCTGGAATACTTACCAAAGTTAATGGTCCAAATACCTCGACTTATGGACCAAATTCGACTTATCTATGTTTTTTTACCCGAATTTTACCAAAAATCGTCTATTCGACTTATCGTCCACATGGACTAAACGTGCAGAAAATATGGTAAATAGTATTGTCGGAACCATACCAGCTATACCACTTGCTACACCAATGAAATGCATGATTTTACAATAACATAGCAGCATGCACAGTTTAACCCTGTGATAAGTGCAGTGGGTAGGACTTCTTAAATCCCTTGTTTTACTGTTCCAAAACAGTCCAGCGGTTAATTTCATGGACTATAAGTCTTAAAGTTTATAGATTTAATTGGCCAATTGTAAAAATATATTCCATATTATGTTCAAAATGTTTCAATAACACGATCTATAGCTTTGCACAAAAACCAAATCCTACATAAGTGATTTAACTTATATTTTTTTGATAATTTCAGAAGTTGACATTGCTGGGCAGAGTATGGAAGATGGTGAAGTTAATGAAGATCGATTGCAAGAACGTGAGGATGTTTTCTGGGTTTTTTTTTAGCTATGCTAAACAAAAGAATAGGTCTTAGGTTCTGTGAAAAACCATGTGATTTTCTGGTCACAGACAAGCTAATGTGAGCAGTAGCTCACAGGTTACTAGTTAAGATTTATTAGTGGTCTGTCTACCTGGGTGAGCTAGGTTCTTATCTTCCTGCTGAGGTTAAGGAAAGGTTATTACCTCATAATATAATTTGCTTTGTAAGCTGAAATCTGATTCGCTAATTCATGTGAAGCAGCCCATATTATACGATATTACTTGCATTCCTAACATGACCTATTCTTACATCGCTAAAATTAAAAAGTTCCATAACATCATCTATGTTTTTACCTTTAATATTTAAGAATTATTTTAAAGTTCTGAAAAGTTCTGAACAGGTTATACTCTATAACATGGTTTGGTTCTGTTTACATCATTCTTAAACCGCTTCACAGTGTATTGCCTGATAAGAAATATGAATATGCCGTAAATGGCTTTTTGACTCACCTTGAACAAATACCAAAAAGGGGCCATTCAGTTTTACATAATAGCTCAACAACAAGGGTGGATGTTGCTCCTAAATACACATCGTACAAACAAGCAAAACAAAACAGCTTAAATTTATCCAATACAAACCAGTTGATAAACATAGTTAGAAAAAACTGATCATGAACTCAATTTACTTATGACATTGCTGCACAGATTTGAAGATTTTCTTATATATGTGTGTACTTGTGTTACAGCGCAGATAAACGTGGATAAGATTGTAGAATACCCAGGATTTACTGTGGAGCTGGATGATACCATGGTTGATGTATGTAAAGTACAAATTATCTGTCGTATATTAAAAAAAAAATTGTATTTTAGAACTTCAAGAACCTTCCATTTATGAAATTTAAATTGTGTTGAAGGGCAGTAAAAAGCCATAACAATAATTGATTAAAATTAACAGGTGTCGGACATAACAGAACACGGTGTAAGTTTAACATCTTTTTCTTTTAAAATTCAACAGGTGGCTATCCTCATTTTTAAAAAGATTATAATAAAATAACTTTTTATTGTCATTTAGGTATCAATATTAATTATTACAGGAGTTTTTTATTTCAACGATGCCATCTATATTTATGTATTATATAGGAACACAAAGACTACGATTTCCCTCCTATACAGCCTCATCAGCTGAAGTCAGCCTTAGTACAAAGACAGGCAATGATAGTAAGTCATGTGATATGTAGCAAAATGGCAGAGTGATTAAGGTAGTCATTTACCTATACTCACCTGCCTGTCAACACTGAGGTTCCATGTTCGAGCCCGACTGCAGGCACAGTGTACTTAACTCGAACCTTAATTGACATGGGTTGCTGAAGATTGGGGATTTTCTGCAGGTACTACTGTTCCTCTCAAATAAAAACTGGATGCCATTATAAATCTGAAGTTGTGTAGAACCCCCCTTAAATAACAAACAAACAATACTTGTAGTTAATGCTGAGTTTGTCAGCTTGACCAGGAACTCAGTCAAGGTTTACTGGTATTTTTCTCATGAAAATAAACTATGTCTGCCCTTGTATTATCTCCTGTGGTGGTATCTGTTGACACAAGTCAATTTAATTAATAACAGGAAAAGGTTATTATTTATAAAAAAAAAGTCCATATTTTATTAAGAAAAGAGGTTATTTAAGCGGAAATTTAAAAAATGTTTACTATAAAAGTTTTCTGGAAAGGGAGACAATCAGAAATCACTAAACGGGAAGTATGTACATATTGTTTTAGGCCACTGATCAGTTAGAGTAGTCCCATTCTAATAATCAGTATGAAAGTTTCCTAGGAATCTATCTGAAAAAGAAAAAACATTTTTGTTTAATATTATGATTTGAACTTGTGTAGTTTCACACCCATTTTATTAAGACATCACATTAGTATTTCAAATTTATATTTAATGTCCATTTTTATAAACTCTGAATACAAATTTAGTGGTTTTAAAAAAAAAATTTGTAACCAATAAGGCTTAAACATATTGTGTAATCAGTAGTTTCTCTTGTGCATGTGAATATTTACTATTATATTGATTGTGATACTTACATGCCTGTCTATGACGTACATATTATGGTATACAAATGTCTGTTGTCCACATGTCACACTGTATCACGAGAATGTCTTCGCAGATTTTCTTCAAACTGCACTCTACTGTTAATTATGTCAGCCTCGTGTTCTGTATACTTTTTGATAAATTTCTTATTTAAATTGGAGAGTTATGGGACTTTGTTCATTGAATAAGAGGAGATTTTTAGTTTTTAGACTTTATTTCAAAAATCAATGTTCTTGAAATTCTAGGGAATATTTATTTTGATAAATGTGAGCTTCGTTTTGTTTTTGATATAATTCTGATATTTTGTTATAGAGTTACAGGGTTTTTCTTAAAAAGGGGGGAGGGGGTTGTAGCTTTCATTGAAACTCAAAAATGCTTGTATCATTTTTTTTTAAATTCTAATTTTTTTTATTTTGGTAGATGTGATTATGTCTTAACAGATGGAATGATGATTCCATGAAGTGCATAGCTCGTGTCCTTTATGGCGTATCATGCTTTCATGGTGCAGCTGTTCATTAACAGTTGCTTAATACTATCAATATACATGTTTGTCCAAGATGTCTGATAAATGAGATCATTTATATAAAAAAAACCTTATATGTCAGAGTTTCTTAATACATCAATGATAAATTTAACAGGATCAGATGAAGAAAAGAAAATTAGAAGAAGAAGAATATGAAAAAAATAAGAAGTTGAAAGTAGAGTTGTCATCAATGGATTTAGATGGTAAGTAATGTGTATTGGACATTCCTGTGTTCTCTTTCAATTTAGAATTTGAAATTTAACAATAATTTTTAAACCCTATGGATAGTGAGTGTTTAGAAAAGTGCCTTTCAACCAAATACACATTTTCCTGAAATAGCCATAATAGCCAATATTAATGTCAGCTAAACAACAGTAACCATACATAACATAAAATAACCATGCATAACATAACTACATTATGTGGTAAAGTTCTGGAAATAATAACCTTATATTATGATCAGTAAAATTGTATGGCCCACATTTCTGACCTTTGTAATCAGTAGGTATTACTGTTGGTTTATGTCAAGTAGACATCAGTTACCTAAGATAACTTTATTGCTTTGTGCAGATCCTTTAGTTTAACCCTGATTTTACTTACTTTTGTGAGTTTGTTTGTTTGAATGGTGTTTGATGCCACTTTCAGCAATTTTTCAGCTTTTTCATGGCATCCAGTTTTTTTATTAGGGGAGGAAGCCAGAGTAACAGGAGAAAACTCTGACCTTCAGTAGGAAAAATGGCAATCCTTGTCAATTAAGATTGAAGACGAGTATGCCCTGCCCGCAGTGAGACTCGAAACCACAACCTCAGTGTTGACAGACCACGTGATTAATAGTATACGAACTACCTTAACCACTCTGCCACCGAGGCCCCTTCTGTTCTCAGAGTAACTAGTTGTACTGACAAATATTGGACAATATAATGAGCAGATTGGTTTCATTCTGCATGTGATGCTAGAGTATAACAGATGAAAACTGGTTTTAAATACTTGATAGAAATCACCTGTTAGCTCTTCTTGTTTCTGCAATACAGCAACAATTTGTATCTTTCTGGACCTAACTTTACCAAAAGTTGTTTGATAAATGTATCTATTGTATTTCAGAAGAAGAAAGTAATTCAGAAACAGCAGATGAATTTATGTCTCCTAGACCATACAGCAGTTCACCTGTTGCAGCAAGTGGTCAGCTGAAAAGGTTACGTGTTGCCCTGCCTGGAAATCCTCCTTTGCCATTTGATACCCCTCCAGGGAAGCCACCACTGCCTGAGGGAACACCTCCTCCCACTCCTGAAGAAATTTCCAGGAGAAGTGGTCGTACTCCTTTACCAGGAGAACCACCATTGCCTATGTATACACCCCCAGCAAGGCCTCCTTTACCACAGGGTACACCACCCCCCACTCCTGTAATGCCTAGTCCAATTCATAGACAGCTATCATCAATGAGTGCTAAATCTGAACGATCTGATTCACCAACATTGGATGATTTACAAAAACAGTATCAACTGTTACAAGAAAAACTAGCTCAGGATGAATGTACAGATAATGTAGAACTACAGATAGTTGATAGTATAGATGAAGATGAAGACGACAGTATGACTGAACCACAGGATTTACCCAACCTTGGTGTGCAGTTAGCTCGTCAGGGTTCAACTACATCAATTCAAACATTTGGTGAACTCGGAACAGGAAGTCAATCTGATTCTCTACCGAATAGTCCTGTTACACCAAAGGCATCATTCTCAGATATCAATACAGTGTTCAAGAAATGTAATTCAATCTCAAAAGACTTTGGTACTCCTATTTATATGAGGACAATAAGTAAGGAAAAATTACCGGATGCTTCAAATTTTGGACAAGGCATTGAGGAACATATTCCTTATGAAAATTTGCCAGATGCAACAGGGAGTTACAGTAAAATTTCAAAATTAATAGATAAAATTAGGAGCAGTATAAAAAGGAAGAAATAAGTGCTTAATATATTCTTGCTTTTTAGTTTTCCTGTTTACTTCAGCATCTGTAGGATCATTTTTCATGCATACAGAACTGGTACATACTAAAGTGAACAGTAAAGGAAATACAGATGACAAAACTACTCACTAGACATGTACTCAAATTTGAGGTTCAACTTGTAAAATTTCTGTGTAATGTTATACACTGTTAAAAGCAACTTGCATAACGTAAATTTGAATATGTATGGAAAGTACTATTGCTTTATTAGCAATTGACTTTTGCAATAATGTTCCAGAAGTAACTATCAGGATAATGGAAAAACAGATAACTGTTATGATTTTAATCAGTCTCAACATCGTTAAAGGGGACTATTGGGGACTTTGCACTGCGTCTGTCAGTCATTCACACAAATGTTTTGCAAACTTCATGAACTTGTTCAGCTCACCTGACTGGAAAGGTCATGTGAGCTATTGTCATTATTTAGTGTCTTTTGGGGGTGGCAACAACCGTAAACCTTTAACATTTCAATCTTTTTATCTGAAACCAGTGGGCCAATTGAAATTAGTATTAGTCACAATACTCATTGAATGGACCTTTGCAAAGTTTATGTTGTTTCTTCTGATTGGAAAAGCAATATGGCTGCCACTGAAGGACTTAGTTTAACATAGGACCCTATGGGACAAAAAGTTAAAGCTTCATCTGTGAAACAGCTTAACCAATGGAAACAAAATTTATCCCTGGAATTCATTGGATGGTTCTCTATAAAAGGTTTTGTTTTTTTGCCAATCAGAAATTCAAAATGGCTGCCACTGGAGAAATTAGTGTAACATAGGTCCCATTATAAAAAGTTTAAAATGCCTCTTCTCTGAAACTGGTTAACCAATGGAAACAAAACATATCACAGTGGGTGTATCACTAATTAAACATGTGTTTTGCAGGATTTTTTAACAATTCAGAGCCAAGTTGCACCTTCAAGTGTGTAAGTTTTATAATAAAACTGTTCAAAAGACCAAAACACTACAAATTGAAGTCCATTACAGAGCTAATTGATTGGTTTTCTAATTCTTCACCTTGGTTAGCATTACAATATTATTTAAAAAGCTAAAAGTGACCAGAACATGTCGGAAAGTTATACAAGGGTACAACTAGCTACAATAATGTAGCTCCTTTTATTTTATGGACTTATTTTATTATTTTCTTTCCGTCCAATAAATAAAAAGGAGCTACATTATTGTAGCTAGGTTACAAACTGACAGAATTAGTTAAATTGGAATTACTATTGAACTTGCTATTTAAAAATTATGTATTTGTGAATCACTTTAATTGCAATGAGAAATATGATTGCTAGTGAGCATGTATTTGTCATAAACACAGTTGTGACAAATTTTACTGCTGTAATAATCCAATTTTAGTTTTGTGATTTGTGAGGGTATTATTATTCCTTATAAACACAATAGTGTTACATGTAGATGCATTTCATATTACCATAGCAACACATCTTCAAGCCTCCTGTCAATAAACCTTGTCTTTATAATATAAAGAGGCATTAAAAGACAGACACTGTAATGAAAGGGAGTTCAAAGAATGATTCAGAGATGAACAATCTTAGACATACTGCAGTCTATTAGTAGAAAAATGAGTCGGACATATTTGACATATTTTAGACTAAGGTAGAGATTTTATACGAAAATGCCAATAAAAGTTTTTTTTAAAGATTTCCAGTGTTGTTATTGTCAGTTCTGTATACAAGTTGATGAAATACTGCTTGTTACAGTGGATTTTGTAGTTTATACCAGTTTTCGTGGTTTTTCTGTGGACTGTAACTACAAGTAACAGTATTCGTACATTTGTTTGTGCTCCGATAGGAGTCAGTGATAACATGCTGAAATTAAATATTCAAACTGAAACTTAGAACTCTCCTACTGTGATGATTAATAACCATAAACATCAATACATTAATGGCTTTGTTTTAAACAGGTTAAGTTAGGAGTATTTTGCCAAATTCTGAATTGTAACATTGACTTAAGTCAAAAGTAGATTCTATTTTGCATGCAAAATGTAGAAAATGTTTAATATAGTTTAAATAGTTTACAGGTATAGTGTTGTGTGAGACATATAATGCACAAAGTCAAATGTGAACACTTGTTTACAGCTATAGTGTTGTACAAGAAATAAATTGCCCAAAGTCAAATGTGAACACAGTTTACGGAATAGTGTTGTGTAAGAACACATTGCCCAAAGTCAAATGTGAACACAGTTTACGGAATAGTGTTGTGCAAGAAACACATTGCCCAAAGTCAAATGTGAACACAGTTTACGGAATAGTGTTGTGCAAGAAACACATTGCCCAAAGTCAAATGTGAACACAGTTTACGGAATAGTGTTGTGTAAGAAATACATTGCCCAAAGTCAAATGTGAACACTTGTTTACATGTATAGTGTTGTACAAGAAATACCTTGCCCAAAGTCAATGTGAAATTTTTCAGATATAACATTGTCCAAAGTCAAATGTGAACACTTGTTTACATGTATAGTGTTGTACAAGAAATACATTGGCCAAAGTCAATGTGAACACAGTTTACGGAATAGTGTTGTGTAAGATACACATTGCTCAAAGTCAAATGTTAACACAGTTTACGGAATAGTGTTGTGTAAGAAATACATTGCCCAAAGTCAAATGTGAACACTTGTTTGCCACATATGTCGGACTACACAACCATGTGGTTGCTCGGGTTATACTACAGAGAGTGTCACATTGTATGTCAAAGAACCCTTTTGTAAATATCTCAAATACTTAGCAAAACAAGGCAAAACGTTAATACCCAACTTGCTTTACCGTTATAATGGCGGCTACATTTTTCTGTTTAGTAAACGTTACCTTTTTTTAAAAATGCAGTGCAAACACTTGATGATATCAGTCAATGTTGCAACATCCATCCTCTCGCTACACTAAGTGAGTTATCCCCAGGAAGTGGTTTAGCAATTGGCAACTTTCTTGTCGTAGGTAAATACTACACTTCATGTACAACAAAACAACGACAACAAAATTACACAAAAAATTTAAAAATATATATTTTTTTAATTTCTTTTCATAATAATTACATCAAATGATCATGTTTTTCTTTTTTGTCGGTGAAAAATTGCTTCTTATGGGTAAAAAATGCTTCTTGTCGGTAATTCACTTCTTGTCGGTTTTTGACGGTTCTTGTCGGTAAATAGGGAGACCGATTATAACCAGCACAAAATCTTAGATATAAAAATACAGAAAATTCTTAAACGCAGAAAAATCAACAAATAAGAAAAATCGTGTGATAAAATGGAGGACACAACACATCTTTAGATATAACAAAATGGTGGAGATTTTTTTACGATTACCGGTCGATGTGGAAACGGGTGACGTAGAAACTAGCACGATGATTACTTAAAACGAAGGTTGATGAATCAACAAAACAAAATTGCCTTTTATTCTGGTTTCCGATTTATCAAACCTACGCTATTCGATAGAACTATCACCGAATTATACAGTACCAGGATAAAAATGGTCTCCCTCTATTATTACCTTCCGTAAATAGAATACCAACAAAATTTATTATTACATGAAACTTTGATATTACCCAAGCATTTTTGCAGTCGAAACTTAGCTATCATCTTGTTTTTTCTCTCAAGTTAAATGATTGACATTCTTGTAGCAAATTTCTGTTTATTTATGGTAACTAAGTGTAGTTAGAAATATTTTCTCCTTTATCCATCGTTAGCAACGAAAGTGAATACGGCGATAATAACGCAGTAATAACAAACTATTAACACCACTGTACAAAATACCCTGAATTTCACATGGTCTATGCAACACATCCGTTTAGTTTATTTACAATCGACATTGGGATATCCCCTAACAAAATCTTGAATGAAAGCGAGCTTATGATTTGCTACATGTAGGTATGATATAGCCAATCAAAATAGTGACTTATAGCCCGGGAATTTCCTAGCCAAGTTTGTCAGTTTCGTGGACACATGTGGACACAGAAACCCTGACTTGTGAGGATGGTTAGTTTGGAGAGAAATATCTTTATTATAAACCGAGGCCTTCAAAGATCTATGTGGGGAATGTTGTCCTATATTAAACGCAAAACAGTTAAACTACTGTAAAATAAATTGTGCAACACCCGTTGTCCACCCGCTGGTGTGAGGTAAATTTGCATATTTATTTAACCATTTTTGTCCCCAGTAAGTGTGTCTGGGAATAATTTATCGGTATAGGGACGTGGCTTTAGACTGCCAAGTTACAAAGCAAATTTGCTGTGCCAACAATGATCTCCGAATGGTTGATCTTAGAAAATGTTATCGTGTCTAACCTTATCTGTATGTAATTTGACAAAGAAAATTAACATTATATTACTTTTCGTATTTTTTTCGAAGTATTATGTTTGATACTAAATTTTATGGCAGAAAAGAAACGAATCCTTCTGTGAGGAATGTATTTATATTGGCCATTTAAAGTCGAAGTACCATCTCTTTTGTTCTTGACATAGTCACGCAAGCAAAACAATTTTATGTCGTGTTCAAGACAGAAATGCACTTTTCTTTACAATCACATCCAGCCTGAAAAATATAATGTGGGGTTTTAATATTGTTCATTGTTGTCGAAATGTTGACGTTTCTTTGGATACAATTCAAATAAGCAGCTTGTCCCAGTGATTACTTGCTGTCTTTTGCAGTGGAACCAGAGTGTAAACCCGCTCGGAAGTATGTGTAATTAGGATGACGTTAAACCTAATATGTTATAAATCTAGCATTACATACATCAAAATATTGAGTTATGATAAGAGCTTATTTATTAAGCTGACGGTTAATGTATTGTGCAAGTCGTTAGTGAAAAAGCACAAAATTTAGAATTTATATAAAAAAATTAAATAAGTAAAAAGAAATTTCTGAATTGTGTTATCGTGCAAATATTTAACAAGACCTAAAAGTTAAATTTGTGATTAAACTAAAACGAAAGTCCATTTAAGCATCGAATTCGAATCACAAGGCAGATTTTCTATGGCCAGTGTACCTTGCATGACATTCCTTTAACAGTTTTCATTTAACATCGTAAACTTTTTTATGACAACCTCACAAATATATAAAAATGCACAGAAAATGTCTATATGTCTTTATTCAGTTAAATCGTGATCAACTTTGATGACGATGAAGGAGATTTCTACTTGAAATAATAAAGGCAACACAGGAAAATATATATTTGTTAAAATCGGTTTAGTTATGTTGCTGTACCTGTAACTGTCAAACGTAAAACGTCATCAATAACAAACACCCAACTGCCACAAAGATGTAGCTCCTGGAAACACCATGTGTTATTACTGCAACATGCTTCATTTCGTCATATTTTAGAAACAACTTGTCTCCAATAGTCTGGTAAATCCTGCCAAGCTCATATTCTACTGACGGAGTGGCCTTTAAATGCTCTGAATCCATTTTGATCAGTCTATGCACACGAGATTTAATCTGATTATATTATTGACAGTTTATGTTAATAAGATAACTGACTATTATCTATTTAGTCGGGAGAACTTATTACAGGACTCAAACCTGAGAGAGTTAAGATAACGGCAACTAAATGTATAACCTTACAGGAACCTAATACCCCCCCCCCCCCCACCAAATAACAAGCATCATAATTATGATAATATGGAAAAATTAAGGAGATACTGGAGATAACTAACTACAGCTAGAACGTTTTCGTACACTATTGAATGTCTGTCCGCACTCGAACGTGTTTAAGTGGTTTAGTTAGTATTTATAGTGGTTGGCTGAAGTCTGACCTTCGCTTTATGTTGTCGAAATAATCGGTCAGATGATGTCTGACTAGCGTCGGGCTAGATTGGTACCAGTTGGAGAGAACTCGAAAAGAAGGCACATTCCTAGTCCTTGCCCTATGTGCCTCCAGGCATAACAAGGACTATTTAGGTAGGTAGGTAGGGCCGGGCTGCTGCGAAGTTCTATAGGTCTACTTCTGAACGCCATGTGTTCGAGAGCGTGGCTCAAATCTGCAGATCGTGCAGATCGTTATTTCTCCACTAATACATAATGTATAATTATGTATAGTTAATAAAAATGGTGAATAAGTAACACAGCAGTAAATGTCAGCTGAGCGGCGGAGAAAGGAGCAAATATTGATTAAACCAAGACAGCAGTTTAATTGCGGAAAATATGTATAAATCCCAAGACTTATTTTGCTCCATTACAATTAATGGGACCTCTTTGTAGCTCCGTCCATAAAAAAATGAGGTTATTATTGTATATTAATTAATTAATAATTGCTCCCTTTGTTCCAAGTACAAGTTGTCGGACACTAGGTAAATTTTCTTAGATGTTTGACATTAAAAAATTTGGAAGATGACCTTTACTAGTATATTACATTTTTTCACATGTCACAACAACGAATTTGTTTATTGTAAACTAGCTATAATATCATTTTTTTCCGGGCGTTAAACAAAAACTAAACGACCATTCTTTCCAAAACCTAACCTATTCTGTGAACAACGAAGTGCACAGGTTGCGTATAGTATTATGCAACGGGTTTACACTCCCGCAAATAAAGTGTGTTAGATGTAACAAATAATTCGCGAATTAAACGTAATAAATTTTACTGAAACTGAAACTATATAAAGGACATTCGTACATTAGGTGTATTAATTAGTCTCGCCAATAACCACTTATACTTGTAACTATAACCAATGGTGTTTTCGTATTTGATGAATCTGTTCACCCTATTTTGGACACGATTTTGTGACGAGTGTACCAATATTTTATAACGTCTAATGGGACATGGAATGGACACATCTATTGAGCTTTAGTATGACGGAGATCAGGTGTTTGACACTTGCCTTGTGACTAGTGTACCTAGCGAGTAGTGTTCCGGAATGTTAAAGCATGTATCGCAAACTTAACGACTTTTTTGCATTTAAGTCGTATTTATTTTCCACTAGATAACAGTGAGTCTGTGGTCCAGCTGACCTTGAGGTCAATTGCCATCAACCACGGTATGCGATACATCGCATTGAAATTCCTGTGAATTATTATATAAGTTGAATGGAAGTATAATGACTGGTATATCTGTTTTTATTACTGTTAAACTAATCTTTTTTTTCAAGTTTTCAAGTAAAATTTTCAAAGTTACAATAAAATACAGCACACATGGTGAAACATGACTTAAACAGCAGGGTGGCGTTTCATAAAGCGATCGCTAATTAACGTGCGCGTTATCCCATGCAATTTAAATAGGATAACGTGCACGATAAGCTAACGATCGCTTTATGAAACGGCACCTAGTAGTTGTTATTGTGATTTGTATACTTGGGCCTCCTTATTGGTGCGTTCATGTGTAAAAAATCGTTCAGTACAAACAAGTAAATATAGCTATACGATGACAATTGTCAATCACCTAGATGAATGTCAGTGAACTATTTTAAGTGCTATTAATACTTTCGGAAGTAGTGTTTTTATATAACTCCCCACGTCGGATGCAATTCTGCACTATTAATAAATCTGATGTATTTGTTATTTATAATTTCGGACGTATATTGACTTTAATCGGGAAAAGCGATTTACTTGTTTTACTAGATGCAAGATTTTAAATCCATGTAATAATATTATCTACATTGTTATCAATCTAACGAGATTGATTGATTGACCGATTAATTGATTGATAGGGTGTTTGCTTTACGTCCAGCGGTATTTCAGCTACAATCAGGACGACAGCAAGTTAACTAACAATAAATCAATTCGGAAAGACGGACCAAAGAAGGGCACTTTTTTAAATGCCACTGGAAAAGTAAGGGATATAGTTAAGGGAGGAAAATTTAGCCTTTTGTAGCGGCTACAACGAGGCTACTCTTATCAATATCAACAATAGGGGTATTTAGGTGCAAGGAGCGTGGCACTAAACACGTTTAGCAATGTGGTCCGCGGTCAGGCTTTCCGAGTTATGACCTGAACCCCACTGCAACAAGAAGGAAACCCTTACCCACCACCTGGGAAGGGTTTGAGCAACTCTATTGGTCGAGCAGTGAACTCTCAATGTCGTATGGTCCCAGTCTAACGAGATGTGAATGCCATAAAATTGCTTAAAAAGTATATGAAAAAATGTTTTCGTCTGCAATATTTACCACTTGCAAATACATGAAACATAAAAAGACAATATAAACGTGTCTGTTTATTTGTTTTAATGCTGTTTAACGCCACTTTCGGGATTTTCAGCTATATCAATTCAGTTCAAAAACTGGCAATCCTTATCAATTAGGATTGGAGTCGAGTACACCCTTCCCAGAGTGAGACTAGAACCCGCAACCTCAGTGTTTGCAGACCAGGTGTTCAATTAGTAGACTTACTATCTTAACCACTGGGCCACCGAGATGTGACGACATGTACAAAATAATATATGGTGTGTTGTTGTCGTCAATGAATTATACAGTTATAGATATTACGCAGTTTATTATCAGAAAAATAGGTTAATAGGTCAAATGCAGCATGTTTATAGTTTGATCTAATTAAAAGTAAGTACACTTCCATGTCATTGTTTTAATCTTTCTAAGGGTAATGACCCTATATACAGTGTAACATGCCAGTCATGATTTTTGTACTATTTTGTTCATATGACATTAAAACAAAATGGGAACGCAAAATAATCATACGATTCAAAACGGAATTTTATCTGATAATCACATGATGTACGTGCCAGTAAAGTTTGTGCAATTATTATTTGAATGTTTGCTAAATACCATTACTTTAAACTTGCATAAACCTAATATTTTATATATAAGACTTGTTATAAGTATTTTAAGGGATTTGTGGTCCCTGTTTCAGGGAAGGAATATATCAGTGGCGATTCATGTCAAAATCCATCTAGATGAATTTCAAAAGCATCTAGATGGTATTGTAAAGCATCTAGATGCGTGTTAAAGGCATCTAGATATTATACCTTATCATCTAGATACATGATTTTTTTTTCATCTAGATGGTTTTAAAACGCATCTAGATACTTTTGAAAAGATCTAAATGGTTTTAAAACGCATCTAGATACTTTTGAAAAGATCTAAATGGTTTTGAAACTCATCTAGATACTTTTGAAAAGCATCTAGATGGTTTTCTGTAGAGTTTCATCTAGATGCAGATGAATACATCTACATGGATATAAGGTTCATCTAGATACTTTTAACACACATCTAGATGCTTTTAATACGCATCTGGATGCTTTCTTTACCTATCTAGATGCTTTTGAAATTCATGTAGAAGGGAAAACCATCTAGATGAAACCATCTCAATTTTGACATGAATCGCCCCTGATCGGAATGTAGTGTTTTGTTAATGAAATTGTTGGATTCACGATTTATCTTGTCACCTATTATATGTGTTTGCTGTATTAAATAAATAATTGTGCTACCGATTGATAAATTACAGCACTTTTTGCAAACGTTGAGATCCTACGAACAATAAACTATAATGCTTTGGTTTTAATATACGTAAATAAATTTCGTATGATAAAACATAGAATAAGATGAGAATGTTAATGCTTTTATATATGTTAAAAAGCGCATGAGAATCATCCAACGTTATTTCCCTTGTATAAGATATAGAGACATCCGACCACTCCACACCGCCAAAAAAATAATCGAAATACCGTTCAAATAAAACGAACAGAATACAACATATTCTTTTTACATATAGGAAATTAAAAGCAAAACCAAGCCTTAAAAACTTTAAGACGACAGCTTTTCATGTCCAACAAACAACCACAGAAAAAAAAGAAAATATAGCACGATAGATTATTAGCAAGGTACACTGAAGACCGTGTCAACAATTACCCTGATTTCCATCTACAAGCTTTGGTTGTTTCTCGAAATAATATGCGATATGATAACGGCTCTAAATAAGCAAAAAGATCTCATTTTATAAAGGACAATTAACCGAAATATTTCCTATTTTTTAAACGATATAGTTTGTTGTTAAGATCTCTTTTAAGTGTTTGCTGAAAATCAAAATTTAGTCATTAATATATATTTGTGGGTTTGTCATTGTGCATTTTTATTTGCAGTTATTGTTTGTTTATGTTTACATGTATATTTAAAAATTCAATCATGTTAACAGAACATTAGGATGTTCGGCTTATGTTGAATGTTTTGTCACAGCTGGTATTAGTAGCTGCAATTCCTGTATTTATGTAAGATAAAGACTCATGCTGATGCCACATATAGCTCACGACTTGAGAATACAACTGACAGTTTGTATGTAGTGGCGTTTGAATCCAGTCGTGCTAATATCGTTATGAAGTATGATGTATTCTTAACTTGTTCTCATCCATATGTAGCTTAAATATTCCTCACTGAAAGTTTGACATAATTAAAATTGCTATTTTGCTTATATTAATGTAAAACGTTTTATCATTATTTTATTTATGTTTAAATAGTATAAAAGACTTAAGGTGATATAATCGTCTAATGAGTATGTTCACGACTTACTAAGATCAGCTTTCGAAGAAGATAAAAAAATAAAAGTTGAAAATTCTTTTTCTGGAAATCGGTGGACGATTTCGAGAAAGAAATTAAAACTTGCTCTTCAAATTGACGTATGAATCATTTAAATCTCATTAAAATAGTGACTCAGGAAAACTGACATTTTATAGCAAAATTATCCAAAATTTTTAACTTCAACAGTATCTTAAGTTCAATATTAATAAATATCTTGGATCATATTTGACAAAACTAAGACTAAATGCACACTGCTTAGCTAAGGAAACAGGAAGACATAATAAACCTTTAACTCCTGCCAATGAAAGATTCTGTATATCATGCAATGACAAAGTCGAAGATGAACTTATTTTTAATTGATTGTCCCTTAAATAACAAAATTTGAGATACATTTTTTACTTTATTTAATAACAATTTAAATGAGACTCCTATGGAGACGATCAATCGTCTCCTTAACCCAAATACAACACAAGAACTTAAGAATATTTGTTTATGTTTAAAAGAATCTTGTACACTAAGAGATTTACATCTTTAGAAATATATATTCTCATCATATTGTGTAGCAAAATTCATTTATACTACATTGTCATACTGTACAGAAAAGTTATATATTCACAATTGATTATTTCATTAGAATAATTTAATACATAAAAATATACTTTTATATTAATAAATATAATGTTTGTTATGTATTGGATTACACAATATTGTTAACTTTTTAATGTACTTGACTATGCTTTACCCAGTAGAATAATTTGAATTTGAATAATACTATTCACTGGATTTTATATCATATTATCGACACATTATATCAACAATTGTCGTTTGCTACTCACTGCACACCATACCAAATCATCTGTTTAATCATTTAAGTTTGTGCCCCTAGATGTTCATTATTTTGCTGTTACCTTCTTTCACTTGTAATTCTATAATTTGTACTTAATTTTTGTTTGCTTGTTTGTTTTAATATTGTTATCAGAAGAACATTATTTTGAAAGTATTTATGAGTCAAGTTTTTTTGTAAGATTATACTTTGTACTTCAAAGTACTATTTATGATGAGATGGCATTATAAAAAAAATAATACACATATTTGTAACATGTGTTTATTTGTTATTAATTGTTGTACTTTACATTGTTAAAGCACATACAACTCAATGTTCTCGATCTGCGTTCGTTTGTTTGTCTTCTAACATCACAATTTGCTTTAACTATTGTCCATCTATGAAGGAAAGTCCGATTTAATACGCTGTTGTTGGTTGTGATAATCAAGCCTAGACGTGTATCATTGTCGCCTTTGTGCTACACGAAATCACAGAAAATCAGATGGGCATGTCATTTGCACGTGGAAGTGTAACTTGGGCTTATATCTCTTTTAGCTTAATCCATGTAGAAATTTCTGTAAAAATAAAAATAATAATGTTTAGATCAATAAATGTTGATTTTGTGCTTGCAAGTTTTGCTATAAACTTACATGTCAGGTAAAATTCTAACATTAAATATATGTTTTGAATTGATTAAACAAATCATAAAAATATCGTACGGTTTTTAACAGCATACCCAAACTCAATTAACATTCGCTATTAATAAGATACTTTTAATTATAAGCTTTTAAAAATAATATCTCGCTTCATCGTTTGTTTGAAAACTATAGTATCAAAAAAGAAGAGAAACTAGACTCTAGACAAGATCCTTTGAAATAAGCGTTACATCTTTATTATCAAATATTTTCTATGCTGTGTAAACACGTACAAACCTCAGAACAGAACGTCAGATTTATTATTTGTATAAAAGTAATTACGCACTGTCCATAAATAATGATAATAATTTCTTGATAATTGGCAAGCATATACGACTACAATAAATACCTTTTTCTCTCACGTATACTCTGTCAAGACATAGAATATGTAAAGCATTCTCAGGATTGTCCGTCCGCTGCCACTAAACACCAACTCGAACGATTTTCTTGGTGGTTTATCTTTTGAATACTGTTCGTGAAAATATATGTCTGCAATATTCCTGTACATTTCACCTAAACGAGTTGGAATGGGAGACTGTATCACTGATATTTCAGACTCGGACAAATATCTACGCCTGGATGTCGTTAGTTGTGTTTTGGTAGCCATGTTTGTTTATATTTTACGACTTAAGTACATGTGATTACAACGATTTCCGTATATGTTATGATATACTTAACCTAGTGAACAAGGCATTAAATAAGACCTTTATCTGAAAAGTCACACTTTACAAGGTCATGCGATTGGATTATATGTCGCCGTCACAATAAACTAAATATAAGTTATATTTTAGAACCTTTGTCAGTATTCTATTTAAATCAGTTAAAACCATTTATTTTAAATCAGCCATGACGATATGATTTCTCTATTTTAAATGTGAAATTTAATAGACTTTTATGTAGTTCAATAACCAGGTGTGAGTAATAATGATCTGTGATTATATCGGGGTATCTTACTTGTCATCGCGCCAATATATTTCAATTAATGCGTAGATTTGGTTGAAAGATACTGACAGTAACGTCCCTTTGTTATGTTTCTAAATAAATAAATTTAAACGCACTTCCTTATGTCATTTTGACACTTGGTAAATATAATATTAAAGGTTATGTATAATGCGAAAGAAAAATAAAACATTGCAAGGGGTGGATTCGTAGTTTGTTCTTGTGAACAAAACAGTGACTCAGTAAGATTGTTTTATCACATATGAATGGTTTATTATCTTCAAAGAAAATACGAAATTGCAACATGTCAAAGTACAATATTTAGACAAATAAATTTACAAATTTAATAGTCACCAAACATAGCTAAATTCAGGATAATTACATTTTAAAGTAACAAACACAAAAAGTAAGACATTTAAATTGTATTATTTGTCTTTACAATCTACAACTATTTAACCAGAGTTGGTCTACGTATAAGAGTTTTTGATCAGGTTCACTAACGCTCACAAAATTGTACGGAATTATAAACTACGAACAACAGATGATGCAATTTTCTCATTTCTGTCTGATTGCGTCAGGTCTTCGTGAATCGCGAGTATTTTATATGCAAAGATGCAGCTCATTTTTATGGTTAAAAGATATATAAAATTTTAAACTGGTAATTGGAATAAGCACATATTTCCAAACAATCCGAATCCAAAACTATAAAAGGAAAAATATGTTCCATGTGATCTACCAAAACCTTTTTCTAAGCTCTTACTACAATACTTAACAACATTAAAAGTGGTCGTTTGAAAAATACTTAAGAGAGTTTTACCAACAATAATAGTTCTTCTTTCTTTTCGTGCCCTTCCCTTTCTTGACAGCAATGGACTAGACCTATCTGAAGTAATACGTTTGTCTATTCCACCATCTCAGCCATGTGGATGGTACAAATAAACTTATGTCTACGCTAAAGAGGTTTAAGGTCGATATCACGAGCCTATCTATAAAACACAATAAGTGTTACACACTTGATACATCAGGTTGAATAGTTGTTTTTGATATGTTCTGAAATGGACTGAAAGCAAACACGATACGACCCTAAACTTTATAACGCACCTGGTGTCAGTCATGGTTCCATATGAGTTCATTATTTTTTAGTTGTCTGGTCTATACATTGTTTTCTCTCCCTTTTACATTTTCTCTTTTACCCATTATTATTGGGTTCTAATCTTATGAATGGTATTACTGTTTGTCCTCAAATCTTAAACAAAATCAATTATTTATGTTATTTCCGAAAATCAGCAAATTTGCAAAAAATGTCCTTAAACTTTACTTTGCAGCATGTAACCTGCTGTATGATCTACTAGCAAATACAAATGGCTGTATATAAAACACATACAACAAATTTCAACGTGAAAATACACTGTTCAGAAAAAACATGCAGATAAATAAACTGAACAATCGTTTAGTCATAAAAATAAAATAATTTGCACAACGAAATTAAGTTTTTGATAGAAATATTAAACTTAAATGCACATTATACTTGGAAATAGGTTCATGTAATTGTACTTCGATCTGCATGGGGTAGAATTAGTTCTAAGCAATTAGTCAAATTACTTAAAAACTAAGTGAATCGAACGATGGAAAGGAAAACCGCTAAGAAAACTCGTTACAAAACCAAGTACAGAACAGGGTGAACAGGTAAATCACATACAAAAACACAATGCTTGTAGTGCACAAATATCACAAGGATAAAAAGTTAAAGTGCTTAATAAAATAAAAACTTAAATAACCGAATGTTTATCTTCATATAGTAAATAAATGAGTGACTTCATGCTTGTACGAAAAAGTACTTAATTGATCGTTTCCTTGCATGCGCATGATTGATTGAGCGAGCAGTATTGCAGTTAGATTCAGGACAAGAACAAGAAAACAATAAAACAACGGGAAAAAAGGTGGACCAAAACGAGGTTGAGTGCCAGAGTAAAAGCTAAAATATAATTGCAGTTATAAAACATTAAGGTAACCGCGAAATATAAATTAGAAATAAATGTTTAATATTATTCAATTTAAAATTTTTTAATTGCCTTATATAGTCATTGTTGCGTACAACATATAATTAACGATTTGTCTATTTTGATGCAAAACTTACTGAGTGAACATATTTTTACAGTTATTAGCTAAATTTATCTAATATTTAAAAATGTACTTTTCCTTATTTCTATAATTAGCCTAGACTATAACAATTGCTTAGGTGAATCTATTAGCTACTCTAGATTACTTTTTGGTGTCTATGATATAGTTAGTCATGGAACACTTACGGCTATCTACTGATTAGATATGAATACGAATCACCATTGATAATAGATGACCTCATATTCTTCTATTGCATAAATTCTAAAAACAAAATTCAGTATTGTGTTTGAGAAATAGGAAATAGGTTAGTAGTAAGGAGTTATTAAAAGCTGTGTAAAAAAAGTAAATGGTATTATAGAAGATTGATATGAAAATTTAATGCTGTAGACATGAACTTCATTCGACTATATTTCATAATGCGCAAATATATGCTTGCATTGATGTTAATGTATAATGATATGGTTATGTTTTGGAAAATTGAACTGTGTTGTATGTGTTATTTATTATTAAAAATATTTTGACTTGATTAAAACTGGTTTTGTAAACCGGCAATTTTCAAGACTATTGCTCTCCAATCTTCTCTTAAATCCGGCTGTATACATCGGTAAAAATATAAGAAATTAAGAAGGTTGCATTTACGGGACGAAAATCCCACATGGCGTCAGGAATCTGAATCATCTAAATGGACTTAAAATGTTTTCCCAGCACTGCAAATTAAAAAGTCTTCAAACGAAAACCCCCAGCAATCTCTGTCGGACATAACTATGCAAAATAGAAATATTGGATCGGATTCTAATCAAACTGTGAGATAAAACAAGTTTTGTTCTATTTTAAAATAAAACAAATTTTTTAAATACTTTTAAATAAAATTATATTTCTTTCCTTGATCTCTTTTTTAACGCTGGTTTATATAATGATTACACCATCACTAAATGTAAATCGAAGAATTGTAAAACTTGTAATATTTTTATAACAGAAACTAAATTTACAAGTAATTTAACTAACAAAACATATCACACCAGAAGTTTTGATGATCTGAATTGTAAATCAGAAAATATTATCTACGCGTTAGAATGCAACTTATGCGGACTTATTTATGTTGGAGAAACAAAAGGGCGACTCAACAAACGTATATGTGGACACCGTTCCGGAATTAATTCCAACAAATTTCTTGCGGTATATCAACATTTCAATTAGCCAGACCACTCTATTCTGTCTATGAAGGTCCGCATCCTTAAAAAATCTACCATAATTCTAACAATCCTGAATTAAATACACCTCTACGTAGACAAAAAAGAAGAATACTGGATCAGAAAATTAGGCACTGCAATACCGTATGGGTGCAATGACAAAATCGACAGTATAGGTAACCTTTCCAGTCCTGGTTGCGGCAATGTGAATGTGATGGGACTTTTCAATCACAATCACAGCCGACAACGTAGTCATGGTCATCATCACTATACATCACCTTTGTTACATGATGTATCTATTAATGGCTTACTACTGTTTCTTCAAAAACCACTAGGACTTCATCATATTCGCACTGAATTGTACTCTGTTCCACTCAAAACACTACATTCTCTTTACAAAGAATGTCTCCTGTTATCTGTAACAGACCCCTTGTCTACTCTGTATAAATTAGTAGCTATTATTTTAGACATTGGAAAACACAGATTGTTCAAACCAGTTAACACACACAAAGATGAAGAAGAACCTCGTTCCTTTCTTTCTTTACTTTTTGCTAACAAAGGCATAGATGCTATCAATCTTGGTAATATCTTGCATCACAAGTCTGTTTCTTACAAAATGCCACCAACTTCAAAAACAAATCCATTCCTATTATATCTTATACCTATACTACCCCCAATTGCACCAAGAATTTTCAACTACAAACGTGTATTGCAGGGTCTTTTGATTAATGACTTCAAAGCCAAACCCCCCGACTGCTCTTGCCACAATTCTTTACTTATTCATCTATAGTCCTTCAGGTCACATGATAACTGGAGATCTTATTATTGTTGAAAATGAAATACTCCGCATTATTTTATCCAAAGGACCTAAGTACCTTGAACCTAAATTCATCAACTGGAACTATTACTTTTAACTATTGATGCATTCAATAGAGGACTATGCCAGAAAATGGGCAAAGGAGGACTATGAGGTTGATACATTGTCCGAGTGGGTAAAGGCCTTGAGGTCATTGATTCAAATGAGAATAAGTCGTTTAAGAAGGTTTATGAGTACTAAAGCATCAATTTTCAGAAATTTTGATGCTCTTAAAACTTTGTCCGACATTCATGACAAATATGTTGTTTTGCCGGCAGATAATGCCCCTAACAACAACATTTGTATCTGCAACAAACATTACATGTGTTTAATTAATGAGTTAGACATGGACAGTTCACTTGGCAATCCTACTTACACATTCACTGCGCTTTCTAAAGAGGAGATTATTGAAAATCACAAATCGGTATTGGCATCCTTTGATATCAAAATCAGAGTAGAAGATTGTGATCTCCCTTTATTGTATTGGATTCCAAAATTTCACAAAAATCCATACAAACAGCGTTTCATAGCAGGATCGTCTCAGTGTACTACTAAAACACTATCGAAACTCCTGACCACATATTCGTCATGTTAGGAGGACGTTTTTCAACAGACTGTTGGTATTCCAATGGATACTAATTGTGCTCCTCTCCACGCCGACCTGTTTTTGTACTCCTATGAGGCTGAGTTCCTAGAAGGCCTACTGAAGATGAAAGACCTTTAATTTCACAATCCGCTATACTGATGATGTTTTGTCCCTCAACAATGCTAAATTTGGTGACTATTTACATTTAATTTACCCTAGCGAGCTTGAAATTAAAGACACCACCAATACACTAAGATAAGCCTCTTAATTAGACCTACTAGAAATAGACTCAGGGAAACTACAAACTAGACTCTACGACAAGCGTGATGACTTCAACTTTCCAATTGTCAACTTCCCGTTCATCGACAGCAACATTCAAGCAGCTCCAGCGTATGTTGTGTACATTTCACAACTTATACGTTATTCTAGATCCTGCGATCGTTATTCCGATTTTCTAGACCTATCACTGCTGTTGACTGCTAAACTACTAAAACAAGGGTTTGTTGTACCTAGGTTGATGTAATCTCTCCAGAAGTTCTATGGTCGGCACCACGACTTAATTGATCATTATGGGAAATCAGTGTCTCAAATACAATCTGACATTTTCGCTGAGTAATAGGTAGTGTTTCCTATTCCTGGATTTGACTTTTCCCTAGACAAGACAATAAGTTACTCGACGGGTGTCTAATTAAAGGCAGGCACTGCTTACTCGTCCGGAGAACCTGATTGCATCCATGGTTTTATTGGGTTTGGGTAACTCTCTTTCTGTGTTTTATGTTTTTGGTTTTTGTGTTGTGTTTGTCTATATCCGTATTTGTAACTGTTCCTGGCTTTTGGCTTTTGTTGTTCGGTCGGTTTTCTTTGCTTTTTTCTTATATTTCTGTTCTATATATAACCAACCGAGAGATTTAGTTTTAATAAGATTGGAGCCTTAAGCAAACAAAATAAGCAAAACTGTCAAAAAATATTTTATCTATGGGACTTAGTTAAACATATTTTCCAGTGATGCAAATTAACGTTAACATTTACATTCTTTATTAACAAAAATGTGCCGAAAATCTTTGATTCCTTTAAAACAAATTACAAAATACAAGCTAGGAAGACTCCTGAAAGTAAAGAAACAAAATAAGTGAAATTGATTTCCCAATAAATGTGGAGTAATGTTATGTAAGTTCATATATAATAATGTGGGAATTGAGATATTAAAAGTAACGTATGTTAGTAGCATATACCTGATCTGTAGTAACATCATTTAAAAGAGTAATAATAATGTTTTGGTAAGTCTACCTTGGTTAGTATACCTACATATTACGTTTAAACTGAAATATCTAAAGCATTTATTTAAAGGTTTTGTAAACGGTATTCTAGTTTAACTTTCTTATGTCATACGAGATTATCATAGACCGTAGCTAAGATTTTAACATTAAAAAAATTGAACGGGTATATTAAAAAGGATAAGGACTAAAATACTTTAAATTGATTTGTAATTAATAAATATATGTGCATAGAAGACAAGAAAAAGGATCACGTGACACATCGCAAGCCCTGCAATGCACCTCTTTTGTTCTATATCTGAAATGAACATGATAGAGTTATTCGTAGAAATTAGTTTTTTAGTGTTTAAAAAAATACCAATAATTTATATTTGGTAGAAGGAAACATACATATTCTATGACATAACGAAATTAATAAAAATCATCCTATCCATCGTTAAAAAAATCGAGAATTTTGTGTATGAAGTTTTCGCATCTGCAGCTAATAAGAATTCTTTATCTTGGAAGTGTGAGCATAACGTTCTTAAAATGTAGACAAATATGCTGTGTCATTGTCATCTCATGTTTTTATGTAAACTAACATCATGTATATTTATGGCTACGTTTTGTACCAGAAAAAGACATACATAACAATACAAAAAGCAGCTTTCAATTGGAGGGGTCATTTAACATGTTTCAGGTCTATGTATAATGTGCTTTTAACTGTTTCGAAGATTTTATCTATAATAATGTATTAAGACTTATTTTACATCATTTGGTAATTATGATTTAAACTTTTTTATTTTGCAAATCATATCTTATAAATAATCAATATACAATTACACCACGATGATAATGTAAAGATTTTAGCCAGAGATCAAACAGAAAATATAAATATACAAATTCAATCACCAATGACACAAACAATAACCACAAACTAAGACAAAGAACGTAAACACGACCTGTGCTTTA
Organism: Limnoperna fortunei; assembly: GCA_944474755.1. NCBI lineage: Eukaryota > Metazoa > Mollusca > Bivalvia > Mytilida > Modiolidae > Limnoperna > Limnoperna fortunei. The sequence goes on along the minus strand of OX104121.1, from coordinate 54,209,201 downwards.
GATGACAAACCGTATTGTCTAAACAAGACCATTTTGTTCCCTTTAATACTTTTTATGCAAATGACAGTTGCGTCGTACATGATTATAATTAATACCAAACTATTCAATAAAAATTTTCGACTTAAAGTAAAATACGCGAAGCAGTATTGCGTGAAAAGATAGTACCGTATACATCTTGAGATCACCATTTCTAATTTTTTTATCAATATTTTGTTTCTGGTCCTGTGGAAATTTTTGCAAGATCCTCCTGGATGTGTTCATTGTTATTTATGTTTGTTTGTTTGTTTGTTTGAATGGTGTTTTAACGCCACTTTCAGCAATTTTTCAGCTATTTCATGGCGTCCAGTTTTTATTGGGGGAGGAAGCCGGAGTACCCGGAGAGAACCCCCGACCTGCGGTAGGAAAACTGGCAATCCTTGTCAATTAAGATTGCAGTCGAGTACACCCTGCCTGCAGTGAGAATCGAACCCGCAATCTCAGTGTTGACAGACCACGTGATCAATAGTAGACGAACTACCTTGACCACTCGGCCACCGAGGCCCCCTCATTGTTATTTATGAAAAAAAAATAACTTCTTGATGGAAACGAAACCTAAACATCAATAAGAACAAGAAATGTCATATACATTTTAGAGTATCCTCCGCAGTTGCGACTCTCCTTATGTTTTCTTTGTTCCACTACAAGTTTATGTACGTATTTCATATGCAATTATAATTATGTGTGCACTTGGATACAAAAAAATCAGCCACAAAGCACTATAAAGGCGAAAACTTGCACCGGTTCACTGATGGTGTTTACATAAACATATTAAGTGTTTTCAAAGGTGCAACAACGTGCAAAAAGTCTAATTTTACACTTCAGTAACACCGAATTGTGGAAACTAATTATTGTCTAAATTTACGTTTATTTATTAAGTGTGATTCTATTTAACAACGTATATGCAGAAATTTAAAGGTTGCACTCCGTAAACACTCGAAGAGGATATTATGGCCCCTCTTTTAGAAAAAGTTGATTATATTACCGAGAATGAAAATATTTTGTCTAATCAGTGTGATGTTTTAAAAACGAAACAATTCAGAACAATAGTCATTAATTGGAAATTTATTATGAAATATCAATAATCAAACCCAGTTCAGAAATGCTCTAAATGCTTTAAAACAATTTTCTGTCTCCCTCCCCGAACTGCTGAAAACTGTAGACGGTCATTGACCTATATAGTTTCACATACACTAAGGTTAACACAAGCATACAAAATTTACACCAAAAGTATTATAAGAATAGTATATGTCATGTATGAGTGTTATATACAGATTTGTTACACTTTTCCTTATAGCCTGGTGTGTTTGATTTTTTTTTAATAAAAACACTTATTAAACAAATACAGGTACCTCCTTATGCCTGTTGTTTGGTAAACTGCGACATTAACGGCAGAAAATATGTCTTGAACATGAGGCGTGGTTTCATAGCATGTATTATAGAATAACATGCAGCCTTACACTGGTAGTGGTATAGCAGCATTATCCTATACTGAATTGCAGAGAAAACATTGTGCGGAAATTATACAGTATTAATAGTAGATGAGAAACTCATTATTACTATTATTTATAATGCGTGTTAAATCGTACTGTCCCCTGAGATCATACTGGGAGAGTTCCCAGAGCTCGACCCACAGAGCAGCCCATCGCTTGCTCCGAAAAGGGGGTGCCATGTCCTAATACGGAACGCCTGGCCGCGGACCGTAGTGGGTAACGTGTTTCAAAACGTGCCACGCTCTTTGCACGATAAAGACCACTTTGTAGATTTCGAAAAAAGACAACGCTCGTTGTAGCCGCTACAAACGTTTGCCGCCCTTACCGAATACTCCATCTTTGTTCCAGTGGCAGTCAAAATTTGTTCAATATGTCCCAACCAACCCCTTTTGTCCGTTGATGTATTGTTTGTTAACTTGTTCTCGTCCGAAATATAGCGGAAATACTGCTAGCTGAACTTAAAGCAAATGTCCAATCAATCAATCAATCATACTGTCCCGATGCCATTTTTTAATTAATACGTGTTTTAGTTTTATATACTTAAAGGTTATTAAGTATATGGGGATGATACTTTGTCACTTTTTTACCTCTCGAAAATAGGTTTTCTTTTTTCATTGAAAAATATATCATTGTTTAGTTTGTAAATTATCTTAATATATCCATGCCTCATACTCTGTCATTGTGGCACCAAGAGATGAAAAAACAATAGGAGAAGTTTTATGTGTTAAGATGTCGCGTTTGTTTTGTTTTAAGAACATTTCGGCAGTTAGGACTTGTTTGTCAATGGGGATGTACGATAATAAAATATATGAATAGGTCTGATTTAATAGTTCAATATAAGATTATGTCCCTTTTATAATGTTAGAAAATATAGGAATAGGGTGGCTTCCAAATCTCCGCCCGCAGACCTGTACCTAAAAGTATTCTTAAGTATGCCCCCCCCCCTCCACCCCGTGACCACTGCCCGTGACTAATTAAAAATAATGTGACACGTACGTTACCCTCCATCCTCGTAGGAAAATGTGTCGACTACAATGACCCAGGACAATTTTAAATACTATAATACATTCATGATATTGTAAAATTTTACATAGTTGAAGTAGGTAAGCATCATTATCACACTGCATTATCACACAAACAATGTTTATATTTAAATAAGAAAACGAAAGTAGGCGTAAAACTTACACAACTGAGACCGTTAACACAGAATAATTTATTTTTCAGACAACACGAATTATATATTTGTACAACTTCCATGGTGCACAATTAGAATTTATATTATGCTATGTTTGGTTATATTGACAAATTACCTGCTTCCTTACCATTGACTTATCGATCCGTCAGCTGACGTCATGGTGTTTACCTTGTAGATATAATTATGAACATAAACCGATAAATCCAATGTGTTGGCGTAGTCGAGTGGTTACTTCGCTTTGTATGGTACAAAATTTAACTGTCACTTAAATCCTAGCGGGTTCAAATCCCGTGAGAACCACTGACGCTGTCCAGCACTTTTTTGCTAACTTTTAATGGAAGATTTTTTAACAGACATACTTGTGATTATAGATATATATTAATAATACAATAATCTCCATCGTTACAGATACGTATAACGTTCGACTGCTTCATTACAGGTACAAATGTATACTAAAAAAAAACTTATCCGTATACGTTTATCTTTTGTGCAGTAACTATGTCGAAATATTATTTGCAAGGCAAAATTGTGTCCAAGGCGGTGACAACACAAACAAAAACTGACTGTCGCATAGTGTACATAGTGCGGACCTCATACGCTTTATACAATCATTTTATTCCACGATAAAATGCACGCAAATTTGGTCGTACTCTAACACGCAAACATCATTTTATTGGTAAATTAATATCCACCGCACCTTACCGCAAACGTCAACCATGCGCAATATGGGGTAAACTATACACTTATATTAAAAGTATCCACAAATGCTGCGATTTGAATATATTTTATGAACTCGACGTCAGAATGAGTTTACAAAACACATGAGCTGCAAATAAAAAAAAAATAAAACTTAGAATAATATTTTTTTTACTAAAGAATGATTTACAAATTCAAATGATATATTTGTACACAGTGCAAAGATAAGAATTTATATAATATCTTGACAAAGCTTGAATATTTCTATTCACTGATTAACTTATTGATCTGTCAGCTGACGTCATGATGTTTTACCTATGTAGATATAATTATGAACATACAACTACATGTCAATTGTGTTGGCGTAGTCGAGTGGTTACTTCGCTTTGTTCAATACAAAATTTAACTGTCACTTAAATCCAGCGGGTTCAAATCCCGTGAGAACCACTGACGCTGTCCAGCACTTTTTTGCGAACATTTAAGGGCTATACTATCATGTAAGCGTAATAATAGACCTGCCGGAATTGATTTATATTTAATAACAGAATCTCCATCGTTACAGTGACTGTTACAGGTAGAACGGTAGTAAATGTTTTGGCTATAGTCAAAAGCACTAACATTTCTGTGATTTGCATACCTTTCTAACATTGATGAGCATTTATCTGTGCTAGGAAATCAATCAAATTCCATTCAACATTAAAAAATGTATGCCATATATAGCCGTGACCAATTCCTTTTTTCGCTAGTTAGAACATTTTGAGACGCTCCCACTTTTACATGCACTTTCTAATGCAGTGAATGTAAAAATACTAAATTGTTGAAAAAAAATTACCAAAATTGTATCTTGCAAGATCTGAGAAAAATTTTACCAATTTTAAAAACTTAATTTATGCAGGAGCTTAAATAAAAGACAAAATATTTTACACATGTAACCACTATTGACCAAATCAGAACTCATAAAAGTATTAAGTACTGTACTTAATGTAATCTGGTAACTTGTTACTGGTACACATTTACTACTGTTATACCTACAACGATTACTGCCTTCATTATAGGTAGCACAGTAATAAATGTTTTGGCTATAGTCGAAAATACTAACATTTCTGTGATTTGCATACCTTTCTAACATTGATCAGCATTTACCTGGACAAAGGAAATTAATAAACTTTCATTTACCATTTAAAAAATATATGCCATATATATCCGAAACCAATTCCTTTTTTCGCTAGTAAGAACATTTTGAGACGCTCCCACTTTTACATGCAATTTCTAATGCAGTGAATGTAAAAATACTACATTGTTTAAAAAATTACCAAAATTTTATCTTGCAAGATCTGAGAAAAATTTTACCACTTTTTAAAATTTAATTTATGCAGGAGCTTACAGCTAAAAAATTGTACACATCTAACCACTATTTACCAAATCAGAACACAACGAAGTATTCAGTACTGTATTTAATGTAGGGTACACAATCTGGTAACTTGTTACTGGTACACATTTACTACTGTTATGCCAAAAGGTACTGGATGAAACAGAACTTATTCTGATGCTTAAACAACATGACGTGCACAGAAATGCGATCTTTCTGAACATTTTTAAAACTATTTTTCGCAAAAAAAATACCATTGGAAAAATTGTGTCGAAGGATGTGACTACACATTACAAAAATGAAATAAAATTTTAAAAAAATTACTGACGTCTCGTGTGTCAACTGACCCCGTACGCGTACGCTTTTTACACGATAGGATATTATAGGATTTAACACTGGGTTTTAGGAAATTATCAATGTGTACACTCCGGCAACTCACTCACAAACTTAATAAAGTCCGAAGGACTTTATGTCATGTTTGTGAGGGAGTCGCCGGAGTTTAAACATTGATAATTTCCTAAAACACAGCGTTTAATCCATATAATTCTGTGAAATAATCGTTGCGATTTTTAAAACCGCAATAACAGTTATCGAAACCCATCTAGACCGCAAAACGTACATAGGCCGGAAAACAAAGGAATATGTAAAACATAGTATCAACGGAATCGCGGTTCTGTAGATATTGATAGGAAAGAAACAAAATGAAGCACTAAATTGTATTTATATTATATTTTATTTGAGATCTAAATCGTTTTAATAAGAAATCATTGCGGCAGAGAAAACATTGTCCCCTCTCAATGACGAAACGCTAGGAGGACGCCATCTTGTTTACATTGGATATTGAAAAAGTAGTCGGCTCAGAAGAAATATCGATATATAAATTATCTGAGATGACGCCATTTAAGTGTTTTCATCCAATCAAAGCACTTAATATAAATAAATTACAGCATGAATAGAATTATATACAGATAAATTTGGTCATACTCTAACAATGACTCGGTTTTCCGAAAATATCAATATTATTGATAAATTTATTTTCAAGTAATTTACCGAAAACGTCACAATATGCTATATACGGTAAACTGTACACTTACAAGTACATTTCTATTTGTATTATGTTGATGGACTATTATTGGGAACTACTGTATGGCATATGTAACGTTTGCCACAAAATGTCGTCATCCAGTTAAAATGATACAATTCAAGAACAACTGAATGTAGATTTACCCCCGGTACGTTACACCGAGTTAAGCGGTTATTGCTCTTATGGTACCAAACCGAATTCTATCAAGGAAATAGCCGAACGCACACTGAGAGAATGATAATTTTAGTTACATGGCAGCATATTTCAACAAACCTTAACAAACACATTAAGCAATAATGGATATACAAGTTACTTTTAATATCGGCCCTTTGTTACAATTTTTTTTAGTTAGATGGATCTTTAAACATGTTACATACAAAAAAATTGTACATATTAGTATACAGTGAGCCACAATTGTATATAGAGAAAATAAAGACACGAATGATGAATAAATGAATCCACAAATAAATATAGAAGGGTTCCTTTTAAAGTGGCCGATTTGTGACTTATTCGAAATATTTACACTTTTGCCTTTATTATAGCTTTTGCAAATAATGATTAATTCGTTTACGGCCTCGGTGGCCGAGTAGTAAAGGTTAGTCGTCTACTATGAATCACGTGATTGTCAACAGCAGGCTGCAATTTGAGCCTTACAGCTGGTATGATTTGTTCGACTCCAACCCTAATTGACAAGACTTGCCAGTTTTCCGGACAAAGGTCGGCGGTTTCAACCGGCTACTCTGTATTTCTCTCTAAATACAAAATAGCTACCATAGCATAGCTGAACCATTGTTTGTATTAATATGGAACTAAAATATTGGACAATCAGGAATTGTCTTACGTAGTTTACAGTAATTTCACAGAAATAAAGGAACATTTTCTTTTGTCTTCTAAAACAAAAATAAGATGTCTGTCTATATATTTCCTTATAATTTCATAAGAACTTCAACGACAATTAAACACGTGAATATAGTAACAATGTCACATTTTCAAGCACTAAATAATAACAAAATCATTAAGTCAATGTCTGGATGGCAATTTTAGAGCCGATGAAGAAAGTTGTTGGATGTAATTGCGTTGGCCCAGTTGTTTTATCTCGACTTCTCTCTTGATATTCTTTAGTACTCTATTGATTTCTAACTTTGCTGGATGGTTGTGAACAAGGCTGGTGGTATGTTATTTAGAGTTCGGATGTCTGTAGGGCATGTTTTTACTGAAAACCTCTGGTATACTCTGTCATTTTATTTTGTTAGTTGTGAAAAGAAAGTTGGGGATTAATCTTGATCAACGAAAAAAAAAAACAACAACTTCAAAACACTGACAACCGGAAGGTGTAAAAAATCTGACGGAAAAATAAACAACGAGGCGAGCGTGTCCATTTATTGTCATGGCAACGGCACGAACATGTCCACACAGTTTCATTACGATATTATTTTTAACGTAGAACTGCGTTTACTGCCTTCATTATAGGTACTGGATGAAACAGAACTTATTCTGATGCTTAAACAACATGACGTGCACAGAAATGCGATCTTTCATAATTTTCAAAATTAAAATTGTTTAGAGAAGACATCCTAGTTTTGACCATATGACAAGAAGTGTACGTATTTTTTCTTAAAGATTAGAGGGAGATTACTCTTTTTTGTGACTTGTTGTTTTGTTAGTTATGAATTGATTTGCGAGGTTTTTTGTTTTGAATATCTCCTCTTTATATGATGGAAATTAGATTTTTTTTATTTGTATGTTTTGAAATGACAAGTTAATATTATTTAGTTTTTATAGGGCACCACAATATGTGAGAAAGTAAAATAAAAAATATTGTATAACAACTTCAACATGATTGATTTATACTTTTCGTTTTATTTTATCCCTAACCGCCAAGCTGGATTGAATTACGTACATTTTTAAAATGCACGCCAAATAATCTTGTTATTATATATTTTATACTTTTTACAATATGTCGGAATATGTTTCGATAGTTTTCTTTAGAGTGATGTCCATCTTTTGTAATTGGAAATCATGCAAGATTGCCTCTCTTCGATTAAGCCTGTTTGACTAAATAAGAATCGGTTTACTGGTTTGTCGCATAGAAGAATATTACAATTGTTAGCAAATCAAATGTTAGTAGTCACGATTTCCACCGTCTTTAGTACCTGTTAGAAAACTAGATCTATTAATATATAAAGAATTATGCTTATGAATATTTCAATAATTACGCTAATTAATAAAGAATAATGGTAACACATTTATAATAAACAAGTTACTTGCAATGGCAATAAGGATTGCCTTTATTGTTTAAAAAAAATAACAAACGTCTTGAACAATGTATATATGACGTAAAACATTTAGAAAAGAAACCAAAATAAAACCTAAAACAAACCTAAACATTTAAAAATAGAATTGAAGTGCAACCTCCTACCACCTTTAAGATAGAAAACAAATATAAATTTCTTTTCGAAATCGACTGAACAGTAACTGGTTTATTATGATGTATAAAACGTCCTTATATTCAAGGAGTGTCACACCTTTGTTGAACTGCCATAACTTGTCTTTGTTGTTGTACTGACGTTAACCAAGCGTGTATTTGTTGTTGTACTGACGTTTACCAAGCGTGTCTTTGTTGTTGTACTGACGTTAACCAAGCGTGTCTTTGTTGTTGTACTCACGTTTACCAAGCGTGTCTTTGTTGTTGTACTGACGTTTACCAAGCGTGTCTTTGTTGTTGTACTGGTGTTAACCAAGCGTGTCTTTGTTGTTGTACTGACGTTAACCAAGCGTGTCTTTGTTGTTGTACTGACGATTACCAAGCGTGTCTTTGTTGTTGTACTGACGTTTACCAAGCGTGTCTTTGTTGTTGTACTGACGTTAACCAAGCGTGTCTTTGTTGTTGTACTGACGTTTACCAAGCGTGTCTTTGTTGTTGTACTGGTGTTAACCAAGCGTGTCTTTGTTGTTGTACTGACGTTTACCAAGCGTGTCTTTGTTGTTGTACTGACGTTAACTAAGCGTGTCTTTGTTGTTGTACTGGTGTTAACCAAGCGTGACTTTGTTGTTGTACTGACGTTTACCAAGCGTGTCTTTGTTGTTGTACTGACGTTAACCAAGCGTGTCTTTGTTGTTGTACTGGTGTTAACCAAGCGTGTATTTGTTGTGTACTGGTGTTAACCAAGCGTGTCTTTGTTGTTTTACTGACGTTTACCAAGCGTGTCTTTGTTGTTGTACTGACGTTTACCAAGCGTGTCTTTGTTGTTGTACTGGCGTTAACCAAGCGTGTCTTTGTTGTTGTACTGACGTTTACCAAGCGTGTCTTTGTTGTTGTACTGGTGTTAACCAAGCGTGTCTTTGTTGTTGTACTGACGTTTACCAAGCGTGTCTTTGTTGTTGTACTGACGTTAACCAAGCGTGTCTTTGTTGTTGTACTGGTGTTAACCAAGCGTGTCTTTGTTGTTGTACTGACGTTTACCAAGCGTGTCTTTGTTGTTGTACTGGTGTTAACCAAGCGTGTCTTTGTTGTTGTACTGACGTTTACCAAGCGTGTCTTTGTTGTTGTACTGACGTTAACCAAGCGTGTATTTGTTGTTGTACTGACGTTAACCAAGCGTGTCTTTGTTGTTGTACTGACGTTAACCAAGCGTGTCTTTGTTGTTGTACTGGTGTTAACCAAGCGTGTCTTTGTTGTTGTACTGACGTTTACCAAGCGTGTCTTTGTTGTTGTTCTGGTTTTAACCAAGCGTGTCTTTGTTGTTGTACTGACGTTTACCAAGCGTGTCTTCGTTGTAGTACTGACGTTAACCAAGCGTGTCTTTGTTGTTGTACTGGTGTTAACCAAGCGTGTCTTTGTTGTTGTACTGATGTTGTGTCTTAGTTGTTGTTCTGGTTTTAACCAAGCGTGTCTTTGTTGTTGTACTGACGTTAATCAAGCGTGTCTTTGTTTTTGTACTGAAGATAACCAAGCGTGTCTTTGTTTTTGTACTGAAGATAACCAAGCGTGTCTTTGTTGTTGTACTGATGTTAACCAAGCGTGTCTTTGTTGTTGTACTGGTGTTAACCAAGCGTGTCTTTGTTTTTGTACTGAAGATAACCAAGCGTGTCTTTGTTGTTGTACTGACGTTAACCAAGCGTGTCTTTGTTGTTGTACTGACGTTTACAAAGCGTGTCTTTGTTGTTGTACTGATGTTAACCAAGCGTGTCTTTGTTGTTGTACTGACGTTTACCAAGCGTGTCTTTGTTGTTGTACTGGTGTTAACCAAGCGTGTCTTTGTTTTTGTACTGAAGATAACCAAGCGTGTCTTTGTTGTTGTACTGACGTTAACCAAGCGTGTGTTTGTTGTTGTACTGATGTTAACCAAGCGTGTCTTTGTTGTTGTACTGGTGTTAACCAAGCGTGTCTTTGTTGTTGAACTGACATTAACCAAGCGTGTTTTTGTTGTTGCACTGACGTTAACCAAGCGTGTCTTTGTTGTTGTTCTGACGTTAACCAAGCGTGTCTTTGTCAAAATCAAGCGGTTAGGCAATGAAAGAACACGGGAACTGGTGCTAAGTTTGCACATACATCTTTATTTTAGACATATTAATCACAGCGGCCAAATAGAAACAATAATTGGTTGATATTTCTCATATATTTAACTCAACACTCGAAGATGATAATGACTGCCAAAGATGATATATAGTACAATAGTTTGATCATTAGTATACAAAATTGTTTATTCTTCTCGTATCAGTCATGACTATACATTTTCTGTTTTATCTTCATCTTCGAATATAACGTCGAGTCTTCAAGTTATTATATTTCCCAACCAGGAAAGGTTGCAACATGCTCTGTATTGGTGACGGCGGATGCATAGCGTTGTAGTATACAAGAACTTGAATTGATTTTAATCTGAAAAAAAAGAATATTACGTCATCCAATATAATATGTGTATCTATTGTATAAGCTATCGTTTCTTACCTAATGTCATTACTGTATATATTTATTAGGAATAACTATCTTGCTAACTTATGTTACTATGCAGACAGATGCCATAAGTAATTTAAAATACAATATAGTTTCAGGCAATACATTTTGCTACGCCTGACGCGCGTTTCGTCTATTCAAGACTCATCAAAGGCGCTCTACCAAAAAGATTGAAAAAGCCAAACACTATATGAATACGAAGAGCATATAACAATAAAACCAAAACATGCCTAACTGGAAACCAAATTATGACTTAGATCAACCTTTACCTGCGGTAGGAAGAACCTTAGGGTTTTGACAATTTTCGTAGCTTTGATGTGTTATTCAAAACAAAAGTTTTGATGCCGGAGCATCAACAAGTAATTACAGTGCTTAGATGAATATTCCTCCACATCTTGCATGTACTATCATTACCAATAAAACAAAGTTAGTCTGATCTGTTATTTAAAACAAATTCTACATAATCGGATGGAATGTCATGTTTTGCAAAATTTACAATATGCATTTTAATTAACTATATTAATTAATTATTTAACCATCGCAAATGTACACTGATCTTCTCACAGACGCGATGAAGTTAAATCACAAGTGGGGGGAGGTAAAGTAAATAATTATTGTCGAAAAAAATATTACAATAGATAATAATTATCTCATAACTGTTCCCAGAATGAATACAGATAATTTAAATATGAATTTTATCATAATTGGGCAGACCATACATTAAATAATCTGAAAAAGACTTATATTTACCTGATGTTTGTGTCCTCAGTAGTAGCGAATCAGGGTGAAAGTATTTATTACCACAGTCAATACGCCTTTGATCATCTGGTATTGAACGTTACAACACCTTCTTGATTTGAAATATTTATCAGCAATATTCCTGTAAATTTCACCTAATCTCCGTGGTACTGGCGATATAGCCGCCATTTCCGAGTCCATAATATGTGTACATACGTCCTCTTCTGTATTGCATTTTACAGAAACCATGCTCACATATGTTAAAAAAATTATCGAGTAAACTTACGTCCGAATTAAACTACTGTTATTTTGACAAAGAATATACTTCGTAAGATTATGTACTTTACAAGGTTGTAATAAACCACAAAAGTGATATGTTGCCAAAAAAAAAAAAAAAAAATACGCTAAATGTGGATCCTGTAAACCTATATATAATTCTTATTAATCAAATCCATTTAATTTAGACAACGTTCCTTATGACATCTGGTCTTCATTGTTGTCTTAAACTTAAATTGGATTATCGTCGTTGTCGCAGCATATAAATAAAATATACCTTTAGGCACGTGTTATATTTTAAAAACAGTGCCTATTGAAGCATGAAATTAAATGTTGCTTTCAACACAAATTTGTTACTTAATTTAAAAAAAAAATTATTGTTTGTTATTATTTACACGAAATAACAATTAAGATGATTTGACCTAAGTTATGGCTTTGGAAGTATATTGGTTAATTGATTGTTGTTTTACGTCCAGCTTTTGGAAGTATATAAATCTCAAATAACTGCAGTACCAATCTATCGGGAAATTACTTATCGGGGTTGAGCGGGGGCGTATAATACAGTACTACTTTTTAGTATTGAAACCATTTGAATTGTGAATATTCGACTTACTATGATTCATATTCATAACAATTGGCAAAGTTTAAAACTAAACTGTTCCGTTTTTCTAATTGAGTAAAGAGAGTCTTTGATTAAAAAATTATTTACGGGAATTTTAATGTACCTGAAAAAAAGCTGAATCTATCATTATACACAGAACAGAACAGAACAGAACAGAACAGAACAGAATTTTTATTTGGTCTATAATCCAAATACAGGATTGTTACCAATACAATTACAATTTATATACACATACAAACATATATAAAAGAATATGTCTACTAGTGATTTAGACACATGCCTCATTATCATATATATATCAGAAAGATATAATTTACCAGGTTTGACTTGGCTTGCCTATTAATATTAAGTATATATTATATATTGCATTATTTATTGCAGGAGGTGGTTTAGAATAAAGGCATGAATACTTTACATTAATATTAGTAAATAATAATATGAGTTAGACAGCTACAATACACTTAGTCACAATTATTGAGTAACTCAAATCTCCATTTATACATTTGGTTAACACCTATGACAATAACTTTTACAATATCATAGTCTTTACAATTGAATAAAAAATTAAATTTAACACCCGAGTCAAAATTAACAAAGGAGGGAAAATATCACATATATCGGTAAAGAGTTTTTCTCTAATGTTATTGAGGGAAGTGCAACTAATTAAAAAATGAAACTCATCTTCGACTCCTAATTTACATAATGGACAATCCCTATTTGCTAGTGGGGTTTTAGTCCGTCGCCCACCTTCTATTGCTAGTTTACCATTGCTTATTTTAATTTGTGTCATTGTTTTAACTATATCTCTGTCTATATCTAATTTCAAATATGTATCAATTTCATAGTTTTCTTTTATTTTTCTAAATGTTCTAGGTTTATGACCATTTACAGAATGACTATCATCAAAAATACTGTTCTTCCAATATTTTAAATAATTTTCTTTTAACTTTTTTGTAAAAACTGGGAGCAATTTGCGTTGTGAAAAAGTACCATGGTTATCCCAAACATGATCAAAATTAGGTTTTTTTAATGATATCTTAACTTTTGAGGCAAAGTTATATTGAAGATTAAGATTAGATTTGTAGGCATCATGTACTAGGAAATTTTCTGATTTAATGATATGTAACCAATATTCAGCAACTGATTTCAAGGCTAAAATAGATCTTGGGTACATTCCAAGTTCTGCAAGTACAGCCGAATTCAGTGCAGCTGTATGTATTCCTAGAAGTGATTTCGCAAATTTAATCTGAGTTTTAACTATTGGCATTGATAGATATTTAGATTCTAGTTCATGTTTATTATTGACAACATTTAATGACCATATTTCACTACAATAAAGTAAGTAATGCAAGCATCAAACAGTTTTAAATGAGGAACACTATTAGAAGAGTCTGATGGTAAGAGTTTTCTAATACAGAACATAGCTTTTGTTGCCTTTTTATATGGATGGTTAATGCAATTTGTAAAGACACCAGATGGTTAAAAATGATTCCCAAATATTTATATTCGTCACAATATTCAATCGTGTCCTATATACTGACTGGAAGAAAAACATATATTCGTAACTATTTATTGAAATATACACAAATATTGCTTTACATAGATAAAAAAATAATACAACATTAAAATATAAGTCCAATTAATTAATAATTGGTATAAATACCCAAACAAAATGTAGAACGACTATGTTATGCCGTTTATCTGTTTTATAACGGTTCAAATAACCTTTGTCTGTTTGTCTGAGTCCCTTCACTTAAATAATTCACTCATTAATTAGTTTGTAATATAATTAGTCGTTCAGTTTGCATGCTTTTGTTTCAAGTAACGACTTGTGCAGTTTATAGAATATCTTCGTCTTTTTGAGGTGTCCACTTTACCCAAAGATTCTTCATGATGTGCACACGTAGAACCCCTTTTCAACAATTTAAAAGGCTGTTGTAAACACTAGACTTATGATGATTATACTTCGGTAACGATTGCTCGTGCTATTTCAGTCCTATTTCACTCCGTTAACGGCCGCCTTTATCTATACACTAAACAATTGATCATATGTTGGATGACGTTGACGTTATAAATAATACGAATGAATCTGATTGCATGTAAAATCTTTCATTAGTTTACGTATATTCTCGAATATGAGCTAACAAAGCAGTAACCCGCAATATACATCTAGACGTATGTTTTATCATTATTAACATCACCATCGCAAACGAAACCGTTGTTATGTATTTGTTCGTCAGACTATCACCTGCTTGTCGAAGTACAATACCCAAATCCTGTATTGCTTTTTTGTGTGATTAATCCATTGTGTTACGTAAATGAAACAAGTGGGTCTTAGTAATACACCTAACGCACTCATGATACGTTATAAAGTAGGAAGTAATTTCTTCCGGTTTATAGTATCACATGATATCGAATTTGCATTGAAAATTTTAGGTGACGAAAGAAAAAAATCGATTCAAAACTAACAGTCCTGTGTTACGTAAATATGAAACATTAAATGTAGATTATTATGTCATTATTATATTATTATGACATACTCGAAAATCCTAAACACATTTCTATATTTATAACAACGATAATGGACAGATAGCTATTTATTAGGTCAAATATAGTAATTTTAATTTATATAAGGATCTTTTGATATAACGTGGATAAGATTATTTAACATTTTTTAATTCTTTAATTTCTGAACGAAACAACCATTGATTTATCTTGAAATGAGCTTTCAAGTAAAACTCGATTGAAAAGGGGAACACGAGCCTGAACAACCCTGTTGTGACACTTAGGCCCTGACAGCAATATAATTGATCGATACAGATTTTGTGAAAATCACAAAATCTGTTCTATATTTTGTTTTAGTTACCAGTTATAATGGCCGTAGTCAGATTGTGTATAACTCTATTTAGTTCTCCAACAGTTAATTATTTAGCTTGTTAATATGAGTTGTTGTAGCGCTTCTGGCAAAGTCAAGTTTATTATCGTTGCTTATTTTCCTAATCTCACCCAACACCAGAAGGATTTCAATAATTAATTGCTTTCAATCGGAATATGCAAACTATTATATGATTTTTTAAATTGGTCTCCAGTCTCATGCTGATGGCTGTTAAAGTGGATCAGAGGATTCCGAGACGTAATGAAATAACAAAATCCAAATACGATATTATATAAGTCAATGACTAACCAAAAACTCGAGAATACAACAAACAACAATAACTTAAAAAACCCTAGGAACAAATAAAAAAAACGTGTCCCTGTGAAAAAGGTTGATGTCTGGTCCTGCAAAAAGTTGAACAAGAAGAAAGGCCAATAAACTAATAATGACTATGCTTCACCATCTTGTGTGACAGTTTTTTATAGTTTACGCAGGGAAGACCTTAACTTGGCTGCCACAATTCCCTAATTAACTTGTCTATAGGAATCATTAGCTCGGGAATTCCTTACAGGCTTTTATGAAGATATAAAGGCGCTGTCGGAATATCATTATACGAATTGGAAAGTTATGATTCACAACTGAAATCTTCTTGCCAAGTCGTTTAATTTAAATTATTCTTTTAGACTTAATTCAATCTGGTTGTATTTTCAGTTTCATGTAGGATTTAAATGCTCAATAGAGCTTACAGGTGCAACGACTTTAAATCAATATTATTTGATTTGACCAGAAGTTCGTTTGGATAAAATAGTCAAAACAAAAACACAAATTCTTTTATAACATTTTTTCTTTCGTAAACAATCTGGGAGTGAGGAATCATGGAATTATGCTTGATACACACAATCTTATAGAATGTAAACATCAAAAGCAGAACAATGTTCTAAAATGGAAAACATCTTTAGAACATTGTATATGCTATAAGTTGGCACATAGTTCATGGATTTGATTTTAATTTATAATCACAGCCGATTGAAACGTAACCCCACATCCATGCACTGAATAATGAGGCAACAAATCACTTTACCTTACAATATCTTTTAATTACTTTTTATGCATTTTTTTATTTAAAGGCATTCAAATTATTATTTTATAGTCAATACTATTTGCTTGTTCTTGTTCTATCGTTATAAAAAAGGTGTTGGTTTAAAATTAAAGTTTTATCGATAATTTAGTTTACCTATAATCTATTTTAAAATAATTTAGTCTTATCTCATTGTTTTGAATTTTGAATTCGAAAGTACTAGGGGAATACCACTTTTCTTACTTTAAAAATTATTTAATTACAGGTATTACAATACATATGAATGCAAAAGGACGTTTTAATTTTAATTGGTTTCGATGTTGCTTATAAATAGTTATAAATAATACCAATCGAGATTTTGTTTAGAGTGGCGAAACGCCTTGATGCTGTTGTGTTAAGAGCTCGAACTTAAGATGCAGTTTGGTTTTAGGATTAAATAAACTGATGTTAAATTATCATTATTTTTATTAACAACATCTAAAGTTGCTAAAAAAACCCCACATATTTAAGTCACCACCATTTTATTCACTTGAATACAAACAACGTTAATTGTACAACAGCGCTTTTAAGGTTATGGATGTGCATTTCAATCTTTATCACATCCCATTTTACCAGAATACTGTTCGTCAAAGATTTTGTTTAACTTTCTGTGCTCTCATACTGTGCTTGTACTTGACTCTCTGACACAAAACGTAACTGTTAGGTAACATATTACATACATTTACTACTATTTAACAATGGAGGACACCATGGTAAAACACCAATGAACTATACAATGTGGATCATTTTGAGTTAGAACAATCTGAGAATAGTTGTTTATTATTTCAGAATGTTACAATAATAAAATAGTCATAAATACCATTTAAAATCAATTAAAAATGTGCAATTCGATTCCAAATGTTTTTTTAAATATTGGTAGTTATACTATATAAATAAAAATTCAATTCTAATAACAATTCTATTTTTATTGCAGTCAAACATCGTAATAATGAATTATCCAAAGTTACAAAATACATAAGTTGCAAAAATAACTTTTTTGTATGACATGAATCACGTTTTCTGATTTTATTAAATCTTTGAGAATTTTAGGTTATTTATAGAAAAGCCAGTGATCACATAAATTTATATAAATTATTTTAAAAACTAATAAAAAAAAACAACTTACGTTGTGTCATATGGTAAAAATTGTAATTAGTAACGCTTTTGCAGTTTATTGTTTTTAAACAGATAAAATATCATAAGTTCTAATTTATTATTCTGTGGTTTTAGAATAATTGTGTTTGTTTGATTGTTTAAATGGCATTTAACGCCTTATCGTATTTAATGTTTTTTTCAGCTTTATCATGGCGTCCAGATTTTATTGGAGAGGAAGCCAGAGTACGAAGAAAATACCCGACCTGAAAACTGGCAATCCTTGTCAATAAAGACTGGAGTCTAATACACCTTGCCCGAACTGAGACTCGAATTGAGTCTCGAGTTAATTTAACATACCATGTGATCCTTAGTAGATGACTCACTTCCTTAACTACTCGGCCAAAGAGGCCACCTTCTTAGAATATTTCAAGGAACAAATTCGTAACTAATGTTCTATGGCTTTTTATTTTTTCTTGGTTCTAAGAGTGGTTATTAAGATTGTTATAGAAGGAATTTCCTGCAGTTAATGCGTTTGACCTCATTTTAAACATAATAAAAAGGATCAATTATTGCTCACTATTAAATGTGGGAAAGACGTCTTAATAGAAAAAGTCACAACGTGAACTGCGTCTGAAGAATAATCGAATAGGAACAAAGAGTCACTAGAAAAGAAGCGAAATTAAAAAAAATATATATATGCAGTTACGGGAGATACAAGTAAGTGTGGTAGTCATGTCTGATTCTGACAATTTGTAGTTTAGCTCTCATGAAGTAATACGTAATTTAAGTCACAAAATACCGAACACCTATCACACTGTTAAAAAAGAGAAGCCTCAAATCTAAGTCCGATAAACCGACAAACTTGAGGACCTACAACCAAAAATATAGAAACTACAGCAATGATCTTGACTTGGTACAGGCATTTAGAACTAATGATGATTTAAAAATTTTGTTACGGCATGCCAAACTTCCTTTTTCCATTAATGTAGTGCGTGAGTTTGTGAAAATGGTTGGGCATCATACACACCTAGTCATCTTAGGTATCTCCAATGATCATCGCGTCTCATTTAATATTACTGAATTAAAAAATTGTGAAAAATTGTTGAAAAAGTATGATTTTAATATGTGCCTGTATCATACACAAAAACGTTCTTCAAATGTCACCGAACACCTAACTGGAGAGGAAAAGATTAAATGGATCATTATCATAGTTATTATCAAAAATAGTCAATTGTAATGCGATTAACACTTTGTTCAACTATGCGTTTAGTAATGAGTTTAGCTAATGTTGGCACGACAATTATACTGTTGTAGAAGAAAACAAAGAATCATAAAACACAAACCTTTCAGTTGGGGTTCTACATATTGTAAAAAGTCACATATTCTAAACCAAACGTAGCTGACAAGGTCATTTTCAACATGTATATATAGTAAATATATTATATTAGTAAAACGTTTTGGGTGCATGTTTCAAGATACAACTTTTGTCTCCTAAAAGCGTGTGTCTCTTAATCACGCATAACTAGTGTCGATGTCGCAGGCATGGTTTCGTTGTTTAAATATGTCCTTCCGGTTTTGAGTCCTATTCTGATCTAAATGTTACCTAATTTTATTTTAAGGAATCGTTATTAAAGTCATAAATCACATGGAATTTCACGGAATCATTTTGTCAAAGTAGTTGCCATTTAAACTTTAACACTTATATATATACAATGACCTTTTCAATTGTAAAACCATTACATCCGATTTAAAACAAAATATTTATTGTTAAGTTAAAGGAACGAACATAAAAGGCCAACTATCGATGAAGAATACAAATGTATAAAAGGTGATGTCCATTTTAAATTGTTGCAGGTTTAGATTAACTTAGCCCATAAGAGACAAATACAAATTGTATTTTATTTGTTTATTAATTACAAATATTTACTTAACAGTTAACAAAAACAAAAATATGTTAACTTCACTGCCATTGGATAGTTCCAGTCTGTATCCAAAATGAAATGTCCAATTAATAAACGTAGTCAAAAAGTCACTTCCAAATGCTTGAAGAAAAGATGTGAAAGCCAGTAACGCTGTACATTATTAAAGTATGAAAAATCATTCGGTCAAAAGGTCTGTTAGTAGAGCTTATGTTATTGGTTGATAATGTCATGCCGAATTCAAATAAAGTTTTCTTATCTTATCTTATCTTACTCCAGCCATTCACACGGATCCATGTCCTTTATATATGTTCTAGAATACTATAGATTACTATTTACTTTGTAACAGTTTATAGAATATATACAAAATTCATTTCTTACGCTTTTTAACGTACACAACTCCAAAATACCAATCTTAGGCAAACTAATAAATAAAGAAATAAGCACCTCCTAACACAATATAAAATTTAAAGTGGTTTGTATTTTCGTAGTGCTATCAATTTGGAGTTAATATATTATCAAGTTGTTTTAATTTACCTTCTATAGAAAACCCAATTGTCATTTCAGAACATTATAGCAGTACAAAACTTTATATAATGCATGATGCAATATTTTACAATGCAATCTCAACAATGAGTGCAGTTTACATAAGAGTAAGTAGTTATCCCATTTTGATATATCCTGTCTATAAAAAGACACATGCATGGTAATATTGTTGCTTGTCCTGTACTAGTAGTTTATTCTTCGGAATATTTAACTGCAGCCTCAGATATTATAAAACGTACACTTTTGAATTACTCATGTTGATTTCACTGTTAATCCTATATTAATCTAATGTGCAAGCTATGTTTGTATTGCTGTTTGGTGGCAATAAATTTATCAGCCATTGTTGACTCTGGCAAGCAGCACTTTATAAGTTCTTCATCGTAAGTTTTGATCTACGTATATTCTCCAAGTTTTTGCACAATGAATACAAAAAGCAACAAATGTCTAGCATTTTGTTCTATTATGGATGATAATGTCTTTAGAAATAGCTGTGTGGTTCTTTCTTTATTGTCAAAATTGTCAGCTGTTTTTCTTAGCAAAATTCCGAAATCTTGTATAGCTTGTTGCTGATTTTCGTCCATTATGTTTTGTAAATTTAAACTGCACCTATTTGCAACAAATCGTTTTAGTTTATATTTTTATATAGATAAAGAATTCATTTAATTAACTCTTTGTTAAACCATATATATATCGTTTGTAACACGTGACTCTGTATTATTTTAGTACAATAATAAAAGTTTATTTATATCCTTGATTTTACGATTATTTCCACAATAACGCACCAATCTATTTTTAGAAATGAAATGATATTACATTATGCCTAAAATAATTGTCAGATTAATAAAGAATCTTTTATTGCTATAATAATCATTTGTCGCAAGTTCTTGTGGTGAATGAACAGGAATTCGGGATGATTTGTCACTTGCTGTTGATGTTTGTTTGAAGAGTTTTGCTCAGATTATTTAAACTGTTTTTGCTAACGGAAGGTAAGTGGGAAAACGTAGCTCTGATGGGGGGGGGGGGGAACGTAGCTCTGATGGGGGGGAACGTAGCTCTGATGGGGGGGGGGGTTAAATCGTGTTTCATTTAATCTTGCTTTGTTTTGAACATTCTGTTAGTTACTGTGACTGTGGAAGTAAAAGAAACCGGATTGACTTGATAAATTGGGTTTAATATATACTAAAAGCAATAGACGAAATATGAACTTATACCGTATATGTCCTTGTTATTCAAAAAGTTCCGTGCCTTGTATTTATTATGCTTAAAGGTGATGCATAAAAATATATTTTAATTTTAAATAAATTAAGTGTCACAGTATTATATCTAATAATAAAATATCTAATTGACGTTTGTCAACATCATAAAAGTGGACCTTTATCCTTAAGGTGGTAAAGAATACTAAATATTTTTTAAAATCTATAATGTCTAGCAATGGATCCAAAATTGAATTGTAAAATTTTGAAGACGAATGAAACCATCAAGTAGGCACTAAATAATGTTAATGATCATATAATCAGTAATATAAACAGATATTTTGTTTTTGCCAAGTTTAACATTCAACATTATGAGAGGCTAGAACTATGGGGTAGTAAGTGGAACGTTATCATTCGTGGTATAAGTGGCAATACAGATGGGATGGAACTGCCTAGAGTCACAGAGATATTAAATATTTCTTAAAGCTATATGATGACCGATGTAAGGAGATGATTTATACAGCGGTACATCGTTTACCCTCAGGAGAACCGGATTAGCGGAATATTGTCCTAAGGTTGTCTAATTTAATTGAACGCGACGAGATAGTCAGAGCCTCAAAGAAACTAGAACCAGGATGTGGTTACAGTGTTGTTCCAAATCTTCCTCCGTCTTTAGCAACCATGAAAGGAGAACTCTTGGAAAAGGGGATGCCCAGTGACCTAAAGAGAAGGCCATGCTAGTATACCCGAAAGGAGCTCCATTCCTGGATCTATACACAAAACCAACAAGGGACAAATCTCCATCTAGTACACGTTAAAATTTGTAAACTTTGATTGATCTCACAAATAAAATGTGATGTTATAGTTGTGGTTATTTACGTTTTCTATAAATAACTTTTAAATGTCTTTTTTCGTATTTTCGTTTATTTAATATTTTCAGTTAGAAGACTTTTAAAAATTAAAAGTGTATGTATTATATCGGCTTCATTTGTGTATGAAAATGGTGGTTTAAATTTTTTACATGTGGGGTGATCTCATCGAGGTCCGCACAAATGGATTTTTGAAGCTTGTACTGGTTCCTGGTAGATAACTATATTCCCTTGAATAACTCAAACCAGTTCAAAATGTTACTCTCGTCGCAATTATACGATCGAAATGTATTGAGAACGCATTCAATGGGAGGCAAATGATGAAATCAACGTATATGTTGTTATTGAAGGTAAGTGACAAGGTCTGAATAAAATGAAGGTAGGATAGAGTGATCAGAAATATATTTTATCGGTAAAAGGAACAAACCTGTTTTGCAAATGGAGATTTTTGTTTATATAACAGTGGGGGTAGTCAAAAAAGGGGGTCTCTATAGTAAAATGCATTTCAGTCGTATTACAAGCACCATAAAATTATTTATTATCTCTACTTCACATTGTTATAGTTCTCTTTTTTACACAAGCAATCAAATTGATATTATAGTATGCCAGCTGTCACATGTCCTGACTTTTGTATTAGTGTCCAAAAATGTCAATCAAGATAGGTTCCTTGAACGTACAGAAAAAGTCAAGACAGGTGATTTTTTTCCAGAATCAAGAAATATGATATTGTTATTCTTACAGATACTCACTCTAAAAACGATTTTGTAAATAAATGGAGAGAAGAATGGGGATACAAATGTTTCTTTATCTCTTTTACAGGTGTGGCGATCTTAATTAATAACACAGGTTTCTGTACACAGACAGATATCAGATATCAACGGTAATTATGTAATTCTCGATATAACAATTCAGGAGTGTCGAATTACCATTGTAGGAATGTATGGCCCAAATGAAGACTCGCCAAATTTCTATTCGAAAATTGACGAACTTGTCTCTTCGTTAAACAACTCATCAATACTCATGTTCGGAGAATGGAATGTGGCGCAGGATTAAAGTCTTGATACACATTATTTCAAAACAATAAATAACCCAAAAGCTCATGACAAAATTATCCTTTTAAAGGAATCATTAGATCTTATTGATATATGGCGTGCAATGAACCCAAACACGAAACGATACACTTGGAGGGGACCCGATCAGAAACAAAGTAGACTAGACTATTTTTTTTGTATCGTCAGACCTTCAACCTTTCATTAAATCCTCAGACATTGAAGTAAGTTATAGATCAGACCAATCCCCTGTCAGTATTTTAATACAATTTTGCTCTTTTATCAGAGGTAGAGGTACATGGAAATTTAACAATAGTCCCCTCCGTGACAAAGACTATGTAAAGAAAGTAAAGGAATGTATTAATGAAACACTGAACCAATATGCTGTTCCTGTCCTTCAAAATCCTGACAACACTCTATACTCTATCAATCCACATCTCTTAAGGGAAATGGTTAAGTGTAAAATACGCAGCAAAGCTATCGCTTATTCTTCTTATAAGAAAAAAAAACATGACAAAAAGAAAATGAATTAGAAAAGACCCTAGAAGAATTACAAAATCAGTAACATGAAAGTCCAAATAAAGACCTAAAAGCTCAAATAGAGCATCCTGAACATAAGCTTATGCAATGTAGGGAAAAGAAAATAACTAATATTATGGCACGGGTAAAAGCCAGGTGGTAAACTGAATGTGAAAAATGC
Organism: Limnoperna fortunei; assembly: GCA_944474755.1. Classification (NCBI taxonomy): domain Eukaryota; kingdom Metazoa; phylum Mollusca; class Bivalvia; order Mytilida; family Modiolidae; genus Limnoperna; species Limnoperna fortunei. The sequence continues at coordinate 54,185,375 of OX104121.1, read as the reverse complement.
ACAAATTATTTTTGTAACCTGGAAAATCGCCAATTCAATGAGAAACGTATCACAAAAATAATAGATGACAACGGTCTAGAAATAACAGACCAAACAGAAATAATCAATCAACAAACAATTTTCTATGAAACACTATTTATCATGTCCAGTACTCAACCAGGAGCATAAAACACTTTTATTCGATGAGGATTATCCCTTCAATGACTTCATTTCTGAGGAGGAAAGCGAGTCATATGAGGGTGATTTGACTTACGAATAATGTTTGAAATCCATAAAAAATATGACTGGAGTTTTATTCACTTAGATTCTAATGAAGACCAAAAGAATATTTAGAATCAGTCTATTTGGTTTAATGAAAACTGAAAAATTGGAGGTAAACCATTCTTCTATCAAAAATGGTGTAGGGCTGGTGTTTTGTACCTTAATGATCTACTTTCTGAGAACAACTCTCTACTCTCATATTAGGAATTTAAACAAAAGTATCAATTAAATGTTTAACAATAACAAGGTGTTCTCCATTGTATACCACAGGATTTGAAAACAAAAATGCAGGAAAATACAAAACTAGAAGTCCCCAAAAACCAAGTCAATATTTTTATAAGAAAATTCTCCCAAAATTTACGGAAAGTCCTGACAAACAACAACAAAAGTGGAGCTCCATGGTTGCCATAAACATTGGGAAGATATACATTCAATTACTTTTGCATCTTGCAATAATAACAAGTTAATTGTGTTTCAATATAAGCTTTTGCAAAGAATCCTTTTCACAAATTCTCTTCTGAAAAAATGCAATATGAAAGAAAATGATCTATGCAATTTCTGCAATGAAACATCAGAAACAATATTGCATCTTTTTGGGAATGTCCTGTCACAAGAAATTTCATCATTCCGGTTAAAGATGTTATGACGAATACCTGTAATGTCGAAATTCCAATGGAGAGATAAAGCTTCTTACTTGGGGCACCCCAAAGAAACAGTTTTGTCAATTTTAATTTTGTTCTCATGAAGTGTTTCATATATTCATGCAAATGTAGGAACACCAGACCTACACAAAGTGGGTTTATAAAAGCACTAAAAGATAATTATGAAATAGAAAAACTCTCTATGACTTCCTACAAAGCCCCTGAAAACCAAGAAAAAAATGACTTAAAATGGGAACCTCCACGGCATCTACTAAGATAAATTAACTTTATTGTATCAAGATATTTTAAATATTTTTCACCAAATACTGTCGTTAATTTTGTTACCGGGGATTCACCGATAATATGAACTGTAAATGGGGCATCCGTCAAAAAAATATTGTACTGATTCGACTATATTTTATCATAGAATCTTGTAATCATGTGTAAAAGGGAGCTACATATAACTGAAAGCAGCATTATTAGTATTATCCTCTCTTCCTTACCCTTTAAATTTTATCTAATTATTCCACTCGGAAAACATGAAATAATGCTGCTTTCTTCATAACAAGGTTTCCATACAAGATCATCCTATAAATTAGGGCAATGTGACAGAAGTGATATTATGCTTTAATTGTTTTAATTTATAGACAAAAAATAAGCTTAAACATGTGATTGTATTTAAAAACTAAATGTATACTTTGTAATGGTTGAATTTTGAATTTTGAGTTGTTTGAAATGCAATGGGAAAAAAAAGAATTAAAAAAAGTTCAACATTTGCGAGTTACATGCATTCATTTCTTTGTAATTGAAAAATTCAATATCACATAAGACAATTGATTCGTATAATTCCCATTCACAGAATAACGTTTTCTATTATATTTTATGTAATTACATCAGCCTTGCTATGCTGCTTAATCTGACAACGTGGAATGAACTGAAAAGGCAATCTTTGTCGTTTCATTTCAGTTAATAAACGATGCTTTTAACAAGTATCGCTATAGAATTATGTAAACCGATAGAACCATAACAATTGTGAAATGAGCGGCCACTGGTACAGATGGACATAAAAAACTATGAAAATGTTTATTCACAACTTATACGTTATTCTAGATCCTGCGATCGTTATTCAGATTTGCTAGACCGATCACTGCTGTTGACTGCTAAACTACTCGAACAAGGGTTTGTTGTACCTAGGTTGATGTTATCTCTACAGAAGTTCTATGGTCGGCACTACGACTTAATTGATCGTTACTGGAAATCATCGTCTCAAATACGATCTGACATTTTCGCTGAGTCATAGGTAGTGTTTCCTATTCCTGGATTTGACTTTTCCCTAGACAAGACAATGAGTAACTCGACGGGTGTCTAATTAGAGGCAGGCACTGCTTACTCGTCCGGAGCACATGAGTGCACCCATGGTTTTTATTGGATTCGGGCTACTCTCTTTCTGTGTTTTAGGTTTTTGATTTTTGTGTTGTGTTTGTCTATATTCGGATTTGTAACTGTCCCTTGGGTTTTGGCTCTTGTTATTCGGTCAGTTTTCTTTGCTACACATGTACTTTTTATCTATTGATTCCTGATAGTTTCTGTGTTTATTCAGATTTAACAGTGCAATATTTATTACATACACACACATTAACATTATTGTATATGTAGTAGATTTATTACGTAGTAGTATTATGAATGCTAAACTGGTCGAACACCAGCAAATTTAATTAGAACTCCTGGTATTAAACAACTAAATTGTGTATTAGGATATATTTGAATAGATTGTAATTAAACTGAAGTTGTCACATTCTGTAATAGTGATGAAATAATATTTGGATTAATACACTTGTTCTCACTGAATGTCTTGTTTATTTAGAGTTATAATGATCTTGCTGTCTAGTTGGTAATGCCATCTACTATCACTTGAGATAATTGTTCTGTCTGTCAAGTACAAGAAAAGGCGATTCATATGCTTGATAGATTGATTGATTAATTAATGGTGTTTAACGCCCGAGCAGCATTATTTCAGCTATATTCAGGCGATGAACATGAAATGGATGATAAAATGAACATGAAATGATGATGAATAAAAATGGGATGGGACACAAGGAAAAATAGGGGTAACGTATTTTAGATTGCCACTGGCAAATGGGAGGATGGATAGGGTCGGGAAATTCAGCCTCTTGAAGCGGGATCGAAATCCCTACTCATAGCGAATACTACAGCAGCGTTCTTTAACGTGCGAGGAACGTGGCATTTTTCCCAACACGGTGCACTAATATGGTTTGCGGTCAGGTTTTCCGTATTATGCCCTGACAACCCCAGCTTGCCAGGGGTACCCCATTCAACAACCTGGGGCACACATCCCAGAATAAACGGACCAGAATATCAATTCGACCCAAAGAAGCAAAAGTGGCCGGCTAGGCACTATCAAATTAAATGTAAAATCGTTAAATCATTATGGGATCTGAGACTATCCATCCAAATATTTATTACTTAGATATGCCTTATTTAAAAAAGAACATGGTCAGACGTTTTGAAATTATAAAAAGACTTATAACAAAAACCATAAACAACATTATTGTTGCAATTTTTATAGAGAAGTTTTATTCGTTCGTTGTAGTCTTCCCGTTAATATTTATTATAAGATCGTCCTCTGTGATGTTTTTGATTATAACCCCTAGAATGGTGTCTACGACGGCAATTTCTTATCGTAGTTGCTGCAGGTGTGGTAGTTGTCGTTGCTGCAGTGGTGGTAGTTGCTGTAGTTGTGGATTGTGCATCACAGGTTCCAATATCTAAACTCCGGTCCGCAGGACACACACCTTCTCCACTGCAGATCGATGGTTTAGTGCAATTGGGAAGAAATAGTGCATCCGGTGCTAGAATAAAACAGAAAAACATTATTCCAGTTTCCTTTTTTCTGAACAAATGTCAGCTTGTTCTCTAGATTATTTACTTCTACTTGCCTCGCGGCATAAAACTAGTTTACATTTATCAAATCTTTCATCCAATCTGGTATATTAAAATAAATCGAATGAAATATTTCCTTATTTATTTATTTTGTTCCTTCACGGTTACGAAAAACCAAAAACAAAAACAAACAGACGATTCACAAATCAAAGTCCGATTGATCGGCAAAGTTCAGAACCAACAACCAATAATAAATTCAAAGTTGCATATCTTTAAATATCAGTTTTATACATTTTAACATGTGATGCTATTGTTTACTAGTCATATGCTTACTGTTACAATGTTCATTTGGAAACATTCACACTATAAAATGCATGTAAATCCGAAACAGCTGACACAATTGCTGATTTTTCAAAGTTCAGCCTATTGGCATGTCTTACGTAGTTCTATGTCAGTCGGTTGCTTGGTCGTCAACACATAAAGCCAGGTCGCGGAATATAAAAAGCTACGTGATTGACACAATTACCAATGCTTGCCGCATGGACTGGGAAGTAAGCATCTACTATGATACTCAGCGTGTCAGAAATAAAGTTCCAGTTTAACTTCATCCTTTTTTGACAACAATGACCATTTCCGTTGGTGTTTCTGTGTATTACAGCTTCGCCTCCAATGAAGGCAATAATAACAAAATACCAAACACCTAGGAAACTGTTAAAAAAGTCAATGCACAAATCAAAGGCAAATGAACCAGCAAACTGGAGAACTACCAAACAAAATATAGCAGCAACAACAAAGGCCCTGATTTCGTTCAGGCATTTAAAAAGAAATGGTGTAGGTTTGGCATGCCAAACCTCCCACTTTTATTGCTGATGCATGTCATTTGCTGTGTAAATAAAAATGGTTGGGGGTAATATGTCACTAGTTAGTAAAAGGCGCATCCAATAATCATCGCAGAAGAAAAAATATGTTCTGAATTCAAAAATTGGGAAAACTATCTGCAATCATATTTCTAAACGAGATAAAATATTTTTCAACAAGGTGTCTTTAGCAAAACGTATTAAAGGCGCGGACGAGTCATTCAATAAACACTGATCGACATGTCTAGTTTAGCTACAAAAAGTGCTGAAAAACCTATTGCACTATAAAATTGTCTTTAATCGATTTATTTTACTTTTTTCTTTGACCTAACTTAATATACAAATACATTATTACTTACGGTTTACACCAACAACTAAAAATATAATAAATTTGTAAAAATTTTTTAACACATTCTATTAATAACAGTTGTAATTCGATAATGTATTAAAAATTATTATTATTATTAAAATTTCCTAAACCCAGTGTAAACAAACTGTAATTTAATCTCCGATACATTTGTGCCGCATTTAAAAAACAAAAACAATCACGTTATTTACTAGACGACAAACGTTATTACAATTACTTTTCAATTGTCATCATTGACTTCCGTTTATCCATATTTCTACGGCATCAACAAATGGTATTTACGTTTCAAAACATTGACCTTTATGCTATATCTTATGATCAACTTTTCGAATGTTGAGACCTCTGCTGTTGACCCTTAAGCTTATCAAATATAAGTTTGTTGTGCTAGTTTGCTGTTATACCCTGAATATATATATGTTGCAAACATTCACCTGAAGATTGTAATGATACATGAAAGCGCTTGTGATGCAACATTCACCTGAAGATTGTAATGATGCATGAAAGCGCTTGTGAAAATAGAAATGTAAATTCTGGTTACGTTGGACTTCTGTATACAAGATTACGAACTGATTAATTATATATATATAATTCCATCGTCACACGCTAGTACACATGTACTATGTCTATGTCTAAGATTCACCCCGGTTAATGAAGCTATATTTTTATATAGCGGATTTGGCCGAGGGGTCTAGACCGCTGGACATAGTGCAGGCGAATTGGTGCCACAGTGTCACAACGGTGTGAGTTCGAATCCCGCTGAGGGAAAGCAAAAATTTGACAGTGTTAAAAATCTAATTCAAACAGTGTTGGGCTTAATTTGTAGACGTATATATATATATACGTATGTGATGTATACTATATCTAGTAAATAACAAAAAGGGAATTAATGAAAAATTATAGAACCCCAGACCAGATACAACCACGGCCCCGAACACTCATGTAGAACTACGTGTCGCTCTACCTATCCTAAAACTGCTTCCCTGCACATATACTTATTGCAACCGCACAAATAGTGCTACATACCCACACACCTACACATACTCGTAATAGCACTAATAAAAAACACCCCTTCGTTAACCACAAGATACAGCACACATCACATACGCACAACGTCAAAAACCCTCCACCTGTTATGGTCACTCGTTGCAAAAACACTGACGAAGCCCGCTGGTCAGGCGAAACACCTGTGCAACTTTCCAAAGTGCAAAACGTCGTCTTCGCCCCACCACGCATCCAGATGCTGCTATACACATCCCCAAACGAATATATATATAACGGTGTGAGTTCGAATCCCGCTGAGGGTAAACAAAAATTTGACAGTGTTACAAATCTAATTCTAACAGTGTTGGGCTTAATTTGTAGACGTATATATAAATATTTGATATTAACCCTGTATTTCTGATGTTTCAGAAATCCGCTGGATAGATATATTATATGGTTGTCACAATACTTAGACGTTTGTATATAAATTACTTACTGTGACTGTATGACAAGTAACTTTGTCATCCTATATAATATATACAAAAATGCAGAATTAGAATACTGTCAAATTAATACGTATTGGTTACGAAAATTCCATCGTCACACGCTAGTACACATGTACTATGTCTATGTCTACGATTCACCCCGGTTAATGAAGCTATATTTTTATATAGCGGATTTGGCCGAGGGGTCTAGACCGCTGGACATAGTGCAGGCGAATTGGTGCCACAGTGTCACAACGGTGTGAGTTCGAATCCCGCTGAGGGTAAACAAAAATTTGACAGTGTTACAAATCTAATTCTAACAGTGTTGGGCTTAATTTGTAGACGTATATATATATACAAGTCTAGAAGATTATGCAACGATACAAATGACGGTGTTTCTTGTCAAAAATTTAGACAAAGACTGACCAACGAATGACCTTTGTCATTGAATGTCAATATAAATAAATGACGTAAACAAGTCATAACATATTAATCTTAAACTTTCTCCTTTCCAACTTAACCCAAAATAGTTGCTTTTCAAGTCCGCCAGCCGCGGACGTGCCGTGCTGTTTCTTGGCTTTCCTCAAATATTCCAACAAGATGTAATCAAAATTACCACGGTGACAAATTCCTTACGCCAGACGCGCGTTTCGTCTACTTAAGACTCATCAGTGGCGTTTAACTCTAAATGCTTCAAGTATTCTTTTCATTCGGTGATAGAATGATATAAGTCCACTGGGATCGTGTAAAAATACAATACAGGTAGTTCAAAGTATTATATAAACGTCTAAAGAGTCTACCAACCAGTAAAGCTTATTAAGAATCGGATCGACAAACATGACAATACACATAAACAAAAAATAATATACAAGTCTAGAAGATTATGCAACGATACAAATGACAGTGTTTCTTGTCAAAAATTTAGACAAAGACTGACCAACGAATGGCCTTTGTCATTGAATGTCAATATAAATAAATGACGTAAACAAGTCATAACATATTAATCTTAAACTTTCTCAAGATTAATATGTTATGACTTGTTTACGTTGAATCGTTACGGTAGATAACGATGCTGTTACTGCAGACCAACAAACTTTTATCAATCAATCTGTGGTGTTTGACAAATTTAATATCTAATTATTTCTATTATTAATATTGAATTAACTCACCAGTTAACTGTATTTTTGTCCCTAACTTTAAATCACAAATAAGACATGTGTCATTAGTAATGGGTATACCACCTTCAATAACTGAAATAAGAAGGACATGTCCTGGTGTAAGAACAACACATACCAGTCACATTATTTGTATATTATCAGTTTTCTTTTGGCACATCTTAAAATATGTCCAATTCAAGAATAAATTACATAAATTATTGCACTGATTAGTAAAATTCAAATTTAAGTAGATTACAATATCTTTTAAAAGTGAACAACTATACAGTAAACAGCCTAGATTACAAATAAATGTGTTCTTGTGTACACCCAAGAAGATTATAGATATATGTTATAATGTGAACAGTAAAAAAGATTACCAATGCGTATATGATTATTTATAAATACGATTAGCTATTTTGTCGTGTAGTAATCGCCTATTGTTAAAAACTAAATATATTCGCACCAAAGATGTTTCTAAACTTTATCTAACTTACAATGTAATTTAGTATGTATATATAGTCGTTTTTGGTTCATTTTTGATCGAACACCTTGTATTTAACTTACCTAAAACAGCTGTAAATGTGTTTGCGTCGACAATTCTAGTTCGGGTACAAAACAAATTACCAGTTTTCACGCGTCTGAAAAGATAAAAAGAGCAATATACCTCGGAATCGGTAAAATATGATGACGAACGTATTTCTGGGAACTGTCATGCAAAAATATTAACAGTATCAAAATGTAAAAATAGACTATATAACAATAAAAAAGATATTGTGTCATTGCCATCAGTCTATTTATAAATGTCACGGACAGAAAACAAATGTTTTCTCGCAGTAAACCGTCGATGACGAGGGGTTATATCTGGGAGCTAGTTACTATCTCTGTGCCAGAGACTGTTTTTATGGCTTCCTGCAGCTCTTCATGCAACAAGAATGTTTACATATTATTTACATACACGTAAGATACAAAGATGTTGACATATGTTAACAGTGTACATTCATTCTTTTCCGTAAATCATTTTAGTTTGTTCAATATAGAACTTCTCACAATTCCCTAAAATAAAACAATATCTTACATGTTTTATTTTACAAGTCATATTATGTTTTACAATAAACTTTTTTTCCGTTAATAAAAGATTAATAAATACATGTATTACGAGTTTATCTTCCCATTTTGAAACCCGACAAGTGTTTTCAGTCTTAAAGCATTATTTGGTTAAAGTCTTTTTAGGTTCCCTTCTATATATAATCATTCTATGTCCCAGTATGGATTGCCTTATATATTTGATTTTTGTTTGTTTGTTTGATGGTGTTTAACGCCATTTTCAGCAATTTTTCATCTATATCATGGCGTCCAGTTTTTATTGGGGGAGGAAGCCGGAGTACCCGGAGAAAACCCCCGACCTGCGGTCGGAAACCTGGCAATCCTTGTCAATTAAGATTGGAGTCGAGTACAGCATGCCTGCAGTGAGAATCGCCTGATATATTTGAGAAAAAAATGGTATGTCTCGAAAAGTACCTTCTCAAAAATAGTAACATTACATACCGAAATAATATATATTCATCAATTATTTCGAAGCATTCCAACTTCTCATCTATATATATGCTGGAATGTCCATCATCACTAAATGTCCAGTTAAAACCCACAACCGGCTGACTGTCGTCGACATAAAATTGAAAAGTTTTCCCTCTCCAGTCACATGGAAGCTTGCAACTCTGAGCTACAAAAGTAATGACAGAACCTTTGCTTTGCAGTTTAAAATTATTATCAACAAAATCAGCATTTTGTCTGCTTAGCATTAACAATTGCGCTCATATTCTTCTACACAGTTCATCAAACCGTCACTAAATATATATCTCAAACTTTTCAACATTGAAACATAAATATATAATAATAATTCAATACGGATCCAATTACGATGACAATGTACAAATTCTTCACGACAAACGTAAAGACGGAAATAAAATAATAAGACGTCCGCTGTCTTTTGTTATACTTAAAAAACATTATACAGCAACCAATAAGTAAGCTGCAAAACTATTCAATGAAACGCATAGTCCTATAATATTATGGATTCAATTAAGTGAAATAGATTAACTATGTTATAAATAGTTAAAATGTAAAAATGAATTATTTCTTTACGACTCTGTTTACTTAAATTGGTTTTGTATAGAGGAAGTTAAAGTTGATCTTAAGTTGAATTAATCTCTTATGTATCCTAATGACGTTTCTTTCACAACGTATGCATTTTGTATTGGGGATAAAGGTAGAGTAAAATGAAACATAATAACTTAATTGGTAATATCTTGAAAAAAGAACGCTCCTTCATTAGATAAAATAAGATACATAGATTACATAGTAAAATTTACGAAACCCGAACAAATACTGAATAGTGGAATACATGCAAATACCAAAAATTACTTACCTTCAGTGCCCCCAAGATAAAGGGCAACAACAAACAACAATAGTTGTTCATTCCTTATGTTCCTGTTTAAACAATTAACTTCTACTGATTTTAAATCATAGCTTATATAGTAAAATATTATAAAAGGCGGAAAACGTGGCACAGTTACAAGGTGTGACCAATCATTTTATAATTAATACATTACGCTTCACTCCGCTGAAGCATCTCAGTGGGTACAATAGTAAACACATATTATGTATAATCAAATGCAGTTATAATTCGTTCTGTAGTTGACATTTTAAAATTTCGACAGCATTTCGACAGCATACCAATACTGAAATAAACTACTATTAAAGCAAAGTAATGTAGTTATCTTTCCTTATGAAAGGTTTAAAATAAAACTTTCTAAACCCTGTTTAAATGCCTGTTTGAAACATTTGACAATTAGCCATTTTTTTATGTACACATCCCGATACAAATTTGTTTTTCCGTTTTTATTCGCCCGATACCGTTCTTTGTGTCTTCGTCCAGATGCACCATTACGGAAATGAAAGTTTTATTTGTTTAGTCGGAATAAACATAGTCCAGAGACGTTTTGAAACCAGATATATTTTTTTGTTTAAGCCTTGTTCAAACTGATGTTATTTTTTGAGTAAGGACAAAATCGTTTATTGCACTGATGATATGGCGGGACAAATATGACGAAAAGGAAAAAGATAACGCTCTTTTGTTAATAATTGTTGAAAGGTTTCTGTTTGTTAATCACCCTAATCATTAAAATTTATTTGTACTCGCCGCGAAACAGGTGAGAAATGCTCAGCAGAGCCTCGCATTTCTATCCGTTTCTAAGGCTCGTACAAATAAATTTTATATTTTCTGACACTGTACGAATATTGTATATATTCTTGTCCTGAAAATGGCTGGAATACTGCTCGCTGCACGTAAACCAACAAATCAATTAATCATTTAAATTAGTGTCTTATGTTGTTATCAACAGAATATAACAAACCATTTTCCATTCAAACTTATTATATTCATAGATAGCTTTTAACAGATCTTTTTTTTTCTGTCACGATTTTTAAACAGCTACTATGGCTTCGTACCCACAAATCTTGAAGAAATATAGATGAAAAAAATCTTAAGCAAACAATAAACCATATGATAACGTACATTAAAATCTTCATATTCTTTCTACAAGTATCTACAGGTTTACAATCAAAACAACTGTTTTTTTGTTAACTGCAGCCTTAACGAACGTAATCTTTAGACTGATTACACACCTCTGTGCAAATGTATGCTAAAAGTTCTTGCGAAATTTTTAATTTTTTTTATATAGTTTAAGGAAAAACACCCTAATTACAAAGATGACAGTACGCTATTGACATGTAAATTAAATAATATCATTGCTTTTACAGTGTTTAAAAACCGTTAATATTTTTAAGCCAGTATATCCTCATATTTAAAGGGTTGCAAGTTTATCCAAAAGTTTGAGGATACGAAAAATCTGACAAATCTTAAATTAACCATTAGTTTGAATGTTATGAAAATGATTCTAGAATAATCAATAAAATAAAAAAAAATGTCTACCAAATGACAAACAGTAGATATTTTATGTTTCCTGTATCCTGTTAATATTGCATCATGCATGTGATTGGACAGAAAAAAATTATGCAAATGTATTCCTTAATACAGAATCAAATTTGTAGTATTAAAACAGACTAACAAAGTAGTTTGATTGCATGTGGTTTTAGAACTCTCAACATTTCGTAAGGAATTTAAAGCATTGTCGTGTTAACTTTAAAACTCTATTGTAATAATGTTAGAACAACATATCATGATACTTAATTGTTGCTTGTTAATGGAAAACGGGTAATTACATTTGCTGACCTACCCTTTGATGTTACATAAAAACTGACATATCTGAAGAACACGCTCTTTGTTTCGTTGAGCAAATGTTAGAATATCGTTCTCAGGTTTGAATAAAAGCAACAAAATTCACTAAAACAATAACCAAACATAGTTTATGAGGAAATAACATCCATATTGTCCAACTGAAAATTTACTGGATCTTTTTTACCTCTTTACATGGAATAATGTAAAAGGTCACATTTATGAAGCCCTGCAACGGTACACAAGATTTTGGACTGTACACATCAAGATGATTCCTTACTAAAATGTAAAAACGAAAACGGTCACCATGTTCTAAATACTGAAATGAGAATATTTGTTTTTACAAATAACTTACCTTCAATACCTCCAAGGCAAATGGCAACTACAAAACAGATATAAGTGTTCATTATTTATGTTTTTCTTAAAACATTGAAACACTATTTTTCTAAAATAAAATCATATCTTATATAGAAAAGTATTTCGAAATGCGGAAAAAGTTTAAAATATTACAATATGTGACCAAGCTTCATTACGCGGATGTTACAGCTGATATACTTGTAAACAACTAATTTAGATAATCAAATGCAGAGGTAATTTGGTTTTAGAAAGAAAAGTTTAATGTCAACAGCTCAACGATACGCATTTTAAATCGTCTAGAAATGATCTGGCAATCAGGTTTTATAAGTAAGAGACGTTCTTATGTGTATTAAGGACTCAATAATACAACTAAAAAAGTCTTTGAAGGGCATTCTGTTCGTAATATATGATGATAACCCATTTTTTCTTTTATTTCGTAATTCAAGGCATAAGAGTATTCAAACAACTTCTGGGTATGCCTGAAATCAACTACTGTTAAAGCAAAGTTCAAAACGGTTTGTCTTTTTTAATTAACGGGTTAAATATATATCATTCCAAAACTCTTTTTTAATGCCTTGATAATTGTAATTTACAAGAACATTTCATTTGAACCACCAAAAAATAATAATTGGTGTCTTTTGTGTAAGTTTTGTTTAAGTACAGATTCCTGTAAAAGCAAAGGTGTCACATTGTTATTTCTTTGTTCATTTGCCGGACAGTGTTTGTAGTTTGTCCGCATCTACAATATAGGTAAATATAACCATTTAAACGAACGGACGCTTAGTGAAAGAGGAAAATTTCTTCGTTCTGTTGACTTCTATAAATTACATAATTCTTATTTAGTTTTTTTGTAGCAAGCATAATCCAAAGATGATTCTACACTAGATTTATTTATATGGTTTTTGTTTTGTCCGTGTTTGAACTGATGTTATGCTATTTTGTAAGTATGGATATCAATAAAGAAACTGTAAACGTTCCACAGAGTAATATATGACTTCAAAAAGAGCATGTCTCCATTACGATGATTTGTTGTCAAACTTTTGAAAGAAAATACATCTAGCCAGTCAAAAGTCAACATTCTCGTAAAATGTATTTATTAAACATGATTATTATTATTAAACAAGAAATTCTATACGTTCGGAATAAATACGAAGTATTTTTATTGTATTTTAAAATCAATTTACGATAACACATATTCTAAGAGGCACTAATTTATAGTGTTAAAAAAACTCATATTACCGAAGGAATCTTTCCTTTCTCATGCCCACTGATCGTTGGTAAACGTCATCTACAATAATATGAACATTTATATTATTTATATTACACATGTTATTTAAAACTACATTATTATTAACACTAGAATTTAATTCTTTCATGATCAACTAAATTATCATGTTAAATAGCAAGTTTGCGCGAAACTAGATTTATTTTCAGGAGCTATTGCGCTAGAATAGACTTGTACACGTACGATAATTTAGGCAAAATGTTACCTTTTTTGGTTACAATGAGAAAATTTAAAAAAATTGTCAGATAACTATGAAACAAGTTTAATTAAAAAATTAGTGTAATCACAACCATGAACACCGAATTATGTTATGAAATATACAATGTGGTCGAGACTTAGTTTTCATGATCTGTTATGTATTGTGCACACTGAAGATTTAATTGTTTCTGAAACCAATTTTGCGATTGCACTGAGAAAGTATTAAAAGTTATATATCTATGAACGCGTTTAATCAAACGTTGTTTTTTTAAATATTTCTATCCGCTACGTATTCAACTGCATAAGGCCATTACATAATATTAAAAAAAAATAATCATATCATGAATGACATTTTTTCGCAATTACCTTTTTCTGGTCAGTTTTCTTAACTCGGACGTTTGATGATTTTATCGGATACCTTGGCTTCTCTTAACTTAAAATATCAGCAACATGATACATCTTAAACTCATTTTCCGATTGAAAGTTTTTTTAGCGAATAATTTGATATTTTAATACATATGTAGTTTCTTTTGTCTTAATTTTTTTCGAAGTATTTTTATTTTTACTTGGTAACATATATGTTATGCAGATTTTAAGCGAATGGGAACTTTTGATTATTTCCGTCATAGCATTTTGTATTTAAAAATAAATAAGTTAAAAGTTTTTTTGTTTAATTAATATAAGCACAACAATATCGAGCATGCAATAAATGCGAAAAAAATCTTTCGTTTATTAATTTCAATATCATATACCTCTACTAATGTATACACTTGTTCACCATCTAAACACGAATCAAAAACACTTGTTGTAAACGCCGTTGGTATTAAAAAGAAATTTATGATATTATATTCTAAAAGTTATTTCCCGACAAAAATTATGATATTAGTTATCATTATCTCAGTAGTCACAATTCAGTTCTGAAAATTAAAAAGTTGATTCTTTCATTAATATTGTCATTGTCTGCATTTGCTGCCTGAAAACTGGAACTGATTTTAATTTCATTGTTGTTTCTATTCGTATGTGGATCATCTGAGCGGATTAGGTATAATTTTTTTCAAATTTTGATGATAAAAACTCTATTATTTATACTTTAAACATTATTGGGTTTCAGCGCCGATGATGAGTCATGATTAAACGAAAGGCGCCTGCTTGCTAAAAATCTCCATATCTACATATAATGACGATTATAACTCACTGGAAATCACTATTTAATGGGAATAACTAATCGGTCGTTCTTTTATTGAAGGCGGTGCTTACTCAGTTTTTTTTATAACACTCCAGATTGCAAGCGTCTATAGCTTGTTGATCACAACGGTATCATTGCAAATTTTGTGCGGTAATTGTTAACAGTTTATTCTCGAAAAGTAATAGAACAAAGAGAACAATTGAAAAAATATTTTGGACGCCCTATTGAAATACATGTAATTCGAACTGAGTACCGTTTTGACAATATTCGTTACCTGGATTCACATATTACCCTGGACTTATTTTCTTCAATTATTCTGAGATGTGTTAATCATAACTTAGAATGTTACCCAACAAGAGTAAGGCAGTTAAAAGGACACTATCTATGGTCCAGCGAAGAAAAGACGCAAGGCGGCTGACACGACACGTGGCAACCAGCAACAGAAAAACAGTGCTGAGGATGTGAAGGTGGCTTAAGACTGATAGAATGAAAGAGCCAGTAGTGAACTTTGAAAATGGTACTTAAATTTCCGAGTCTGCAATTACACTACAACTGGGGCTACAAGTTATGCAGGTTGCTCCTACAACATGCGCAATCCCTAGCGCTTTTGATTCCGTTGGTGGTCACACCCCATTAACACTACAAACAAAATTTGGGACGGGAAGTACATTGATTTGTCTTTACGGTTTAAGAGTTCAAAGTAATTGACAGTAACTATTGAATGCCACGGGAATCTCTGACTAAACGATATGAGAGTTATCATTGAAAGACATGTTATAATATATATATATATATATATATATATATATATATATATATATATATATATATATATATCCGCTGGATAGATATATTATATGGTTGTCACAATACGTAGACGTTTATATAAGCATTTTTATTTAAAAGCATAAAACAGAGCACAGGAACTGCAAAAAAATATGAGAGATGTTCGCCATTTGGAAAGTAGATCCTTTTTTATTCACCATTTTGGTAAGATATGGCAAACATGAGTGTTAAAAAGGTCAAGGTATCCCGAGTCGTTATGGATACAATACGTCTAGGCAATATATCAGCCAAGGTCAGATGTTTCCTTTAAAATCAATCTAGATCATCTGACGTTGCCGGAAGAACGGGTGGAAATCAGCATTTTCCTTCCCAGCCAGCCTCTCGCCAAGCCAAAGCAATTACCACTGCTTGTTTGGGCAAAAATGCAAGTTCAGTCCTTCATGCAGTTCGTGTGGAACCCAAAATCTCGCAACACAATGCAAACGACAGTAATACAGTTTTTCTGGAGACCTTTACACATTAGATAAAACTCCCATCAATTTAGAAGCAGCGTCATACTATTTAACATTATATCCCAATCTTTACCGTTTGATGCAGATATTTTGCAAATCGTTTAAAAATCTCTATATATAGGGCGAGAAAAAGACAATAAGCAGGAGGAAGAATCGCTGGTCCTTTCATCGGTCGACCCTTCCTTACTCTACTATCTGCTAAAAACCCCTTTGTCTGGTACCTCAAACAGATGGCAATTTTATAGTGTTTCATCATTTGTCATATCCTGCAAATTTTCTGTTATTGATTTAATTGCCCAAGATCAATGTTCAGTTCAAAATCTAGTATTAACGATGCAGTTGATATAAATCAAGCGTAAAGCAAAGCTGCAGAGCTAAGGAAATGCGATATCAAAACGTGCTTTTAGAAATCTTCCCGTATGGCCAGGGGATTTTTTTTTGGTTTGGTTTTGAATTTGATGACCGAATCTACCACAATAAATGTTTACATATCGGAGATTCTATCAGTTGTTCTTAATTTTAAAAAAATGCTACTTTAATTTAGTAGATCATAATGTATGAAAGACCAGGAAATCCAAGTGTAATATATTTTCTGATGATTTTCTTTTCGGCTGCATGGATGAAACTGATGAATGTCCTCAGTCGTGTTATCGCATCTTTAAAACATAAACAATTTATCAACTTTCTATGATAAACCAGAACTTAACGATAACGCTATCATCTGACAACGCGGAGTTATTCATACATCATTAATACATTTTAATGGCGACCCGCTGACACGATATCAGTTTTCTTTCGTTTTCAAGAAAACTGTAGATTTGGGGGAAATTAAAACAGGTAGTTATCGTTCCTATAGCTTTAGAATAGGAGCATGCAACTAAGTATTATAATCGCGAAATCAAGAAATGGGGATGTCTATATAGGACTGGAAAAAATATTAAGATAAAAGGGTTTGGCACGTCAAGTATGCGTTGGCAGGAGTAAAAGGGGAAGATATAATCGTTGTTAAAAGTAAATGTTTTCCTTGATCTAATTATAGTTCACCTTTGTTGTAATGATTTAGCAGGTAAAACCGTTCACCTCTTTTGAGCTAATTCAGGATATGAATGTTAAATCACTTATTCTTAAATATTAAACTTCTGGTCAGATATTTTTCCTAGAAAATACTGACATGGAGCCACAAAGAATAAAGTTGATTAAACCAGAAAGAGTGTTAACTTTTCCGCAAGATATATTTTAAACGTGAAGGGATTCGCATTTCGCCATCCCGCTAATCGATTTACTGTGGTCGTATTGAGGAACGATGGAATTCTCTTATCTGACAATAGTCATTCAATTTTCGTAAATGATTTTCAACCAAATATTGAGGGCTTATGAATTTTATGGGTAAGAGGTAATAGGACCTCTCTTTTGGTGGATTCCTGAGAGACTCGTTTGGATATTGACAATCTCCGTAATAATAAACGTGTTTAAAGAATCTGTCTTTTGTTTTAGCCTGATATAAAAAATAGTTCAATGGCTCAAGTTAAAAATAAACGTTTTTTTTTCATATGTCATTAGCGTAGATGAATGTAATGCTGGCGTCGATGTCGGTTAAAGTTTTGTTTGGTGTCCTGTTGTAAACGGAATACATCCATATTTTTATTTTTGTCAAAAAAAATTTTCTACATGCCAAGCAAACCAATTCGTCTTTTACGCTAAGAACGCATCTTACGTAATAGGTTAAAACTAACAGTTAGCAGCACCAGCATATTTAACAGCAACACTCTGGCATAGTTTTGTAAAGACTTCTTACTAGCCAATCAAATTCTATGAATAGTATTGACACGGGGATACTGAATTTTGTCATAATAATAATTAATATGAAATTATTTTTATCAAAAGATGTCTGCAGAGTCAAAATGTTTGTAAAACAATTTATCAAGTAAAGAGTTGTTCATAAAATTACATGATGACATTGTAATCCTTTATAGTTGTCAAATTCCGTTTGAATATCATTGTTTTTCATACACAGTTTTCGTTTATCCGAGGTTTTGCAGTAGGGGCTTCCGCGATTGCTCGCAGACTATCACAAACCGCAACATTGCGTAAAGCATTCTGTGTAGGAACATATGCAAGACAATGTTTCCCAACTTTTCATTAGGTTTCGTTGGCCGAGTGGTTTTAATATAGTTAGTATACTATTGATCACGTTTTTTACAACACGGCGGTAGCGGATTCGAGTTTCACTGCGGGCAAGTTGACTTGCCTAATATCTTTATTGACTTGGATTTCCACTTTTCCTACTGAAGGTCTGGGATGACGCCGGTTACTCTGACTGTCCAAAAAATTGAAAAAGCTGAAAAATTGCTGTAATTGACGTTAAACAACAAACAAACACCACTTTCCTATGAGCCATATGTGTCCATAAGTAATACAATCGCATTTCTACTTTTAAGGATACCTGCCGATTTATTTGTTTATTTGTTTTCCCTGATGAAATAATCAAACTGAGGGTTCTTTATGAAACATTTAATCATTAAAAAAATAAATTTCAAGTCAGAAAAAGCAATTCATGTCTGTGACAGTTGTCAAGAAATAGAACGAGAGAATACAAGCCTATTCAGAATTAAATTGAAATTCCTAATTATTCCAATTAATAAGATTACATGAAACTTATTTGTATAAGAAAAATTTTTTATTGTGTTATTTTATTGTCAGTACAATGTAACAAGACATTTCCAGATGGAATATCGTATAAACAGATTTGGCTTTAATTCATTTTTTCATTAATTTCGAAGGCCGTGGTTTTTACCAGGTACACAGTCTTCTTCTCCGTTAAGTAATGAACGCCGAAAGTCGCTTTTAATCTGTTGAAAAATTTCGTAAGAAATTATTAACCCAGGTTTAAGTTATCCCTCCAGGAGATCTATGGTCATCACCATGAATTAGCTTATCGTTATGGGAAATCAATATCAAATAAGATCGGATATTTTCGCTTAGTGATATGTAGGGTTTCCTATTCCTATTCCTATTCTTTCTTCCAAGACATGAAAATAAGTAAATAGACGGGAGTCTAATTAGAGGCAGGCAATGTTTACTCGTCTGGAGCAACTGAGTGTACCCATGTTTTTTATTGGGTTCGGGTCATTCACGTTTTGTTTTTGTGTTTTTTGTGTTTTTGTTTGGCGTTGTATATGTTTGTCTACATCCGGAATTGTATTTGTCCCTGGACTTTCATCTCTTCATCTCTTGTTGTTCGGTAGGTTTTCTTTGCTAGTTTTATTACAAAGTTAAATATTTGTTTTCCTTTAAAATATATTTATGTAGTTAGATAACATATACTAGAATTAATAATGTTAAACTGAAACTATTATTTCCGAAGCAATTTTTTTTCGGATTGTAACTAATTATTGGTCAATTTATCTACAATAATATAAAATTTACATCATTACACTCTGTGTCTAAAGCGGGAAAACTACAAACTAAACTCTACGACAAACGTAGTTCTTCAAGTTTCCACTTGTCACTTCCCGGTCATCGATCGCAACATTCCAGCAGCTCCAGTGTATGGTGTGCACATTTTTATAACTATAAGTTATTCTATATCCTGCGATCGAACAAGCATAAGGGTTTGTTGTGCCTAGGTTGATGTTATCACTCCAGATTTTTTATGGTCGTCACCAGGACTTAATTTGTCTTTATGGGAAATAAATCTCTCCAATAATGGACATTTTTGCTGATTCATAGGTCATCATTAATATTCTTGTATTAGACTTTTCCTGAAATGACAATAAGTAAATCGACGGGTGTCTATTTAGAGGCAGGCACCCATGGTTTTTATTGAGGGTCCTTACTTTCTTGTTTGTGCTTTTAGTTTTTTGTTACTTCTACTATCTCAATGTTTTTTTTCTGAATATTCTGTGTTGTTTTGTTTTGTACAGTGGTACATTTAGGACATTCATCTTTTCAACTTTATTATTTCGATTGATCGACTTACTTTCTTGAGCGCTCAACATGTTATCTCTTGCGCTCAACTTATTATCATGAACGCTCGACTTATTATCTCGAGTGCTTGACATATTATCCCGAAAGCTCGATTTATCGTATAAAAATACCATGTTTTTAAAATATAGCTTGTAATACATGTTCTATTTTTCGTAGCAAGTCTGAAGATATTAACGGGTACTCTGGCTTCTTCTTCCGCACCCTCCTCAAGTATTGAACGCCGTTATAAACATTTCTGAAACTTACTTCAAAATTTTTTTAAAACAAGCAAACAATAACAAACAATCAAATCTTTATATTATGTTTCTTCAAGCATTTACATGTTTAGATCAAAACAATTTTGAACAATAATACTAAATGCGTATCTGTATATGTACAAAACTGCAGTCTGCGAAACCATTATCTTTTGACGGGTTATGTAATCTATTCAATACCATTAGTTCTGTTGAATTTTTATTTAATTTGTATTAAAAATGAACAAAGAATACGTTTTTTAAAAAGACACGCAGCTTCCAATATGCTTAAAAATAATAAATTAAAGGATTGCAGTAAAAGTGTATTAAACCGTTGACGTTGATAGGTCTATATGTTATATTTTTATGATTTCAAGTATACAATTGCTTTTGGAAAGCTAACCTTCAAGGATACAATGTACCTGATATTTTAAGATATCTTTGATTTGGTGACAAATGTTATATATGTCCTGAGTAAGATTCTTAAATGTCAATAAAATTAAACAAATGTATACAAACTTACAAACAACAAATTTAATGAAAATGTTACTAGTATTACTGCATATTTAGAATTTAACTGGGACTTATAACTCTTCAGATATGAGTATACGGATCTTTATCACCGTTTGTATCTCATCTATGATGTTCAGTGTCCGACTGAATGTTGACCTGTCGATGTCTAATTGTATTTTGTATTGCGATCGATATTTTTTTTAATTTAATATACTACCTGTTACATTAAATGTCAAAATATGACTGCACATCTTTTTTGCACCGATTAATTGTTTTCATATCTTTAGCATGTAAAGTTACAATATTCGATTTAGCTTTTGTTATACATATTGAAAACAAAAACAATATGTTACAAGAATGAAACTTTCCAATATTTTTAACCAATGTACTATTTCGAGAAATATATAGTAAAATGTTATTATAATTTTAAAATTATCGTAAAATGGATGTGCATCTATTAATCCTAAAACATTGTTTATACACTACATGATCCCCAAACAAATCTAAAACCTTTAAATGTGTTTTTTCGATTAGGCGTGTATCAATTTTTTTCAATAATACCATCCATGCAAGAAAACATACTTAAACTCTGGTTTAATTACAAACACATCATTAATTTCATTGTACTTGACAATCTAATATCGATTTAGAATCAAAGTGATATAGTCATTGTCTACATTTACTGCCCTGAAATTTCAAAAAATATTTTAATTCTAAGGTTTTCTATTTCTAAGGTTTCAATGGCATTAGCCGGATTTGGTGTAACATTTTGAATTTTTGAAATTTTGGTGATAAAAGCTATACAATATCTTTATTATTTGGATTTATATATTGTTTTGGCTTGATCGTCACTGATGAGTCTCAATTAGACAAAACGCGCGTCGTGCGTAGAAAATTCTATTAACCTTGGTTTCTTCGATGACATTTTATTTGGAAGCATTTGGACGATGCCTTTGCTAGTGGACAATTAGTCAATGAGGATATGACCAGCTCAGTAGTCACACTTCTATGCTGACAGGAATATCATTGATTCTTTCAGCGGTATAGACATTGTCTAAATTTACTGTCCTAGAAAATTACAAACTTATTTTGATTTTTAGTTTTTTCTATTTTTAAGGTAGACTTAACCGGATTTGGTATAACGTTTCTGAATTTGGCTGATAAATGTATTACAACATCTTTATCTTTTGGATTTATATAATGGTTGAGTTGGACGCCATTAATGAGTCTTGGGTAAACGAAACGCGCGTCTGGCGCAGTAAATTCAATCATGTGGTGTATCTTTGAGGCCATTTTATTTTGAATGTACTTGACAATCTAACAGTGACGAACTTCAGAAATCTGGGAATTCGCATCAACGCAAATAGGCAGAGGTATTCTAATAAATCAAATTCATGTTGCATTTAAATTAGAATCAAAACATACGTGACTGCAGCACGAGCTCCATAAACTATCACTACATTTCAAAATAATTTACGGCATTGCAGTTTTATTATTGTAACGTTGTAACATTGGTACAACAATATATCATAATATTTAAATGTTGCAGGGCAATGAAAAATCTGTGACTTTGAGTGTTGAACTATACTTTAAAAATGCATGAAAACTTGACAAATTTGACAAACCCGGTGCTTTATTGTGTTATTACGATTCTTCTTGAACTATAGTGATAAAAATTGAAAACAATATTTATTTACAAGGTAACATGCAACATGCATACTGGTATACCTAGAATATAAGTGGACCCTTCTTAACCTTTTACATTGTTTGTTAATGACACAAAATGTATGAACATATCTTTTTCAGTTGTTTTAAGCAATGCTTTAATAAGTAATGTATAAATGAATTTCATAACCACTTTAAGGATGTTCGCGGGTCGTATTTTTGTAATGCTTTGCGCACCGTAAAATTATTGATGTCGTTATCAGTAAAACTTCACAAAAATTAATATAGACTAAAGAAATCCACGAAATACAAAAGATTTGGTGTCATGGGGGAAAGTGAGAAGTTCATACCATACATGTACATTGACCGTTCTTATTTTTACTTAGATAAAAATGATAAAGAAAACTCATTGTACGTAGGAAAATGAACGCAGTGGTTCAAATTAAAAGAAAAGCAAATTTGGAAATGCACTATGTATTAAAAAAAACTATTTATTGTACAGTACTTATGTTAATTTAATACTAGTATTATTAATTCACAATACATTATTTCGGGTATAGTGTAAATGTCACATTTTCTCTGGTTTCAATCGTTTTATATAAAAAAAAAAAGATTGTATATACTTGTTAACTTGGATATACTAGTAGTAGTATATCGATAAAAATCATTGTTAAATTGATACTTATTTTCACGATTAAGCATATACATGTATACACTTTATCAATGACATTGAAACACGTTATATTATAATTTGTAGGTACATTGTAAATACTAAGTTTCGATTATCTCCTAATTTTTATACAGAGGTTGTTTCCTGAGAGATATGGTAGTCTGAAACTAAGCAACACTTTTTTTGTAAATCATATCCCACATAAATTGTTACCATAACTATTACTAGTAAATATAACTAAAAATATGGCCTTCAGAAATGTTGAATGGTCTGATCATTTAGTTTATTTGGTACCACACATTTTTTGAATTTTTAAATTCTATATATAATTTTTTGACCAACTTTTAGATCAGGGTTATAAGAAATTTTTTTCAGCTACTTGCCATTTGTATTTTGGAATCTGTTGATCACTTTGTTTTAATTTGTGTCTTTCAAAGAGGGAGGTTTGGCACTTAAAACATAGTTTAACCCACCATTTCTATTGAAATGGCTATAGAGATGAGAAAAATTGTCTGTCATTTCATATGTTATAGTGATACTCAATGCTCTTTATTTATGTTTTTTCAGTAATGATCAGAAAACTACAAGTTGTGAATTGAGTTAGGGTACCTGTTATTGACAGAAGTACATGCGAATGATGAATTATATGTAGCTGAAATACCTGCACCAAGATTACCTATTATTGAGCCACCAATACCATTCATCAATAATGTAACACCGATATATATAAAGGGGCATAACTCAAGCTTCTCTGTAGTTTATTTTGTGAAAATACTGAGTAAAAAGGAGCATAACATTTAGATTATAATTTTTTGACATTAACATGGCTATTTGTTGTCATTATTTGAACATATAAAATTACGAAATCTATGCAACTCAAGTTCAAGTTTTTATGCCACAATCATGAATGTGAAAGGCGCATATGGTACAACTCTTGGTGTGGTTATTGTTATATATTTAGTTTCCATGCTCTAACTTGAGTAATTGTTGAACGATTTTATTGAAATTGGTGCATATGGTTCTTTATCTACTATCGTTAAAGGGCAATATTGGTTTTAGTGTTGTAACTTGAGAAATAGAGGATTGATTTTTAGGAAATTGAAATATAACGTCCATTTAATACTAGATTGTTTGTTGGTTTTTTTTTCTTGTTGTAATGGTGTTTAACACCACTTTCAGCAATTGTTCAGCTATATCATGGTGTCCAGTTTTCATTGGGGAGGAGTAACAGGAGGAAACCCCGGCCTTTGGTAGGAAAACTGACAATTTTTGTCAATTGGAGTCGAACACACCCTGCCCACAGTGAGACTCGAACCTGTAACCTCAGGGTTGACAGGCCATGTAATCTATACTAGACGAACTGCCTTAACCGCTTGGCCGCCAATGTTAGTGTATTCCAATATAAATTTTGTATCCACTTTGTCCCCCCCCCGCCCCCCAAGCATACATGGTTCAACATATTGCTGTCGTATTACACTCTGCTAATTATTTAGAAAATTGTTTTGGATGGATTACCAATAAAACCTGTGAAAACAGCTCTACCTTCTTGTAAAATTGTATTAGAATCTAAACATTGATGTAAAAATTCTTGTACCTGAAATGTCTTTTTGTTAGGTACATGTATTTATCCTTTTTGACTCTTTAGCACTTGACATGCTGTGCATGCTTATCAGGCTATAGAAAGCCCCTAGTTTTAGCAAACACATGTTATATGAAATAAATTAGCTAGTTTACCGAAATAAATACACTGACAGATATTTTAAGGGCAAAACTTGAAATAATGGGAAAAATTTAAAAAATGGATCGTTTTTCCTGTACTTCTTAAAAAATTTAGCACACGAACCTACATTTTTTTCTTCACGTATACAAACATAAAGGTAATATGAATATTTTGTTAAAATTTTGGGACTTTGTATTTAAAAGAAAGGGTTGAATTTTAAAAAAACATCCGTGGGTGATACATTTTCCCGTACTTTTTTCAGTACTGTATTTAACTGGTCAATTCTGAAGTTGAGATGTACAATATTATATTAAATTTGCCAAAATTACCAAAAAATGATAAATTGTTATATGCCAGTATACAATGTAGCAGCTTACATGACTTACAATGACTTTAGAACACCATACATCATCTAATGGTGATACACCCACAAATAACAGAATAGAGGAAATCATGGGGAAACACATTGGGTACAATGTGGAGTTTATTTGTCACATAACTTATTCCAGATCTCATTTTCTTATAGACATTGTGTATTACATTGTCCTAAAATTGATCTTTAGGTCAAATGTCAAGGATATATGATGATAACATGCAACTCTGTTGGAAAACTTGACTTGTACCACAGGTCTACAAAAATTTCGATGACGAGCTTTGCATGTAAAATAAGCTTAATGGTACATTACAAAAGTTTCACCTTGAGGTAAAAGTTCAAGGTCAAATATGAAGGTCATTTTATTATTTAACTTATTGTATTATCTTGATTGATGATCAACAAATTAAAATCATACCACAAAGAATAAAATAGCTATGATCTTGCCTTTCTATGTGTGAATTAAGCATAAATCTGACCTTGAAGACAAAGGTCAAGGTCATATAATTGTACCTTTGGAACTTTTTGAGGGTTTAAATGTCAGGTTGCTGTTTATTGCGGTTAAGGTATGCTTGTAATTCCCCTTTTAATAAACACTATACAGTAAGACTAATCTTACATGGAATATCAAGAGATAAAACTTTGAAATAAAGGTCAAAAATGTAAATTTTGTGGAGTTTCTTTCTGCCTTTTTCTTAAAAGCACGGTGACCCCGTATAAATGTTATAGAAATTTAATTTACCATAAATATTGAAAGTAATTTTATACATTTGAAAAAATTGACATCACTTTTTAACATATTTTGGTTCATTTCAAAAATGGTGACCCTATGGTTATTTTCCTGGTAGTTTGCCATGCTTCTAACCTAATTTTTTGAGTTTTATCTCATATATATGTATGCAAAAAATAATATTTAGCTGTTTTGTTCTTAAATTAGATGTAATCTTTAAACAATTAATTACTTAATATTTAATTTAGCTTATTATTAAGTTAGTTTTAACGAATAATTGTAAATGACACCTAAAAATTCTGCAAAAAATAGAATTTTCACAATTTTAAAGGGTCCTTTGTTTGGTGAGGGATATCTCGAAAACGAATTCGGTAAGACTAGTTTTAAACATTGTTGATAAAAAGTATTATTAAGACTTTATAAAACCCATTTTGGAAAAAATGACATCACTTTGAAATTGACCCTCCTACATCCTTAAGTAATCAGTGGTTTGATGTTTAATTTCTTATTAGACCGATATCAAATTAGCTTAAAAAATCCAACTCGTAAATGCAACTCGTGCAAAAAAACATGTCCATTGAATTACACTGTAACCTTTAATGGTTGGTGACAATCTTTCACCAATGAAATTTAGAAATCTTGGCTTTTTTGTAGACGAATATAAGTAGAGGTTGTATTTCCCCCAAAAAATCGATTCTTCAAAACTGTTGTTAAGAATGAAAAGAAATTTTAGGGTGTTGGTCAGATATAATAAGGCTGTAAATAACAGAAATTATGTACAATTTATGGACAAACACATGTTCTTAATCAATACTCCTCCGTAGCTTCGATCCTTTTCTCAAATACATTTTTTAATCTACGGGTTCGCAGTGCGGATTTCCATCCTCTTTCGTAAAACAAAAAGTAAAATATAAATGTCTAAGCTTTGTTTGGATAAATAAAAGTTCGAATTTTCCAGATAACTGAAACGTTTGTCCTATTACAAACGTAAAGGAAAATAGAAATTAACATATGTTACATGCATGTATCGTTAATGCAAAACATGCACTTAATGTTATGAAAATCAACTTTTTAAATATTTTCTTCCGGATTACCATCACAACACTTTTGTACACGTTGTTCATACTTCAAAAGATGCATGCGGTGAAACAAAGACTTTGATGTTTTTCAAAGGAAAACGTCGTATAAATCTCCGTGCTTGTAAATTAATTGCAAAGTTTAAGTTTGTTCATTAAAATCCCATTATGACATTGATAGTCTTTTTGATTTAAAAATCACTATTATATTCGATATATTGTTTTCATTAATACGAAATTTCTTATTGGTAACTGCTACGGTCGCCATTAAAACATTAACAGCAAGATCGTTCAGAGTAGTCCTTAAGAAACCAATCGAAGGGCGTATTTCAGTTTTCTTACAATGCAATGTCCCATTTCATTCCTTACATTACCGAACACCGGCTGATTTATTGCTTTTTGTTTTTAGAAATTGTTCTTGCACTGAATAGGCTGAACTATTGCCGGTCGTTTTCAAATGAAACTTTAATAACCTAAAATTTAATGATGTCTATGAGAGTTTTTAACACAAACATGTTGTCGCTCTTTTTTTAGTTTCACAAAGCTTTTTTATTACTAGACCCGATCACGTTAAAAACGGAACAGTCAACATTTATGTATGTATACTGCAAATTAAAGTATAAAGCCAATGTAGAAATTTTCCATAAACAAAGCTTTTTTGACATTAGTAGATTTTAACTTGTTTTTCGTCCAACTAAAACATGCTGCAATCCAACTAATGTATGCATTATAAAATTTCTTCCGGTTGTTTAGATTAATTTGTCCTATTAATAAAATATGTTTATGTCGTATAGTAAGAGGACCTCAAAGAATCAATATGTGTGTAAATTTATTTAAGAAACTGCAGTATTCGCTTTAGTATATATATTGAGGACCTATTACGGTTTTTCAAATCTTCAAGTACTTTTGGGTTTTTTTTGGTGTTAAATATTGAATGTGTCTTTAATGGTTTGTATATTTTCATGATGTGATGCAACGAACCAAATGGGCTATAGTTACTGAAACACTATACAGATATAAATCGAATAACGCGAATGCTTATTGCTATGCTGCATGTCGGCATTCCTCACATATTCTTTTTTAGCAACTCTTTACGGATACCATCTGATGGGGCGAATAGATATTGCCTACCATGATCGTGCAATGATTGTAATAAATTGCAGGACCAACAAATTTTTCTCAATGGCTACTGTTACCAGTAAAAATTATAGAATACAAACAATGTCAATAAAGAATCATTTGACAATGGACTATTATTTATTGATGTATAAGGGAAACTATTAACCTTTTTTGCTCTCACTACGGCATCAAGTTTCGTTGAGTAATGAGTGACATCCCAAAACGAGCGCAATAATTTCAACTATATCAAATAAGATTTTCGGGGTGTCATATCAAACATTTGTTTAGCTTATTTAGAAACCCCGAAGGATACTCAAGGAAACTCACAAACACCCGTAAAATGGTCCAGAAATCGACTTTGCACAATAAGCTGAAATACAGCCAATACATTTAAAAAATTATCTTAATAAATTTATTTATCAACTCTGTATGAAACTGCTTTTTAAATACAGCATCAATATTAAAAGTTCATTGAATAATAAATCAACTGTCCATGATACTGTTCTGCGCAGCCAAATATCAATATAAGAACTAATTTCCTTACATTCGGTCAAAATTTATTTACAGAGCCGTTGTCATTTGTTCATGCTTTCTAAAACTTACTTTCTGACGTCCCAAAAAACCGGCGTTGTCACTTTTGACAAACATAATTTGAAATACAGAATTAAAAAACGAAATAACTAGCCACGAATATTGTAACCTTTTTGCTACTTCAGGAAACTATAAAGTTATCTTTTAACATGTTTAAACACACAATTGTAACGTTAATGTATAGGCATATAAAACAAAATAGTTATATTGCCACCGGAAACCGAAGAGAGGAGTGTTGCATACTGAAAATTAATATTCTCGGGAATATTTAATCTAAAAGGGAGTGGAGTAATATCAAGGAATACCGAAATTTAGTGCCATAGTATCACAATCATTCAAAAAATTTCTAAGAATATATCACTTTGTTGAGTAAACGGTGTATGTCTAATAAAATGTGTTATATGCGTCCATTGCCTCTCATTACCGAGTTACTTAAAGAATGGTGTCTTGTTTTCAATAAATTCTTCTACTCAACTTCTCTTTAAAGGAAAACTTCGCAAAAAAATGAAATTTGATATGGTATACTTACTTCTGGAAAGATTACATTTCGTATTCCTGATACAAGCAAAAAAAACCGACTTATACACAACAACAACTATTTCCTTTGACAAGTCCATTTGCAGCATGTTAATTATGGGATAATTTTATAGTGACCTAATGTTTCAGTTTACCTCGAATAGTAGTTGGAGATTTCCCATAAATATGAATAAAATTGAAAATTATTCCTATTATTATTTTCGAACTGTATCGTGCAAAATTAGATTATGCAAGTTACTGAAGGAAACTTTTCTATCGAAAATATTTGCAAAGTTAACTATTTAAGAAATAACGGTCATTAGATTAACGTAATTTTAAATACTCCGTTTCCGCCCATCAAAATTTTCCTTCATGTTTAGTACATTTATTATTATTATTATTCGGACCATAAAAATACGCGAGAATACGTCATAAAACTACAAAATAGACATAAAAACGAAGTTTTTGAATATTAGATTGTGTTATATAAATTTGAAACAATTTTTTTAAAGGTGCAGTTTTTTTGTTTTTTTTTTTTGGGGGGGGGGGGGTCGGTCTGAATGTGTTTTGTGATGCAATTGGCACGCGCTGCATAATCCTTTAATATTGCATAATCTTGTTAACCTAGTCGCGTGGACTTTCCTAAAGCATCGATTTTATTGACATTTTATTATTGTTGTATTTTAAACAATTATACACGTTATTTGCGACGAGTTTTGGCTTATGAATTTATACTGAATGTAAAATAAACACAACACAACGGATAAAATATTCGGCAAAAAATTTACTTACACATTTTTAAAAAGTGAAGTAAATACACAATATTGTGCAGAAAGACATCAATGGGAAAACACAGTAAACTCCTGAACTAATAAATATGTTTTCCGACTTGGTCAAACTTCAAATGATAGATCATCAACGATCACTCTTGCCAACTACCGATTGGTTGGTGTAAGTGGAAAGATCATAGACATTTTAGGATCTAAATCAACAACTGACCAAAAGAAATACTTAATGAACTTTTTGAAATCGTCTTCAACGAAGACGAAGACCTACAACTATAACAGCAATGAATATATTTTGCCAAACAAAAGCAAAGACATTGTAAAGAAACACGGCCAAAGAAGAAAACGTCTACTGAATGCCAAAACATCAAATAACTTTTAGACATTTAATTTATTTTTATTTATTATATACAATTAAAGCGTATTTCTGTAAATAACAAAAATGATGTTAATTTTTTTTCATTATAATTATAGTTCCAGTCACATAACGCAAAGAATTCGTATGAAAAATATACACAAGAGTAAATTAGCAAAATAGTTATGATTTACGAGCATTATTCTACAATATACGAAGTTACGCAATTTGTTAATTACGAATATTGATTTACACTGGGAACATAATTAAGAGATTAATCACACGACTGGTTTTATACACTTGAAGCGGCATACTAACTCGTTTATCGTAAAACATATTTGTATATATATATATATTTGATACAAAAAGCATTCCACTAAGAAAAATACTAATACACATGAACATTTTTGAATATATGAATGTGTTAAAGCAATGAAACTGTAAAATAATTTTACTATTAATTCTGCAGACTTATATGGTATTCTTGGATATTTCTATGGACCTTATTATTTATTTCTGGTACGATGTATTGCGCCTGTGCGTAACAGTTTCCAAAACTTTACGTGTGTATACCTTCTTCTTCTTTCTGAGTTGGAACCGGGTTCAATAGCGAACGTTCGAGGCTCCGCGAAAACTATGCTCGTTACCGGGCGACACAGTAGTCTTCAAAATAATAAAAGATGTATATACAGGTTGAAACTATGTACAGGTGGGCACTGTTCTAATTATTGTCAGGTCCCGCATTTAGGGCGGACCTGAAGCCCTCCTATGTGCTTGCCGATGTAACGTTAGTGGGCAGCCGATTCCAGTTCCTGATTGTTCTTGGGAAGAAGGAATTTCCATAGGTGTCTGTCCTGGTCCGTTCTTGGTATAATCGGTCTGTCCCTCTGGTTCTCCTGTCGCTTGGTCTTAAGAATTGGAGCTGATCTATGTCTACAAGGCCATTCTTGATCTTATAAAGCATACACCGTCTGTTCTTTCTCCTTCTCTCTTCGATGCTTTCCCATTCTAGCTTTTGGATCATGTTCGTGACACAGCCAGGTGTTCGGTCTGTGTAGTTGTTGCTCACGAATCGTACTGCTCTTTTCTGCACTCTCTCAATGATCTCTACTTGTTTGCGGCTTGTTGGATCCCTTACAATGCTTGAATATTCCATAGTTGGTCTTACTATGGATGTGTATGCTATTGCCTTTACATTCTTGGTGCAATCGTTAAGATTCCTCCTTATGAATTCAAGGGTTTTATTTCCTTTTGCGATGGTGTTGTCAATGTGTCTATCCCATGTTAAGTTGTTTGATGTGGTGACTCCTAGATATTTGCTGGCATCATGTACTTCTAGAGTGTGTCTGTGTAATGTATAGTTTGTAGATATTGGTGGCTTGTTCTTTGGTGTTATTCTGATGACCACACATTTCTTCACATTAAAACTCATTTGCCATCTTTCTTCCCATTCATTAAGAACTGTTAGGTCTAGTTGGAGTAGATTGCTGTCTGAATGCTTGTTGATGGTGCGGAAAAGAAGGCTGTCGTCAGCGAATAGTTTGGTTTCCGATGATTTTGCAGTTTCTTGCATGTCATTTATATATGTCAGAAATAACAAAGGACCTAAAACAGTGCCTTGAGGTACTCCTGATAAAACTGGTGCTTGTTCTGATTTTGTGCCTTCAAGTATTACTCTTTGGTTTCTATTTTGTAAAAATGATCTTATCCAGCTGTTCACTTTGTTATTTACTCCATAGTATTCCAGTTTGTGTAGTAGGCGTTGATGCGGCACTTTGTCAAACGCTTTGGCAAAATCCAGTAATATTATGTCCACTTGGGATCCTTTTCCCAATCTTTATAGTTACATGAGTTGGGTCTCACATGATCTGTTTTTTGCGGAATCCGTGTTGAGCTTGAGTAAGAATTTTGTTTCTATCGTAGTGATCCATGATGTTGCTGTGGATGATGTGTTCAAGGATCTTACATGTAATAGATGTTAATGAAACCGGTCTGTAATTTGAAGCAAGGTGTCTCTCATCTTTTTTGAATAATGGGTCTACATTAGCATCTCTCCAGTCTTGTGGAACTTCTCCTGTGGTGATTGAAAGTTAGAAGATAGTTGTGAGAATGGGCGCAAGTTGATCGGCTGCTGTCTTTAAGATAAAGGATGGTATGGAGTCAGGTCCTGTTGCTTTGTGAATGTTTTGATTCTTCAGTAGTTTGTGAACACCATTACAGCTGATGGTTATGCCTGGCATTTGAGAGTATGGGCTTTTCCCTTTGTTTGGAAAGTTGTTCCTGTTTTCCTTTGTAAATACTGATTGGAATTGGTCATTTAGTATATCCGCTTTGCTCTTGTTGTCGCTCTGAATGTAATCCTGTTTGTTCTTCAAGGGGGCAATTCCACTCCATTCTTGTCCTTTGCTTTTTATAAATGACCAGAATTTCTCGGAGTTATCTTTGTAGTCACTGCAGACATTTTCGGTGTAGTTCTTGTTGGCTTTTCTAACTTCGTATTGGGTTTCTTTTTGAAGTCTCTTATACCTATCCACATCTCTTTTCTTTTTGGTTTTCCTTGCTTTCTTGTGTGCTTTGTTCTTCTGATTAATTTTTCTTCTGATTTGCGTGTTGATCCAAGGATGTATGTGTTTTCCGTTTGTTGTTTTGGATGGTACTCTTTTGTCCATGGTGTCTTGGGCTGCTGTCTTTAGTGATTGCCATAGAGACTCTATGTTACAGTTGCTGTTATCTTTGATGGTATTTCCAAATGTTTGCATGTCTTCCTTGATTTTATAGATGTCTGCTTTTTTCAACAAATAAATCTTGCGTTTAGCAGGTTTCGGCTTAAATGGTCTGAAAGCCATGTCAAATAGAACAATGTCATGGTCACTATTTCCTATTGATGGTAGGGGTTTACATCTTAATTTGCATGATGGATGTGATAATAATATGAGGTCCAAAGTGTTGTTTTTTCTTGTGGGAAAGTCTACCATTTGCTCCAGTCCATTGTCAGCTATGAAGTCTAGAAAAGGTTGGTTGGTGTCTCTTGCGTATTGTCTACCAGAGATTGAGTGTTCATTCCAACTAATGTCAGGCAGGTTGAAGTCTCCTCAGATTAAAAATATGTCTTTTTGATGTTTTCTTCTAATATTGGTGAATTCCTCCTTTGATTTGTTCAAATAGGACTCATCTGTTTTATTGGGTGGGCGATAAAAAACTCCAATTAACATTTTCTTTTTTCCGTCTAAGTTGATAGTTCCTGTTAGTAATTCCAATTCTTTGCTTTTGGTGGTGTTACCTAGCTGGAGATATTTTTAGTAGCAAGAATTATGCCTCCATGTGGGTCCCCTGGTCGATCCCTCCTTTCGACATCATAGTCGTAGAAGCTTGGGAAAATTTCACTTGATTTGATGGATGGGTCTAGCCATGTTTCTGTCCCTATAATTACATCTGGCTCTGTGGATTCTATGACTGTCTCGAGTAGTTTTCCCTTTTTTCTGAGGCTTTTGAAATTTATGTTCAAAATTCGAAGTTGCTTCTTTTGCGTTGCAGGTTTTGGTTTTGTAGGTTTTGGAGACGATGTCATCATCGGTGTGCCTGTACTAAATGTTGTTGAATTGAAGGATGGAGAATTGATTCTATAACCCGAAGTTGAAGGAATTGATGTTTCATTGATGCTGTCTGCTAAAAAAGGGTTGGTTGATATGTTGACTGTTGAGATGTTGTTTCTCTCTGTTGGTATAGTGTATAATATTGTGGATGATGTGTTTGGATTATGACAGGTAGGACATGTCCAGGTTTCTTCACTTCTTCCTAATCTGCTGATTTCTGTTGTAGTCATACCAATGCATTGTCTGTGTGTCTATTTATCACAATCATCGCATGCAATGGATTCAGTTTTACATGCTTTGTTGCATATGGTGCATGGGAATCGATGACCAGGGTTTGGTTCAATGCCACTAATGAGAAGTAAGTGAGATGTAGTTTTCTTCTGTCTTTAAAGAATGGTTTTCAAACTCACCTAAAAATTTCACTAGTTACTATGATTCATGTAGTGTCTTCTCCTGTTGAAGAAAATGCAATTATTGAGGTGTTAGTAGGAAAATCTGATAAGATCAAACTCACCTACAAATTTTACCACTCGGCTTCTGGATGCACTGTACTGTTATCCAAACAATGTTCTCGGCTCTTTCTGCTCTACTCTGATCTGAATGATATCTTCCTTGTGTTCGATGTTTGAACACTCTGTGTACGAGTTAAGTAGTAGATGTTTTGTTATGGCTAGGCTCAGTAGTCTTCCTGGGTGAACTCCGTCCCTGTTAGTTATGGCCGGGTTTACTGATTTTCGTGTTTTGCCTCCTCTTCGCCTTCTTCCTCTGAAGTAGTATTTGCTTATTCTGACAGAAGTTTTGTTCAACTGTTTATTGACAGGCAAGCGTTTCTAAGGTTTTAACCCTTACTATTTGAAACCAAAATTGCAGTTTTGTATTGAAAACCTTCTAAAGAATGAGGTTGTTTCTCAATATATTTCTCAAGATTCTTGCTCATGGATGTTTGTTTACTTTTACATTACCGGAAGTGTGAATGTCACAAAAAGGGGTGGGGGTGGTATCCCGCCAACTGTCAAACGTGAAAAAGACTAAAATAATGGTTTTATTAGCTGATCGTGGGACGTTTTGTGTTTGTATGTGTTAAACCCTTTGTTGGACACTATTCTGTATTGTTCGTCTGTATCAAATCGATTTAAATTCTGATTTGACGATCTTTGGTGACTCTGTTTGAAAACACTACTGTGGCGCCCGGACATGCGCAGACTCTATATGTGTGTCATGGTGTAAGTTTTACGTTTTCTGGGAACTGGCGTCTGAAGATATTCGAAATCTTATACACATCCTGTGTTCTGATACGTCGGTGTATTAAAATCATACCTGTTCTTTGCAGGAGAGAGGCGTGTGCCGTTCTAATTTAGAATTACATGTTTAACCTCTAATCTGGTTAGCTTTTGAAAATGTCCGACTAATTAAACTTCAAAGTCGGCGGCAAATGATCGTGATAAATACTGTCAATATGTTGGCCGAATAAAACAAAATTGTACCCCCTTTAATCCACTCTAAAAGCGTAACGGTAAAGAATACAATAAAACATCAAAAGGCACAAATGTTTCTTTTTAATTTTCATTTTTGCGAAGTAAGTTTCCCTTAAATATCTTCCTAGCTTTTAAAGGGCACTTCTGTATTGCTAAATCTATATACTCTGCAAATTTAAATGGCTTCTTGATTCGACTAGTAAGCGTAATATATAAAGATATCAGTGCATTAAAAAAAATTGACAACAGCATTTTTTTTAATTAAAAAAAGTTAAAAAAAAAATTATATAATAAAGGCTATTGCCTATGATATTACAAAAAGTATCTGATTGTATTGTATTTTCATCCGTAATAAACATGTCTATATTCACTATTTGTACTAAAAGTTAGGTTTAAATTAAAATTAAAAAAACTTAATTTAAGGACAAGGTAGGAAAACCTACTGTCACTGGCCCCCTATTTTCACTAAAAATGTAATGACTACAATATTTTTTCAAAGGTACATTATCCCTTCTTACAGAAAATCAATATAACTTTCTTTTCTTATCATGTAAAATTATTATATGCACCTTACTAAAATATGCCAATTGTAGTGGCCTGTGAAAATCGGTACGTTTTCGTGATTTCGAACACTATTTTAAATATGAGCGGACGCGTGTACCACGAAGATATTTGACTGTATTATTTGTTGCAAAAACAGTGCTTAATATTTAAAATACATTTTTTCCCGAAATTCGAGTTATTTGTGTACTGTTCAGCATAATAGTATGTAAGCCTACAACCGGACCGGACTTGCATTTCCGAATCTGCATATACATTTATTGATGCTAGTAATAGTTAAACATCGTTGACAAACTTAGATAGAAATGTGTAAAAAATTCATTATAGGGATAAATTAAGTAAATATTTTAATATATAACATTTTTAACGTTTAATAGTGATGAAACAGCTAAATTTTGATAATAAAATACACCTATCAGGCATTGATATAATTTCTATTCCAGATTGATTAAAGTCTTGAAAGATCGTGTCTTTCAAAGCGTAGCTTTTTTATCATATTTAAAGAGACAAAACTGTGAAAAAATTACGTTGCATACTTAATCGTCCGTAAATGGAATATTTAAAGAACGCAATTAGTCCACAGGTTGAAATAAATAAATAATAATATTTAGCGAAAGTGGAAGATACGTATAACATGCGCGGCATCACCGGATGGGCAAACATCAGAAATAGTTAGAAGTAATGTAAAGAATTTTCGGTTTGTTTAACTGGTTTGAATACACACGCGTAAACAACAGAATGAAAAGACTGTTCCAGACATTGTTATACGTGAAAAAAATCTTCATCTTATGTCAAAATAGATGTTAAAGTTACACCTTTTTAATTTTATTAGGCACGTAATAGTTATAAATGGTATAAACTGTATAAAACTGGTGTAATCTATCATCAAATATATCAGGTCAGCAATTTGACGCATAAATAGGTCTTATTTTCTTAAGTAAACGTTTGTGCGTATATGGCGTAATTGGTTAGCTAGCAGCTTATAAGCATGATCGCGAAACGCTGGTTCCAGTCCCGATGTTTTTACTTTTTTTTCTTTAATTTTTTGTTGTTGTTTTTCTTTAGTCTTCTTTCATTTGTCACACATTTAAGAAAGTGTGTATGATAAATGATAATGAAGTGTCCAAAAACAGAATATTTTAAAGAGCACAATTAGTACGTAAAGGTTGAAAAAATTATGTGTCTAAACTTATACCGAAAGTGGACGATACATATAACACACATTCCGACGAGGTAAATGTAAAGAATTTAAAAGAATTTAAATTTTGTTTCGTTTGTATACACTCGAACAACAAAATGATAAGACTGTTCTAGAAATCATTTTTATTGAAGTAAAAAATCTTCAGCGGTCACATCTTGATATGTCTCAATAAATGTTAATTTACACCATTATTTTTATATACGCAATAATAATGTTATAAAAACTACTAATCTATTAACAAATATATAACGTCTGCAAAATGACAGTGGCGTATCAGCAGAGGATTCTCGCCGGACTAGGAGTAACGTGCAATCAGTGCACCCCTTTTGTTTACGACCTTGTCTTGTTTGTTTGTTTGAATGGTGTTTTAACGCCACTTTCAGCAATTTTTCTGCTATTTCATGGAGTACCGGGAGAGAACCCCCGACCTGCGGTAGGAAAACTGGCAATCCTTGTCAATTAAGATTGGAGTCGAGTACACCCTGGCTGCAGTGAGAATCAAACCCGCAATCTCAGTGTTGACAGACCACGTGATCAATAGTAGACGAACTACTTGACCACTCGGCCACCTAGCTACAGTAATGTAGCTCCTTTTTTTTATGGACGGAGCTACAAAGAGGTCCCATTACTTGTAATGGAGCAAGCCGGGAGTGATTCACACCCGGGGGATTTATGCATATAATAAGCTATTAAACTGTTTCCCTAAATTGCTACATACTTTTTTTATGTATTTGCAGTTTAACTGATATTTCCACAACACCGTATTCGTTAGTTTTATCACTTTATTCGTAATCATGGCATTGTTAACAAAATATGAATTCCGGAAGTGCATAATTTCGATAATATCTGAATCGATTTGGTAAAAAATGTAATTCCGGATGATTTCAGCTGTATTCATTTACATTATGATTATGTCCCCTTATTACAAATTTTACCGATACGATTCCGAAATTCTACACTCCACAATTTTAATTATGTCAACAATGCCACGATTACGAAAAAGTGTTAAAATTATTTAATTAGACCTTGTAGACATATCAGATGAACGGCGGAGGAAAGAAAACATATTTATTAAATAAAGACAAAGGTTAAATAGCGGAAAATACGTGTAAATCCCAAAAGTGTTTTTGCTCCATTACGAGTAATGGGACCGCTTTGTAGCTCCGTCCATAAAAAAAAAATAAAATAAAAAATAGGAGCTACATTATTGTAGCTATCGGCCACTGAGGCCCCTCGCCGTTTTGAATGAAAATGTCTGTGTGTATGTGGCGTGTTTTGCTTAACTAACTCACTTTTGAATATTATACACCGCGAATCGATGGTTCGAATACCGATGGTCTATGTTTAATTTCTATTTTGCTTGCTTTTATTAACAGGAAAGGTTTTAAACATATATCGTCCATGGAGATTGGTTCCGCAGTAAATGAAAAAAAGTTAAACGCGAAGTCGGAACCAGAGTAAAATTATCCGGAAATTGCAAAACCGAAAGAGCACATGGCTGATGTCATTGGGTTACATCCCTTTATCAACAGGTGCTAGAAATGTAAACAATTCGATTAAAACTCAATTTTACAAAAAATAATTAAAATTAGGATTTAAATATTATTTCATTTACATACAAAGCAAAGTTTTATTTTTACCGTTTTATCCCATTAATTTTTTGTCATTTACTGCGGAACCAATTGCCATGGACGATTCCCTGAAGTAAAGAAAGTGTTTCAGTCTATTAAAAAATTTCGCGGTTGCAACAATATGGATATATTAAAGGAATCGATATCATAATCTTAAAGAAAAAATGTCCTTGAGTAAGTAGAACACATACAATCATGTTGTCAGTGCAAATTCTAAAAGCAAAATCAACAACAAAGGTAGGGGGGTAGGAATTGTTAACTTTTGCGTTAGACTCCTTCGCTCACTTCGTTCGCCACAATACTTTTTTTTCGTTGTCTGGCCATATTTCGACCCAAATGATATGGGGTCAAATTCCTGTCTCCTATTTGAGGTCAAATAGCTAGGGGAGAGCACTCCAATTAATTGCAATAAAAGCACTTAAGTACTGTAGGTAGAAATACTGTAGGTAGGAATAAAATATATTAAAAATTGATCCTATAATACACAATTTGATACATAAAAAATGATTTTGAATAAGAATAAATGAATTAAATTAATATATAATTTAATTTATACCTTTAGAATATGAGTATTATTTGATTTAAAAAATAGTCGATACATATGAATTGCTAATATTAAACTACATTTTAATAGGAGATGATTAATACAGTAAGTTTGTTTGTTTGTTTATTTATGTTTTATTTTATTTTTTTCAGAATGGACAACTTAACAAAGTTTCATCAATTTCAATAAGAAACTGCCTATTATCATAAAAAGACAAAACAATATCTTATTGTCAAACAAATTTCATACAATTCAGTCTATGTAGATTGAAAGAGTTGTAATTTTGTGTTTATGAATATATGTAAACAGAGACCAATAAAATTCAACTACCTGTTGTTTTTGTTGGGATCTCTATGTATACTGTGTTATGAAATAAAAATGGTCTGGGTTGTTCTAAATAAGGAACAATAGAAAAATCTGGAGATAATACATGCTAGAACAAAACACAAGACACAATTTATACATATATTCGTCTTGAAAAAAAAGTTACAAACATAACAAAACGTAAACAAAATTCATTCTGTCCATTACCGCTATGTCCCCTGCCCCAGCACTGGTCGCTTACGTTATGGCATACGTAGCCCGAGCTGTTGTAGTGTATCTAAACTGTTGGCACTGGACATATTTTAAGATTTATGCCACAATTGTGGGCTTTACGTCTTCCCAAGACTGACTTGTCCGAATTATCTTGCCTATTGCTTTCGCCGTCTTGGCATCCTTCGCTTGTATTATTTCAAGCTGCAAGGACTGCTTGCTTGTGTTAGAGTGGTATCATCCCAGATTGCCGATTCCAGTTAGCCGATTCCCAAACTGCCGACAATCAAAAGTTATATGTTATTAATGGTTTTAAAAAAAAATATTTTATTGTATTTAAATTGTTTTTGACATTTTTTTACGTGTTTAACACTACATATCAACTCAATGCCAATGAAACGAGATTATTTATGTTGTTGTCTCTTTGACATGCACGTGGCGCTAACTCCAGACACAGTGACTCCAGGGTGCCGTTTCATAAAGCTATCGATAATTAACGTGCTTGTTATACCATGCAATTTAAATGAAACGGCACCCTGATCTGTATTGTTTCGCGTATACGTTATTTTTTACTTTGTTCGAAACTTTAAATAATAAAATAAACATTTAGACAGAGCTATAATTTATTTCATTAATTAACATTTTAAGCCACAGATTTATAACAAAGCAACTATTAAATTTTCACAAAAACACTAAAACATTTTACAAATCGACTATTTCCTCGGTAGATTCCGTGTCAATTAAAAACTTTTTTCTGATAAGTTGTAAGTAGTTCCTAAAAGAAATTTTTTTTGGATAAATTTGTTTTATTCGGCAATTTGGGAATCGGCCAATTGGACTCGGCAAGTTGGGAGTCGGCTAATTGGGATTCGGCAGTCTGGCATGGATTCGGTATATAATGCTTTAATATTTGATACAAGTGATCCGCGCTGCGGTAGATCTCACCATTAAAATGTAATTGGCAAGGAAAAAAAAGTTGGACATGAAATTCACATGCTCCTTTTACAAATATGATCATGGTTGTAAAAAAAATGTATTACTTTATTCTATATTTGGTAACATATAAAGACGACAAGCAGGAACATTAGAATTTATCAAAATATCCAGTAAAATTTCGTTTTTAACTGGTATTTTATAGATTTAACCTTGATTTCGAAGGTTTCATTTCAATTAGCAAAATACAAGATGAAATAACTTTACTCTGTAATGAATACTTAAAATTTTTAATAAAGTAACCCTCGCTGCAGCAAAAATTGTAGATATTTAATTGTTAATGTTGATTACACTTGTTATTTGCCGTGTCAATTAACACCTAGTTAGC
The DNA here is from genome assembly GCA_944474755.1 of Limnoperna fortunei. Classification (NCBI taxonomy): domain Eukaryota; kingdom Metazoa; phylum Mollusca; class Bivalvia; order Mytilida; family Modiolidae; genus Limnoperna; species Limnoperna fortunei. The sequence goes on along the minus strand of OX104121.1, from coordinate 54,143,914 downwards.
CAAACTTCTGGCATGTGCCGACAAATCAATCGATAGTGTCGTTATATTTTATTTTTAGAATATAGTTTTATATACGGTGGTAATTATTTATATTTCCTTCGTAATGTATGTCCTCATACAACCATTCATGTTACTGTTACAAAAAATAAATGTATTAAAATAGATTCTCTGCGTTTTCATCGTATAAAGCGACTTTCTGTGATTTAATTTTTTTAATGTAAACATATACCTCTGTACTTTTTCAAGAGAAACATTAAAAAAAAACATTAAAAATAACGAATGTAAATGATCAAGCATTTAAGTAGTATTCTAGCTGAGGATCAGGCAGTGGTCGGCACATAACAAATTTTTTGTTTTTACCTTTTTTGGCTTAGATATAAAACCAAATTCTAACAAGATTTTACATTTGAAAAAGTGTCCATTCCCTAGATAATTTTTGACCGGTTAAATAGAGAAAAATTTGGCGGGAAAATTTCCCGCATTTTCCACTGTACAATTCAACTAAATTTCAAATGATTTTATTTAAAAGGCAAAATAATTCGGAACTTTAATAAATTAGAATGTTGTTTTATTTTATTTTTCCTTCATGTGCATGCCATCACATGTATGCATTTGTCCGGATTCTTACGTGGACTGATACTTAGATATATATAATCTACATCATTTGCCTGATTAGATATAAAATGATCTGTCCGATAGGCGGCAACGACTGCAGCAGTAAACGATTTGACATCTTAAACGTTCTAAGTCATTGTACGGCCGATGTATATAGTAAACGGCGAGACGAAGTACACTAAATGTATAAGAGGAAAAGCTCTCAGTATTACTTTGTTTACTTTTTCAAACCTGTTAATGTATACAGGCCAGCCATGAGGCGGCAGACGGTGTTCGTTTCACTGAAAATGGATGTCTTGCTTTTCTCGTTACCTTGAGAAAGGCACTTTGTTGGTTTGTTAACAAAACTGAACACTGTGGAACTTAACCAGGTTTGGCGCCACATTGTAATTTCAAGCAAGCAAAAGAATACATGCGAACACCCGCCTCTGTAATGACAGAAATGTCCGATTTACTCCAGACAGACAATCCTTTAATTGTATACAGAAGAAAAAATACTACATTCCTTTTTTCTTCTGTAACTACAATCTGGATGCTAGTTTTATAGTGGTTGAAACGGCACTGAAACATTTATTTATTTATTTATTTATTTATTTATTTATTTATTTATTTATTTATTTATTTTTGCATATTCATACTAAATGACAGATTTAAGACAGATTTATATAAGCTTTGTATCTTGTTTCCGAATCCTTGTCTGTATTTTCTTGTAAATATATAGATATATGAATAGAAATAAAATATGTTTGTTTGTTTGATGGTGTTTTAGCGCCACTTTCAGCAATTTTTCAGCTATATCATGGCGTCCCGTTTTTATTGAGGAGAAAACCCCCGACCTGCGGAAGGAAAACTGGCAATCCTTGTCAATTAAGATTGGAGTCGAGTACACCTTGCCTGCAGTGAGAATCGAACCCGCAATCTCAGCGTTGACAGACCACGTGATCAATAGTAGACGAATTACCTTAACCACTGTTTAAACCAAATGTATACAATAAGCTGACAGTGCAAAATGACGAATCGAGCGGAACTGCCAGCAGAAAACAGGTATATGACAAAAAGTATAATGTAAAAATGGAAGCGTTAAAACGAAATGGGACATATATTTAGATGAGGAAATATTGCCGACTTTACAGGAAATAGACAGAATGATTGCAGACAAAGATTCCATAATGAAATCGATAATACGCGACAATGAAAAAGCGCCTTGTTTAATTCGTTACAAAGACGACCAGTTAACAGACATAAAGACTTTAAGTTGTTCAGGACACAGTATTTTAAAATTGACAAAACCTTCAACTTGTGTGACTTGCGCGTTACTGCATCAAGTTACAAGCAGATATAAATCGTTATGGACACCATACAAGAACCGCCAAAATTTCGTTCCTCTAACTCTATTTTCTGAATCCGTTCCTGGATACTGATACACAAAACTTAGTGTTTGGATCAGACAAGGAAAATGGCTAAAGTCAACGCCATTACATCAGCTTTCTCGACATCTAAGAATGCAGAATCTGGTGGACGACATACTAGTAATTGACAAGGCTGACTGAGACTCAATACTGATCGACATCTCTGGTAGAGACGGATTTATCCATGCCGATGACCGATATGTTTCAACGTCAACAAAGGACACAGACATTATATTCGAAATTTCACAGGTATTTTATTAACAAATTAAAACCAACTTTGATTTAACATCGGAAAACAGTTGATCATATTGGTTACTTTGACAAAAGTTGGACAAATAATAATAGTGAATCCCCCGAGCGAACCATCGACTGGAGATCACAACCATTATTGAATTTAGTACAGGTTACAAGAGATATTGTGGGCACCCAATATATAAGGATTTGCTAAGATAATTGACTTCAATTGGACAGTACCGACTAGCGGACGGCCCTATACAGTTTCAGGTGTCGAAATCGCTGTGGATGACCAAGACCGTTGAAAAGAGAACGTTTTTTTTGAGATTCCGTAACCACTTGCCGCCAGACCAAAAGACCCTTGCTTCGACAGACGGACGAATGACTGTCATTAAACCTTGGAAGGAATAAGGTCAACTGAAGAGGAAAATCAACGAACTGTCGACGACTAAACGGAATTGCGATTTAGATTCTGAGTGATATTTCAATGTTTGTTCAATGTATTCATTTCTCTATTTTTTCAAGGGCGAGACACTTAGTAAGTTTGCGGACAGCGATACATTAAAGAGAGATGTGTGCAGGTATCTTAGTAGTTTTTAATTTGAAAAATAAAATTTAACTTATTTCTACGCTGACTACGACAGATGTCCCAAGCCTTGTGCAGGATGTCATAGTAGTTTTAAATTTGAAAAAAATAAAAATTTTACTTATTGTTACGCGGACTACGACATATGTCCGAAGCCTTGGGCAGGTTATCTTAGTAGTTTAACTTCAAAAACAAAAAACTATCACTTGCAATATTATAGACAATACCAAGCTAATAATAATAATAATTTGTACTTTTCTAGAAAAAAATTATTACTCCTATAGTTATAAAACAAAACGACTTAAATGAATAAATATATAAAATCCCGTTACCCAGCCCCAGATGTTCATAGCCTTGACTTGGCGTGGGGCTCTTAATTATATATAATTATAATTACAAATGTAAATCCAGTATTGCCCGATAATGACAGTGTGTTTGAAGATTTGGATCTAGAAATCACGTCTGATGAGATTGTGAATGCCATCCGTCGCCTTAAACGCGAAAAAGCCACGGATCTGACTGTTTTTTAAATGAGTTCTTTATTGAGTTTAAAGGCTTTATATAGCCTTTTCGATGTACTATGTTCAATGCTGTCTTGGATTCAGGCTATTTCCCGTCATCATGGACTGATGCTACTCTCGTACCAGTGTTTAAGTCGGGTGATGTCAACGACCCAGGGAACTATCGTGGAATTAGTCTCGTCAGTAACCTAGGTAAATTGTTTACATCAATATTGAATCTTAGATTATTAACATGGGCATCTAGTAACAATGTATTAACTGATGCACAATTTGGTTTTCGTAATGATTACAGTACGGTTGATGCAATTTTTTGTGTTTATTCTGTTATACAAAATATTTTATGTAAAGGTAAAAGATTGTATTGTTGTTTCGTAGATTACAAGAAGGCGTTCGATTCTATAGATCGTATGTGTTTGTGGTATAAGTTAGCAAAATAGGAATTAGATGGAAATTATTATCAGTTTTGAAGTCTATGTATGAAAATGTTAGAACTTGTATACGTTTCAATGGTGTTAACTCCGAATATTTCAGTAATAACTTAGGTGTCATGCAAGGCGAAGTCCTTTCACCTATTTTATTCTCATTTTATGTTAATGATTTTGAATTAGAATTCATTTCAAAAGGTAATTGTCCTCTTGAATTTCAAGACATAGCATTATTTTTATTAATGTATGCTGATGATATGATTTTGTTGGCTGAAACTGTTGAAGAATTACAAAATATGCTAAATACATTGTCTAATTATACAAAAGAATGGGGTTTGTCTGTTAATGTAAAGAAAACAAAAATTGTTGTATTTAGAAAAGGTGGAACAATTAAGGCACACGAAGAATGGTTTTTCAATGGTAGACAACTAGATATTGTTGATCAGTTTTGTTATTTAGGTGTTTTATTACATTATAATTGTAAATTTTTGTTAACACAGAAACATTGTGCAGAACAAGGTAGAAAAGCAATGTTTGACTTGAGAAGAAATACATCTCTATTTTTAAATATATTTACAATGTTAAGTTTATTTGACACTTATGTAGTAAGTGTGTTAATGTATGGATGCGAAATATGGGGTGCTCATAAAGCACCTATGGTTGAAAATTAAGGTACAAACAGATTATTGTAAGATGTTACTTGGTGTTAAAAGGTCAACTAGTAATGTAATGTTATACTATGAGCTTGGTAGATTGCCACTTCATTATGAAAGATATTTCAGAATGATTAAATTTTGGATTAAAATTTTGAATTGTAATAATTGTATTTTACAGTCATGTTACAAAGAATTGGTAGATAACTGTTTGCGTTGTAATAACTGGGCTTCGTGTATTAGAAAAATATTGTATGATTTAGGTATGAATTATTTGTGGGACAGTCAGTTTATGTTAAATTTAGATAACTCTTGTCTTAAGACTATCAGACAACGATTGAATGATCAAGCAAAACAAGAACTCAATTTTGTATTGGATGCATCTAAAAAATGTCGGTTATATAAATATGTAGTTTCTAATATTGAACTTCAATTTTATTTACAAAAATGTATTCCTGTTGTATATCGTAAATTTATAACTAAGATTAGATTATCTTCTCACAATCTATGTATTGAAACTGGACGTTATCATGGCGTTGACAGAAATGATAGATATTGTTATATGTGCAGTATGAATGTTTTAGAGGACGAGTTTCATTTCATTCTAAAATGTAATTGTTATGCTTTACTACGTAAAAAATATATAATGAAGTATTATTGGTTTAGGCCTTCTGTCTTTAAACTGGTTCAATTGCTTTGTGTTGAAAACGTCAAAGAGTTGTGTAATTTAGGAAAGTTTTTATTTAATGCCTTTAAGATAAGAAATAATGTTTAGCTATTATGTAACAATAATTTCTTACGTATAACTACATATTTTGAATGTTATGTTATACTGCTATACCACTGTCATATGTACTCTACTATTATACTGATAAACTGTATAGTTTAAAGTTAATAAAGAAAGAAAGAAAGATTGACTGAAATGTCAATTAATCAATTCATTGTAATTGTAACTAATTTTGTCTAATATGAGCTACTAAAATGGATGACATATTTAAAATCTTTTAATAACTATATGTACGTGTAATACAAAGAGTGCAAAGCTTTTAATGAAATACATATCTATTAAAAAAAATCATTATAAAATTATAGACATTATTTTAATTTCACACATTAAATCATTTGTCAGTATTAACATTTTCAATATAATTCCAACTTAGAGTACTTGTAGTACTTTTATTGCAAAGAATTAGAGTGCTCTCCCCTAGCTATTAGACGTCATAGGACGTATCGTGCGGTTACAAAAATCGATTCTGTGCGATAAAGCATAATTTTTTCACAAATATTGCATTATATTTCATAATATATAGTAATATCGATCATTTCTGAGGGGTTTTCACCATATATATAGGGGTTTTTACACTTTTCCACGGGGTTTTTACACTTTTCAGGTTTTTTTTTACACTTTTGATGTACCACAATATTTGTTATATAGTTTGCTGACAAATAGTACATACAGAATTCATAATCACTACGCAAATGTTTGTGGATAAGGTTACTTCTGTTGTAACTATGCATTGTTGGATGAATGAGTGGCATGACATATGACACATATATGTTCCTGTTGAATAGTGTAAGTTTCTCCTGACCTTGACCTTCAATTTTTTGGTCCAGTGTATACGTTTACGTTTTTTGGATCAGGTCAGTGTAACTATATGCTTAGTCTAATGACAATATTTGGAATTTAGGTTCCTTTTGAATAATATATGACGGGTGTCTACTGACATTGACCTCGGTCCAGTGACTATGTTTCAGTTTTTGGATTATGTCAGTTCCGCTGTAACTATGAATGGTAGGACATATAAACAGAATTTAAGTGCACATTTGAAATGGATCTATATCTCTTCTTAAAAGTAATTAAATTTGGGATAAACTTAATACAAATTAGATTTAAATATTGTTTTTTGCAAAAATAGATATTGCGTTTGCTATTATATAATTGTGTAACAATTTGTCTTACCAATAAAGTCACACAAAAACAATTTGTTTGATTTGATGCGATGGAGGACACCATCCTCCGTTTTTTACTGAAAATCTCAGAATAGATATTGCACTGATGGTAAAATTAACATTAATATCTTTCATTATTAACTCATACTTTCCATTAAATTATTAAATACTATGACAGACTTATAACCTAAATATCAAATATATTTAATAATCGTTTAAACGCAATGTTTTCGATATAACGAGTTCGGTATAGGCAAACATAATGAAAATTAAATCTTGAACAAGGGAGGCAATTCTAAAACAATCTGTATTTTATTACTTGTTTAACAGTTTTTTACCAACAGAAAAAAGTTTTAACCCAGACAGCCATTATTTAAAATAAGCCTCTGTCTGTATCTTCTATTAATTAATATTGTGATAAAATTTGACGAAGAAATAGTTATTACCAAGTTTTTGTTTTAAAAGCTTGTATTTCTCAAAATCAAAGATTTTTGCATGAGAAAAGCATTCTTTTTTACGAGAAAAAGTGTTCTATATTTACTTAAACCAGAACCTGCCTGTAACAGGTATCTAGACATCTTGTGTTAACATTTGGTGAATATTTGATGAGCAGAACAGAAGTTAATTTACTGAAACCATCTTCAAATTAAAGCTGAATTGAAAATAGCCTATAGATTTGGCAAGCATGGAAGCACGTGAAGTGAATCGCGCATGCGCATGATAGCACCAAAATAAGACCATATTTTTAATGCTATGTCTGTATGCTCAAATTACTGCAAAGATGAGTTATTTTCAAGAGGGGGCCAAAAATGGTCCTTACCCTACCTTGTCCTTTTCAATTGATTTGATAAAACAATAGTTCTAAAAGAAACTTTAGTAAAGGAAAAGCGAAAATATATTATTAAAAATAAGATTTGTTTTAGGCAACTATAATGACTCAATTTAAAATCCGAACCCACTACATCTGTTTTGAGGCAAACAGTTAAATTATCGCGATATTTGTTAAAAGCGACGAAAATCATTATTTTTAATAATATTATCAGAATTATAACAAAATTATTATTAGAATTGACAATTGATTTCTTTTTTACTTTTATTTACCATCAGTAGAATTAAATCCGCATTTTTAATTCTTTCTGGTATTCACCACTTAATTTCGTAGTATTTTGTCATATTCCATAACTGTATTTTAACCATGCTTCAAGTTTCTTTTGTGTAACGTTTTGTTTTACATATGACCTAGTTAATGTTATCACGTGATCACACTGCGGTAAGTACAAATATGTCCGATTATGAATACTTTACTATAGGCTATAGTTTTAAACGATATTTCTGCATTATTTCATATACAAATTGTAAACAATTTGATTGAACTAGCTCGAAAAATGCTTTTTACCTTCCGTGCATATATATTTTTTGTATTATATTGGTGTTAAATCATTTGTTATTGTTTCCATCTGGAAGTATTTTTCTGTAGGCTCCCGTAATTCTGTCAAGTATATAAAGTTTTCCAATCGTAACTTTGGTCAATCCGATTGAAACCTGATGGTGTCAAGGGTGTTAACAGAAAGAATTTTTTCCGGGTCCTTTCCCACTCCAGATTTTGATTGTAGCAGCTAGAATTTTATATTGAGTTTTCGATCAGTTTTCACATTGAAATTTAGATTTTTATTACCGGAAACATTACAGTTTTCTATTGATATTTGGCTAGTTTGTGAAATATGTGATTAGCAGACGTTTTCTCTTTGAATCGCAGCTTAATTGGTTAAAGAAGAAGTCATTTTAATCTGACTTGTTGTTTCGACTATTTCAATTGAATGTAATTTAAATTAAAAGTTGGAACATTTTGGCTATTTTCCTGACAAGTAATGTTATTTTTTGTTTTGGTCAGTATAAAATTCTCCCTATTTGTTTATTCGACACAAAAAGTATGTTATCCGCTTTGTCAGATTAATTTTTGCTAAATGTTTGTCTCCTGTACCAGAACCTGTGCCAATTGTGGACCATTGTGTGCAGGAAATTAATGAAATAAAATTTATCCGTAGCGAAATCCCTATTTTAGGAACAGACTTAAGAAGTACCGACTATTTATTATATTAGTTACTTTTGTTTAGTTAGAGTAAACTAATTTCATATTTAAAACATCATTGAAGTTCAATTTATATATAAGGTCGTTACATCAATGTAAATAATTTTATTGAAACATATCAATCTGTTGATTTATTCTTGATAGTTTCTGTGTTTATCCAGATCTAACAGTGCCATATTTATTACATACACAAAAATTAACAATATTATATAGGTAGTAGATTGATTACGGAGTAGTATTATGAGTGATAAACTGGTCGAACACCAGCGAATTTAAGTAGAACTCGTAGTATTTAACAACTAAATTGTGTATTAGGATATATTTAAATAGATTTTAATTAAACTGCTGTTGTCACATTCTGTAATTGTGATGAAATAATACATTGATTAATACACTTGTACTCACTGAATGTCTTGTTCATTTAGAGTTATCTACCATATGACTGTTAAAAAACTGTCTCCCTGACTAGTTGGTTGTACCATCTACTGTCACTTGAGATAATTGTTCTGTCTGTCTAGTCCAACAGAATGCTTGATATCACCTATTCGCTTGTGAGATAGTCTGCTCTGATCGCGTGTGTATCGTTATCTATAGTGGAGTGTAAAAGCTTTTCTACTTGTAGTTTTTGACTTGCGCATGACACGAAGCAATGCAAACTTTAGGCAGACTATTGAGAGAGTAGTTTTGTATGTCCTCTCGTCCCGGTTGTTCAAGTTGTTGTTAAGGGTACATATTCATAAGTTTAACCATTGTCATGTTAAGCACATTCTGAATCTAAATTACACGTAACCTTTCCCCCTTTTGGGAGATATTGCTCCATTTACCAAATAACTGCCTCTCCCCTCTCTTCCTTATTATGAACAAAACAATAATTTTCAATGGGTTGATAACTCTGCTGTTGGTTATTTCGAAATGATTTAAATTTTATGGTGCTTCTAATCAGAGGTGTATATGGCCTTAGCCGGGTTTGGTGAATCGTTTCAGAATATTAATGATAAAAGCTCTACAACATCATACTTAGCGTCGAAGTAAATATTATAATCAATGTATCTTTGATGGCATTACAGTTATAATCTCTTTGAATTAAGCAGATAGCAAAATGATTTGTCAGTCTGAATTAATGAAGCATAGACAAAATATGGAATACAACATAAGTTCAATCGTTCTCTAGAACGATTAATAGGCTTTCCACATAAGAGAATTAAACAGAACCAACATGTACCAGAGTTAAAGGACCTTTAAATTTTACCCATAAACATTATTCGTTCTTTGATGAAATTAAAAAAATTAAAGGAAAACTTTAAATAACTGTTAAAATAGAAAAGGGCAAATTGTATGACACTATGACCTTGACCTCAGCCCCTTTTGTGTTCAAGTTAAATCCATTTCGCAATGTAAATATATCAAAGAAAACACCATTCGCATATCTTTTGAAATAAAAAAGGTAATAAATTAGGACGCCTAAATTGACCTTGACCTTTGACCTTTTGATTTTTGCATTTATTATTATCCAAAGTAAACATTAATCATAAATAACCACTTCACATACATAGAAAATGCCAAATTAAAAAAAAAATCACTAGACCTTGACCTCTTGACTTGTGACCTTGACCTTGTTGAAGGTCAACAATCAGCAACACAGAAGATCATAGGTCGAACTATGTAAAAGTTACTGAGATAACGCTATTTACATTATATATATAAATGATCCAGGGGAGATGAATTTCAAAAGTAAAATCATTTATAGTGACCTTTCAATACCTTGTTATGATCTACATTTTGGTTACAGATTTAATTCTTTAGCTCTTATGGTTCAGGAGGAGAATCGCACACACCACAATGTCAAAATTAAGAATGTGACCTTGACCTTTGATCATGTGACCTTTTTCAAGGTCGAGATCAATTATGACCAAAAGTGAAATCAATCACTTCTGGTTCATGAGTTACCAAATTACACTATCAACTTCCAATAAAGAAAGGGAAATAACTCCTCAAAGGAGGTGAAAATTTGTTTAACGCTATATGTTACAAAGTATCATAATCCATCACAGAACATGTTGGTATAAATTTCATTGCAACATCTTTTACAGTTTCATAGTTAATCTGCACACACATTTTTGTGACAGGGGAAATAACTCCGTAAAGACAAAGTGTTCGGTGTGCCAGGGTAACTGCGAAAGTGTAATGTCTAATACATCCATAGTATAAAATGTCTTTGCGACATGTCACGAAACAAAATTTATAATGGGAAAAGAAAACTTGGCGGAAAAAATATAAGAATAAGAACCAGAATAATAACAATAAGTCTTTCCATTCGGAAACTGGAAAGCTGTAATAACTGCATCCTTGAGGACTAACTGCTATACATGCCAGCAACCTTAACAATAGTCATTAGCCGATTCAGCAGGACTTATATCACACACACAATGAATATCACATGGTCTGTCAACACCGAGGGTGTAATCCACTTAATAGTAATATCGTTGTATGTTGTTTTTCGTCAACATATTGCTTTCATTTTTTCAGACGTGTCTCGTTAAGTGCGCAATAAATGTCTTGAAACATATATTTTTACGAATGAAACTTTAATAAATTTGAAATTATGTAGAGAAACCGTTACATCAGAAAGATAAGGCAACCAAGCCAGTGACATTATTGATAATAATAAAGAGTGCAAAGAGTTAAAATTATTGTATTTGATCAAAAGTGATTGTGAAATAAAAGTTGTTACCGTGCAAAATTAATTCCACCGTCTTGAGACTGTTTTCTGCTCTGTCATAATTTCTCACTTATTTAATACCGCCATTGTGTGTTGTGTATTGTGACCGTTTGATAAAATGTACAAATATTTCATGTATAATGTTTGTATATACACATAGGAGAAAATATTGATTTATTGTTCTATAGTTTTGTAATTTGTGTTCTACAGTTATTTGTGATTGACCTTTGCTGTATTTTTTTTTGGTGTAGTCGTCAAACGGACTGGAATGTCAATCCGACCAAAAGGAAACAGAAGGTGAAAGTCCTTGCACTATCGATTTAATGTAAATCGGAAAAGCATTATGGGACCTGAGACTATCCATCCAAATATTTTATTACTTACTTGTGACTAATTTAAATAAGAACATGGCAAGCCGTTTTGAAATTAGAATAAGACTTATAACAAAAGCCATAAACAACACAATTGTTGCAATTTTTATATAGAAGTTTTATTCGTTCGCTGTATACAGCCGTTAATATTTTCTATAATATCGTCCTCTGTGATGTTTTCGAATATAACCTCTAGATTGATGTCTACGACGACAGTTCCTCATCGAAGTTGCTGCAGGAGTGGTAGTTGTCGTTGCTGCAGGAGTGGTAGTTGTCGTTGCTGCAGGAGTGGTAGTTGTCGTTGCTGCAGGTGAGGTAGTTATCGTTGTTGTAGATTGTGCGTCACAAGTTCCAATATCCAAACTCCGGTCCGCAGGGCACGCACCTCCTCCACTGCACATCGATGGTTTATTGCAATTTGGAAATGGTGCCTCTGGCGCTAGAATGAAACAGAAAAACATTATTCCAGTTTCCGTTTTCCTGAACATATGTCAGTTTGTTCTCTGGATTCCTTAATTCTTCTGGCTTCGCTGCATGAAACCAGTTAACATTTATCAAATCTATCATCCAATCTGGTATATCTAAATAAATCGTATGTAATATTTATTTATTTATTTATTTTGTTCCTTTACCGTTACGGAAAACCAAAAACAAACCTATCAATAAATATAGGTGATAACAAAATGCAGAACACCGAGAAAACAGATGAAAAGACAATTCACAAATCAAAGTCCGAGAACCCGGCAAAGTTAAGAACCAACAACCAATAATAAATTCAAAGTATCTTTAAATATTAGTATTATACATGTTAACATGCTATTGATGCTTTCTAGTGACATATTATCCCCAACCATTTTTATTACCACAGCACATCACGTGCTACAGCAAAGAAAGTGGGAGGTTTGGCATGCCATCGAGAGCTAACACAATTGCTGATTTTTCAAAGTTCAGCCTATTGACATGTCTTACGTAGTTCTATGTAAGTCGGGTTGTTAGGTAGTCACCACATAAAGCCAGGTCGCGGAATATAAAGAGATTCGTGACTGACACAATTGCCAATGCTTGCCGCTAGGACTAGGAAGTAAGCATCTACTATGATACTCAGCGTGTCAGCAGTAAAGTTCCAGTTCAAAGCCATCCTTTATTGACAAGAATCGCCATTTTCTTCCACTCTCTGTGTATTGCAGTTTCATTTCTAATGAAGGCAATAATAACAAAATACCGAAAACCTAGGAAACTGCCAAAGCGTCATTCCACAAAAAGTCCAAGGAACCAGCAAACTGGAGAACTACCAAACAAAATATAGCAGCAAAAACAACAAAGGCCCTGATTTCGTACAGGCATTTCAAAAGAAATGGTGTAGTTTTTGGCATGCCAAACCTCCCACTATCATTGCTGTAGCATGTCATGTGCTGTGGTAATAAAAATGGTTGGGGATAATATGTCACTAGTTAGTAAAAGGCGTATCCAATAATCATCGCAGAAGACAAAATATGTTCTGAATTAAAAAATTGGGAAAACTATCTGCAATCGAGAGAAACTATTTTCAACAAGGTGTCTGTAGCAAAACGTATTAAATGCGCGGACGAGTCCCTAATTGTTCCTAAGCGATTAATTTTACTTATTTTGTTGACGTAACTTAATATACGAATACAATATTACTTACGGTCTACACCAACAACTAAAAATATAATAAATTAGTAATAAGAGTTTAACGGCCTGTATTAATAATAGTTGTAATTCGATAATGTATTAGCAATTTTAAGTAAAATTTCCTAAACTCTGTGTAAACCAACTGTAATTTAATCTCCGATACATTTTGTGCCACACATTTAATAAAACAAAACCAATTATTTACTAGACGACAAAGTTATTACTATAACTTTTCAATTGTCATTATTGACTTTCGTTCATCCACATTTCAACGGCATCAACGAATGGTTATTTACATTTCAAAACATTTACCTTTATGCTTAATCTTTAGATCGACATATCGAATGTTCAGACCTCTGCTGTTTTGCCGTTAAGCTAATCAAATATAGGCTTGTTGTACTAGTTTGTTGTTATACCCTGAATAATTACGTGTCATTGCATTCGTCTGAATATAGCTGAAATATTGCTGCTCGGGCGTTAAACACCATTAATCAATCAATCAATCAATCATAATTGGTCGTTATGGTAAATTCATCCCTCAAATACGTAAGACGTTTCCTTGACCTAGAACCGCCTTTTACGTAGACATAATATGTAACACGACGGGTGTCCTATTAAAGACATACACTGCTTACTCGTCCTAGGCAACTGTGTCCCTATAGTTTTTATTGGGTTCAAGTTACTTACTTTTATTTTGGGGTTTTTTGCTTAATATTGTGGAACCATATTGTTTATGTTCTAATTCTGCTTATTAAAAGCCTATCAAAAACATTAAGACGATTATGAAAACAATTTGTCTGAAATGCCATTTTATGTGGATCAAACGTCAAAGATTTGACAATTTGGTTGATAGCAAGCAAGTTTAGCGGCAGCTGATAGGCAAAACACTCTTGTGCTGCGGACGCGTAAGCTGTGCCTGCCCCTAATTAGACACCTATCATAAATATATCATGATGCGAATTGGGTATGGGTCATTGTCTTTCTTTCTTCTTCAGCGAACCTTCTAGGAATTCAGCCTCATAAGAGTACAAAAACAGGTCGGCGAGAAAAGGAACACAATTAGTACCCATTGGAATACCAACAGTTTCTTGACAAACATGTCCACAAAGATGACACATGAGTTGTCACACAGAAAATCTAACATTTGACACAATTTGGTCTTTAGTTTATTTTTTATTAAGTTTGTAGTCATTGATGATGAAGTTGTAAGTTCTGTCATGGCTAATTACCAGGTATTTATATCATCTCTTTCCATTCTTCTTGAAAAAGCAGCGTTTAATAAGATTTTTAGGCATTGGAATTAGTCTTATATTGTTCTTTTATGCTTTCCCTGTTTACGTTATTTATAATTTTCTATATAACGACAAGATTATTGTTCTAGATTAAATGTTTTACAAGATATTCAACAATTATTTGAAACAAATGTCAGAGAAAATTGAAACATTACAGCCTTTTTCGTGTTTAATGTTTTGAAAACTATTTCCTCAACAGCACAGGCAATTTAATAAGAAATGCATTTAGTCTTTAATATTATTTTCGCAAAACACACAGTATCGGCTGTTCGCGAAAACAACTTGAAATCAGTCGTTGGTGTTTACGACATTGAATATCTAATTGCTTCAACTAAAAATATTGAATTAACTCACCAGTTAACTGTGATCGAATCATTACATAACAAAGTTCACACGCATCAACATTACTCGATGAAGTCTTACGACCTGAAATAAAAAGAAAAACTGTCTAATGTTAAATAAGTACATACCATTCATATTATTTGTATTTTAACAATTTCCTTCAATTGCATTTTAAAATTTAAGATTTGCGTTGTTAAATATGAATTTAATTACACTAAAAGATGTTTTATAGTAACTAAATTCTGCATGTAAGGAATACTGGCAGGACATATAACATCGTATAACGTGATGCATACTTCCTTGAATGATCAATCAATAAAGGTCTATGACAATTTCATATTTAAGTGATACACTATCAAGAAAACAACCTAAAATAATACAAATAGGTATTGTTCTGAATACAACTATAACGATTACACATATAAGTATAAATGTGAACATAAGAATGAAGATACACGGACAAATATGATAAATTACACATATGAGTAGCTATTTTGATATGTTGACTAATGTAGCTGTTCCAACCTAAAACTAAAAAAATATATATGGAAGCTGTATATGGAACACTGTTAATCAAACACATTATAGTTAACTTGCCTTCGACAACTGTAAACGTGTTTTCATCGAAAATATCTGTCAAGACACAAAACGAATTTCCATTGTCCGGGTTACTACAAAAAATTAAAGGAAGATGTGACCTACATACCACTGTGACCTGTCACATAAAATAGAAACACGCAAAATATTGAACAAAATCATTAATGGAAATATTATAAACTAGTCATGACTTAGACCAAACGCTATTGATTTGTATATATCATTAAATAATCAGTCACATAGTTCACCAATGTGACTGAACTTATCCACAAAAGAATTTGGTATTATGTATAGGTTTTAACACTACTGCCAAACAGTGAATGAAATTAAATTAAAGACAAACGTATTTTGTGAGTGTATCTATATATTTCGATTCTGTTGTTCCTTGAGATTGAAATGGCGGGTAAGCAAATTCAGAAACATGGAAGCTTTTCTATTCTTTAGGCTTTTTTAAGCGCCGACCTTTAAAGTGTAAATATACACCACTGTCAAAATTGATCATGTGCTGCGGGTACCAATACACATGTAATAGAAACATGTCAAACTAGGAGATATCTATATTTATAGATAAATTAGAACAAATGTCTTCAAAGATACCAATGTTATCAAATTTACTACGCAAGACGCGCGATTCATCTAAAGACGAGAATCAGTGGCGGTGAAACCCTCCAAACAGTCAAAATCCAAATGATTTTAAAAACGGATACAAAACGAATTAAACTTATGTACTCCTTTTCTTGTCAAAGCGACATCAAAAACAAGACTTTGCAGTTTTAACATTGTATATAATAATAAACTATATAAATTATTTGATTCTCATAAACATTGTATATGCCTGGATTACTACATATATCACTGGTTGTTATATTACATACCGAAATATTATAAATTCACCAATTATTTTAAAGCATTCAAATGTGGAAGTTCCCAGTAACAAGAAATTTCCATCAGAAGTAAATGTCCAGATACCACCTGAAGTTTGGCCGTTCTGATAAATGCGAAAAGTTTTCCCTCTCCAGTAACAAGGAAACTTGCAACTCTGAGCTACAAAAGTAATTACAGAAACTTTGATGTGAAGATTAAAAGTAGTATAAAATATGTACATGTTGTCCTTATAGCCTTGATCCGTTAGACTCATATTGTTGTTCATATCATAGAACCATCACTAAATGAGTAACTCTAATTAATGTTGTGTTATTCTTTTAAAAATAAAAAAAATATATAGCTTAAGATTTATATAATGAATCTAATGCCCTGCGTGCATGTACAATTTATTCACGACAAAGTTAAAGACGGTTTTAAAATTAAGCTAGTACGTTTGTGATCTCAGTAGACATTAACAACACTTGCAGAATTATACAACTGAGTGTGTAAGTAAGTGATATAAGCACAAGCAATTATTTCAGTAGCGAGAGCATTATAATATCCAGAAATTAGTACTAATTTTCAACAAAATAAACAGTTATATATTCTTTTTAAAGGTTTAAAATATTACAAATCAAACGCTTAATGCTTAATGACATCGCTATTAATGAAATAAAAATAAGTATTTTCTAAATTATGAAATGTGGTTATTAATTGTTTCTTTACAGATATAATTACTGAAATTAAAATCAGCAATATTTTATTGTATGGATGTTTTTATAATTAAAGTTGAGGTTGATTTTCAGCTGAATTAAACTATATTTATTGATAGTTTTTGTGGTAAAACAACTACTTTCAAAGTACTTAGATAGTTTTGTTTTAATTCTTCAGCTTTAATGTTGAGTTTTATTTGTGTTGAAAGTAGAGTAAAATATGAAAAATCCTACCTTACCTCGACTAATTTTGGTAACATGTTGAAAATATTAAAATGAAATAAGATAATTACATAGTAAAATGTACGAAAACCGGATGATCAACAAGTATTTAAATACTGCGAGAGAATTACATACATGTACTATTACAAATTACTTACCTTCAGTTCCACCAAGATAAATGGCAAAAACAAACAACCAATAATTGTTCATTCTCAATGTCTTTCTTGTAAGAATCAACCATTATATTTTTATAAACAAATCATCATAGCTTATATAGTAAATATTATGAAAGGCGGAAAGCGTGGCAAATTACAATATGTGACCAAATTTTTGGAATTAATGCAGAACGCTTCAAAACACTGAAGAATGTCATTTATTATTCTGGTAAACAATTATTTTGCATAATCATATGCAGTTATAATTTGTTCTCAAAAAGAAATTGATGATGTCGAAAGTGTACCTTTGGTTATTATATCAAAACGTAGAGATGATCGCCAAATCACTGCTTATACAGGAACGAGAAATGCCTATGTGTATCATGAACTCGATAAAACTAATAAGTACTGACTTAAATGTACATCTATTTCTATTTTTAATGTACCTTTCTTTTATTTAGAACAGCTTCTTGCTTATTGAAATAAAATGTGGCAAGCAAAAGTTCAAAGTAGTTATCTTTCCTCAGTAAAGATTAAAATTTATAAATATTTTTGAGAATATATAATGCATAATATATCATGCGTCAGACCAATATTTTTTACCTTTTACCCAGCTTCTTTCCCAAAGGTTATAAAGACCGAAGGTCAGTTGTGATCTTTTAATGGAATTTTTATACGATAGGAATTAAAATATAGTTTAAAATGTATTTTGATGGCACATATTCTACGAATGGAATAATATGGAACAGAAACAGATATATAAACAAAAGATCTTATTTCCACAGGCATCGTTACCTTCTCATTAGTGCTGATTGTTGGTCAAATTATCTACAATAATATTTGAAATTAACACCAGCACACTTGTTGTATAAACTTATCGTTGAAGTGAATGAATGAATATCAAAATAAAAATGAATATCGTCAAGACCAAATTAATCGTTAAAATTAAACTAAATACAACTTGAGAACATTTGTTGTGAAGTTCATTGTTTTGTCATTTCATCTTGCTGGTGTGAGAGGATATGGGGACAATACTACTAAATAAAAACTGGTTTTTCTACATGCTAAGTATACCTATATATTCAACTTCTGCATAAGATCATTACATAATATTCTTTTTATAATTGTATCACGTGTCAAATAGTTTCGCATTAATCTTTTGCAGACCAGCTTTTCAAATCGAATGTTAGATGTGTTTATAAAAACTTCGGCTTCATCCCCGTAAAAACTAAAAACCATGATACAGCTGCAATAAACAAAAATCTGTTTCCGATTTAAGGTTTTTTTCGCAAATATTTTTCATTTTGCATACATCTTTCTTGCGTCTATTATCTTAATGTTATTTTTTTTGTAATTTTCTGCTATGTTTAGAGCAGTCTAATATATGTTATATTGATGCTTACCTAACGGGAACTTACGAAAATTTGGTCATTGCATGTTTAAAAATAAGTAAACTTAAGCTTTATAAGCCTTGTTTTATAAACATGTGAACCGCCACGTTAAAGAAGAAAACGTGCACTAAATTTTTTTGTTCAATTTAGTTCAATCTCATATGCTTCAAGGAATTGATTTTACTTGTTAATCATTAGAAAAGGAATAAACAACACACTGTTGCAATATTGCAGAGATTCACGCTGTGAATACTAGACATATATGAAATTATATTCTAAAGGTAATTTCCCAACATGTTCATAATTTTGTCATACAAATGACTAACAAATATGCAGTAATGTTTATTACAAGTGGTGTTTGAAAAGTAAAATGTTTGTAAATAAATTGAGAGAGTTAAGATTTGTTCATGCAAATAACATAATGTCCTTGTATTTTTGGTGTTTTCCAATTTGATGATTTAAGTCAGTAAATTTCATTAATAGTTTGTTTTTATTCGAGGTTTTGCTTTGAGGGCTACCACACTCCCTTGTACAACATTCCAAAAGACAAGACCAATAAAAGTATTGCAATTGAGACCATACGTTAGGCACTTTTTACCAAACCACCAATATATCTTCTGTTTTCTAGACTAATTAAAATGCCCTCATATGTTGCCAATCTCATTACTGCTTTAAGCAATTACAGCCCATTCCTTTATTGTTTCGAACTTGTCTTCACCTAATGAAATATTCCAACAAAGGGTTTTATATACAACAACTAAACTATCCTTTTGTGAGTTAAACTTCAAGAAGAATCTATCCTTCATACAATATGATTATGTCTAAAATACGTTTAAAAACGAAGAACGATAAAGAAAACTATTCGGAATATAATTGTAACTACTGTTTGTTTTATTCATTGAACTATCAAGATGGTGCGATAAAACTAATTTATCTAAATATTTTAAAATTATTGTTCTGTGACGATACTGAAAAGGTTCATAATGCTCGACCCACAGGGCAGCCCAGCGCTTCCTCGGGTATTATTTTAGTCGCTCTCGTATGGGGTTGTCAGGTCATAATACGTAAAGCCTTACCCATTACTCCATACCGTTCCATTTGCAGGCAAAATTCCTGTGTCTCACTACTCAATTCTGTTGATTTGTTTTTTGTTAACGTGTATAAATATACATTCTTGTCCTGAATATAGCTGGAATACTGCTCGTTGGACCTAACCTAACAAATCAATTAACCACTTAAAGTAGTGCCGTGTGTTGTTAACAGCAGAACATAACAAACCATTTCCCATTCAACTTATTGTATTCATAGATTGCTTTTAACAGATTTTTTATTTTCCTGCCACGAATTTTACACAGCTACTCTGGCTTCGTACCCACAAAGTTTTTTTATGCAAAAATATAAAAGAAAAATTTCTTAAGCAAATGATAAACCCTATGATAACATACATTAAACTCTTCATAATGTTTCTACAAGTATCTACAGATTTACAATTAAAGCAACTGTTGCTCAATAACACTTTATGCACACATGTTTTTTTGTTTACTGCAACCTTAACGAACGTTATCTTTGGACTGATTATATACCTCTTTGCAAATGTATTCTAAAAGTTCTCTCACAATTTTTATTTTAATTTTTTATTAAATAGGGGGAAAACACATTAATTACAAAGATGAAAGTAAGCTATTAACATGTAAATTTAAAAATAGTATTGCCCTTACAGAGTTTATGGTGTTTAACACATTTTGCAAGGGTTGCAAGTTCATGCAAAAGTTTGAGGATACGAAAAACCTGACATATCTAAAATTATCCATATGTTTGAATGTTATTAGACTAAGTATGATTCTAGAATGATCAATAAAATTAAAAAATATTACAGAATGACAAACAATTGATATTTTATGTTTCCTTCCTGTTGATATTGAATCGTGCATGTGAAAACAAGGTTTCTGATTGTAAAGAAACAAATATGCAAATGTATTCTGAAAAATTTTCCTGAATACAGAATTAAATTTGTAGTATTAAAACAGACAGTGTATTTTTATCCCATAAGGGTTTTGAACTATCAACATTTTAAAAATAATTAAGATGGGTGTCTAAATACAGGCAGGCACTGTTTACTCGTTCGGAGCACCTGAGTGCACCCATTGTTTTTATTGGGTCCAGGTAACTCTCTTTCTGTGTTTTACGTTTTTGGTTTTTGTGTTGTGTTTGTCTATATCCGGATTTGTAACTGTCCGTTGGCTGTTGACTCTGGTTGTTCGGTCGGTTTTCTTTGCTACTCTCTTAAAACATTGTCGTTTTCGCTTTAAAATTGTATTGTAACAGTGTTAGAACCACAAATCATGATACTTAAGTGTTACTTGTTAATGAAAATTCGGGTAATTACATGTGTAGACTTACCATTCGTTTTTACATGAAAACTGACAAACGAGCTGTTAAATTGGGTGAGCAAACCTTATAGAATATCGTTCTCAGTGTTAAATAGAAACAAAAACATTTACTAAAATAATGACCAACCATATATTATGATGTCTGCTTTTTCTCTAATTTTTTTAATTTGTCTAGCTTTACAGAATGAATCTGGTATATTTAAATCCATCGAATGAAATTTTTTAAAATTTATTTTGTTCCTTCACAGATACGAAAACCTTAAAACAACGCTGCAATAAATGAGGGTGATAAAAATACCACACACCGAGGCGGCTGTCAAAAAGACAATTCACAAACCAGTCGTTAGAAACCGGCAAGTGCTAGAACAACTTAAACAAATTAAAGGTATCTTTTAATATCTGTATTATATGTTTTAACATATGATGTTATTGTTTACTAGTCATATGCTTACTTTTGCAATGCGCATGTAAAAGCATTCTTACAGTACAACGAAGACATCAGCATTTAAAAACGAAACAACTAACAAAATTGCTGGTTTTTCAAAGTTCAGCGTGGCTTTATGTTGGTCGATAGTTAGGAAACAAACAAGTCTTAACAATATTTTGTTTTTTCCTGCAATTATTACATTTGCTGAACAATAAAGGTAGCCGAATAAATTTGTGCTTTATTCGGCCGAATAAAATCTTCTGGTAACCTTTTCTTTACTTCTTACGATATATATTATTCTGTTATGGTTTACGACATGTTGTATTGATCACGTGGTCTGTCAACACTGAGGTTGCGGGTTCGAGTCTCATTTCGCGGAGTGTGCACTTGACTCCAATCACAGTTAACAAGGATTGATAGGTCGGGAGTTTTCTCCGGGAACTCTGGCTTTCTTCCCAGTAAACCTGGGAGCCTTGATATAGCTAAAAATTGCTGAAAGTAGCGTTAAACACCATATAAACAAACAAACAGGCAAGCCAACAAGCAAACAAACAACATGTAGTGGAATATAATATTTGTTAGGGTATCACTAGACTAAGCTCCGAAAAGTCAAAAATCAGTTAATAGTGTGATTTTGTTTTAAATTTCTAAGGTTAAAATGTATTTTATGGTTAAAGGATAAAACCAAAATTCGTACATAGTCAGAAAATGTACAGTTTATTTGTACTCGCCGCAAAACAGTCAAGAAATGCTCTGCAGAGCCTCGTATCTATCTGTTTTTAAGGCTCGTACAAATTAATTTTACATTTTCTGACAATGTGCGAATATTGTATATGTATTTTGTTACTTACTATTTCTTATTTGACGACTTGATTAATACATCATTTGTTCTTGAAAAATGTTCTAAAACCATTTGAAAAAAGGCTGAGAAAATTGAACATAAATACATGGAAGTGTTTTTGCAATTTTATGGTTTTTAAAAGATTTCCTACACACAGCATAAAATGGACTGATTAAATACGAGGTGCATTCAACTTTTAATATTACTTTCGCAAAATACGCAGTATCGTTATTCCGAAAACAACTTTAAATTGGTCGTCGGTTTTTGACGATATCCTCTGTCTGATTATGTCAACTTTTAACACTGAATCAACTCACCTATTAGGTGTCCTGAAAATCATGCGACTACGGTACAAATAGCAAACGTATCACTAGTGGACGCTTCAAAACCTGAAATAAAAAGAGACCTTTTCTGGTTTAAAAAAGTACATATCATTCATTTTATCTGTATTTAATCAGTTTCCTTAAATCACATTTATAATGTCCAATTTACGAATAGTTTCAATAATTAAATTGTATTCTAAAGTGGAAATTTAAGGATACTAGAATATTTTTTTCTACGTAACTAAATTTTGTTATATGTATTTATAACGAATAAAAGGAAAACATAATATCGGCAAAAGTGATGCGTGTTTTCTTGCATAGGCAATCAATACAGGTGTACCAATTTATATAAGTGACCAACTATCAGGCAAACAACCTTAAAAATGACAAAGACGTGTATTCTTGTGTACAACTATCGCGATTACACATGTATGTATTAATGAAGATTACACTGATATATCTGATAATTAATACATATTAGTAGCTATTGTGATACGCAATATTCCAAAATAAATGATGTCAACTAAACGATTTGTAAAAACTAAAAATGTCTATAAACTTCAAATTAGTAGTTAACTTGCCTTCGAAAACTGTAAAAGTGCTCGAGTCGAAAATGTATATCAAGACACAAAGAAAGGCGCCAGTATCCGGGCGTCTAAAAATATAAGGAAAATTTTGCTTCTGAATCATTACAATATCATGATCTGCATATAGCTACTGAGAACGATTACGAAAATAAAACATGCGAAATATTTAACAAAAAAATTAATAGTAAAAAATTATCGCCTGGTTTATAACAGACCAAATGCTATTAATTGTTATATACAATTAAATTATCAGTTTACTACTTCACCAATGTGACTGAAATCATCCACATAAGAATTGGGTATTATGTGCAGCAACATTACAGCAGCTCCAGCGTATGGTGTCTACATTTCACAACTTATGTGTTATTCTATATCCTGCGATCGGTATTTTCATAACCGATCACTGATGTTGCCTGCTAAAACTATTCAAAAAAGATTTTTTGTACCTAGGTTCATATTATCCCGTCAGTTATATGGTTCTATGGTCGTCACCAAGACTTGATTGATTGTTATGGGAAATCAGTGTCTCAAATACGATCTGACATCTCATATGTAGTGTTTCTTATTCCTGGATTTTACTTTTCCCTAGACATGACAATGACAATGAGTAACTCGACAGGTGTCTAAGAAGAGGCAAGCACTGCTTACTTGGTAGGAGCACCTGAGTGCATCCATGGTTTTTATTGGGTTCGAGTTACTCTTTCAGTTGTTTGTGCTTTTGGTTTTTAAGTTAGGTTTGTCTATATCCGGATTTGTAACCGTCCCTTGACTTTTTGCTATTGTTGTTCGGTCGGTTTTCTTTGCTGTTTTTTCTTTTACCAGTTCCTTTAAACTGTTGACGAAAAGAAATACAGAAAATCTGTATTTTTGTGAGTGTATCAGTTATAAAGTTCGTTTCTCGAAGTTTAAGTGTACTTTTATGAGGAGGCAATGGCGTGTAGGCAAAGTGTGGACCATTGAACGCTTTTTTAAGCTTTTCTAAGCTCCAAATAAATATACACCGCTGTCAAAATTGACCATTGTTGCAGGTGTCAATTCACATGTAATAGAAACATGAACAATAAGAAGATATATATATTAATAGACTATGGTATAAAATTTGCCACGCCAGACTCGTTATTCATCTAAACAAACTAATCAATGGCGGTTAAAACCCCAGAGTAGTCCAATTCCAAATAACTACAAAAAACTGAAACGCAACAGATAACGGAAACGCATTATTGATCTCATGCAATCCATCTATAGCGTTACCAACCCACATCAAAAACAAGACTTTTGCAATTTTTAACATTGAATATAATAGTAATCGGAATTGTTAAATTGGAATTTATTCGATATGTGGAAAAATGGTATGCCTGTAAAAACATATGTTACGTACCGCAATAGTAAAAATGCACCAATAATTTCAAAACATCCCCACGTGTCAACAGAAATTGAGACCTAATTCCTATCAGCACCAAATGCCGACTCAATATTTAATACTTAACCGCTCTAACAAAACTGAAATGTTTTTCCTCTCCAGTAACATGGAAACTTGCAACTCTGAGCTTCAACCGAAATGACAGAAACTTTCATGTACAGATTAACAGTACTGTCAACAAATCTATTTTGTCCTTATAGCATAAAAACATTAGGCTAAAATTATTTATAAAACCTTCACTAAATGAATACATCTAATGCTGTATTGCTTTTTCAAATAGAAAAAAAATTATACACCAGGACAAAAGTTAGGAACCACTTAGTTGTTTTCAAGTCATACATATGTGAACACCTTTGGACTAATATTGGACTGGCATTCCTTTCTAATTTGTATATAACACAAAAATACGTATTGTTTTTTGTAATTCCTTATTTTCGAATTGCATTTTCAAACAACTCACAATGCACAATTCAACCATTACACAGTATACATTTGTCTGTTTTTACTACAATCACAGGTTTAAGATTTGTTTTTGTCTATGAATTATAACTATTAAAACATAATATTACATCTGTCACATTGCCCTTATTTATAGGATGATCTTGTATAGAAACTTTGTTATGAAGAGGGCAACAATTATTTCATGTTTTCTGAGTGGAATAAATTAGATAAAATTCAAAGGGTAAAGAAGCGAGAATAATACTAGTAATGCTGCTTTCAGTTACATGTAGCTCCCTTTTACACATAATTACAAGATTTTATCATAAAATGTCAAATGGTACTACTTAAAGTCATATGAATACAATGATTTTTGCAGGATGCCCCGTTTACAGTTCATATATTATCGGTGCATCCCCGGTAACAACATTAACGACAGTATTTGGTGAAAAATTATATATAAAAACTTAATACATAAAAGTTAATTTATCTTAGGAGATGCCGTTAAGGTTCCCATTTTAATTCAATTTTTTCTTGGTTTGCAGGGGCTTTGTAGAAAGTCATAGAGAGTTTTCTATTTGATGATTATATTTTAGTGTTTTTATAAACCCACTTTGTGTAGGTCTGGTGTCCTGCATTTGCATGAATATATTAAAAACTTTATGAAAACATTAATAAAATTGACAAAACTGTCTCTTTGGGGTGCACCCAGTAAGAAGCTTTCTCTCTCCATTGGAATTTTGAAATTACAGGAATTCTTTATATCATCCTTAACCTGAATGATGAAATTTCTTGTGACAGGACATTCCCAAAATAGATGCAATGTTGTTTCTGATGTTTACTGGCAGAAAGTCCACAGAGCAGTTTCTTTCATATTGTATTTTTTTCAGAAGAGAATTTGTGAAAAGGATTCTATGCAAAGCTTATATTGAAACATAATTAACTTGTTATTATTGCAAGATGCAAAATGAATTGAATGTATATCTTCCCAATTCTAAATGTTTATGGCAAGAATGGAGCTCCACTTTTGTTGTTGTTTGTCAGGACTTTCAGTGAATTTTGGTAGAATTTTCTTATAAAAGTAATGACTTGGTTTTTTGTGGGACTTCAGATATTAAAAAAACCTCTGAGAATTCCTGTTCTAGTTTTGTATTTTCTTGCATTTTTGTTTTCAAATCCTGTGGTATAGCAAGGAGAACACCTTGATATTGTAAAAATGTGTTCTTAGTTGATACTTTTGTTTAAATTCCTCATATGAGAGTAGAGAGTTGTTCTCAAAAAGTAGATCGTTAAGGTAAAATATACCAGCCGTCCACCATTTGGAAAGAAGAATAGTTTACCTCCAAACTTTAAGTTTTCATTTAACCATATGGACTGGTTCAAAATATTCTTTTGCTCTTCACTAGAGTCTAAGTGAATAAAACTCCAGTTTTGAAAAATGTCTTTCCAAAAGCTATTGAAGTAATTAGATATAGTATTTAGGCCAAATTTATCTATAATTCAGATGTTATCTCCACCGGCTGCTTCAATAAGGTCATATATTAGTCGAGTGAACTCACCAATATATCTGCCTTGCATAAACCCTTGTTGAGTGTTACTAATCGACTTCTTTAACGTCGGTTTAATTGTATTGGCATTGCAGAAGAAGCAAATTTTTGCATACACATTTAGTAGGTTATGGGTATCCAATTTTTTAGGAATTCCTTAGGTTTTCCCTCTTTTAGTAAGCCTGTAATTAAGCCGTTATTTTGAGATATGGACATGCTTCCTATCTTTAAGCTTTGATTAAATGATCTTATCAGAGTAGTTTTCAAATCAAAAGAATTTATAAAATTCAAATGTATAGCAATCTATACCTGGAGATTTCCCATTTTTAATATTTTTGATGGATTTTTAATTTTCTTCGTAAGTCAAATCACACTCACATGACTCGCTTTCATCCTCAGAAATGAAGTCATTGAAGGGATTATCCTCATCGAAGAAAAGTGTGTTATGCTCCTGGTTGAGTACTAGAATACATGAGAAGTACAGCCTTTCATAGAAACTTTTTGTTGATTGATTATTTCTGTTTGGTCTGTTATTTGTAGACCGTTTTCATCTATTATTTTTGTTATAAGTTTCTCATTGAATTGGAGCTTTTCTAGGTTAAAAAACATAATTGGTGAATTTTCACCTTCAGTTTGTCACCTGGCTTTTGCCCGTGCCATGATATTAGTTATTTTCTTTTAACTACATTGCCTAAGCTTGTGTTCAGATTTCTCTATTTGAGCTTTTAGGTCTTTATTTCGACTGCATTGTACTGATTTTGTAATTCTTCTAGGTTCTTTTCTAATTCATTTTCTTTAAAGTCAAGGTTTTTTTTCTTATAAGAAGAATAAGCGATATTTTTGCTGCGTATTTTACACTTAACCATGTCCCATAAGAGATGTGGATTGATAGAGTATAGAGTGCTGTCAGGATAGAGTATAGAGTGTTGTCAGGATAGAGTATAGAGTGTGTGTTGTCAGGATATAGTATAGAGTGTTGTCGGGATAGAGTATAGAGTGTTGTCAGGATGGAGTATAGAATGTTGTCAGGATAGAGTATAGTGTGTTGTCAGGATATAGTATAGAGTGTTGTCAGGATAGAGTATAGAGTGTTGTCAGGATAGAGTATAGAGTGTTGTCAGGATAGAGTATAGGGTGTTGTCAGGATAGAGTATAGAGTGTTGTCAGGATAGAGTATAGATGTTTCTTGTCCGGATATAGTATAGAGTGTTGCCAGGATAGAGTATAGAGTGTTGTCAGGATAGAGTATAGAGTGTTGTCAAGATAGAGTATAGAGTGTTGTCAGGATAGAGTACAGAGTGTTGTCAAGATAGAGTATAGAGTGTTGTCAGGATAGAGTATAGAGTGTTGTCAAGATAGAGTATAGAGTGTTGTCAGGATAGAGTACAGAGTGTTGTCAAGATAGAGTATAGAGTGTTGTCAGGATAGAGTATAGAGTGTTGTCAGGATAGAGTATAGAGTGTTGTCAGGATAAAGTATAGTGTGTTGTCAGGATATAGTATAGAGTGTTGTCAGGATAGAGTATAGAGTGTTGTCAAGATAGAGTATAGAGTGTTGTCAGGATAGAGTATAGGGTGTTGTCAGGATAGAGTATAGAGTGTTGTCAGGATAGAGTATAGAGTGTTGTCCGGATAGAGTATAGAGTGTTGTCAGGATAGAGTATAGAGTGTTGTCAAGATAGAGTATAGAATGTTGTCAGGCTAGAGTATAGAGTGTTGTCAGGATAGAGTATAGAGTGTTGTCAGGATAGAGTATAGAGTGTGTGTTGTCAGGATAGAGTATAGAGTGTTGTCGGGATAGAGTATAGAGTGTTGTCAGGATAGAGTATAGATTGTTGTCAGGATAGAGTATAGAGTGTTGTCAGGATAGAGTATAGAGTGTTGTCAGGATAGAGTATAGAGTGTTGTCATGATAAAGTATAGAGTGTTGTCAGGATAGAGTATAGAGTGTTGTCGGGATAGAGTATAGAGTATTGTCAGGATATAGTATAGAGTGTTGTCAGGATAGAAAATAGAGTGTTGTCAGGATTTTGAAGGTCAGGAACAGTGTATCGGTTCAGTGTTTCATTTATACATTCGTTTACTCTATTTACATAGTCTTTGTCACGGAGGAGACTATTGTTAAATATCCATGTACCTCTACCTCTGGTAAAAGAGCAAAATTGTATTAAGATACTGACAGGGGAGTGGTCTGATCTATAACTTACTTAAATGTCTGAGGATTTAATGAAATGTTGAAGGTCTGACGATACAGGAAAATAGTCTAGTCTACTTTGTTTCTGATCTTGATTGACATTTTTGGACACTAATACAAAAGTTCGGACATGTGACATCTGGCATACTGTAATATCAATTTGAAATGATTGCTTGTGTACATAAAGAGAACTATATCAATGTGAAGTATTAATAATAAAGTGATGGTGATTGTAATACGATTGAAATGCATTTTATAACTGTAGAGACCCCCTTTTTGACTACCCTTACTGGTATATAAACAAAAATCCCCATTTTCAAAACAGGTTTGTTCTTTTTAGCGATAAAATATATTTCAGATCCCTCTATCCTACTTTCATTTTGTTCAGATCTTGTCCATTACCTTTAATAACAACATAAAAGTTAATTTCATCATTTGCCTCATATTGAATGCGTTCCCAAAACATTTCAATCGTATAATTGCGACGAGAGTAACATTTTGAACTTGTTTGAGTAAAGGGAAAATAGTTACTGACCAGGAACCAGTACAAGCTTCAAAAGTCATTATGTGCGGACATCGACGAGAGCACCCCTCATGTAAACAAATTTAAACCACCACTCTCATACACAAATGAAGCCGATATTATAAATAAACTTTTAACTTTTAAAAGATTTCTTAGTGAACATATTAAATAAACGAAAGTACGAACAAAATACATTTAAAAGTTAGTTATAGAAAACGTAAATAACCACAACTATAACATTAACGTTTAACGTATACTAGATTCGTCCCTTGGTTGGTTTATGTATAGATCAAATAATGGAACTTCTTTCAGTTATACAAGCCTTATCCTTCTCT
This sequence comes from Limnoperna fortunei, assembly GCA_944474755.1. Classification (NCBI taxonomy): domain Eukaryota; kingdom Metazoa; phylum Mollusca; class Bivalvia; order Mytilida; family Modiolidae; genus Limnoperna; species Limnoperna fortunei. Next base: position 54,114,089 of record OX104121.1, on the reverse strand, counting down.
TTTATGTCACTCGTCATCTCCCTTCTCTTTTTCAAGTGTTCTCCTCTCAGAGTTGCTGAAGACGGAGGAAGACCTGGAACAACACTGTAACCACATCCTGGTTCTAGTTTCTTTGCGGCGGTGACTATCTCGTCGCGTTCAATTAAATTAGACAACCTTGGAATAATATTTCGCGTATCCGGTTCTATCAAGGGTAAACGATGTACCGCTGTAAAAGTCATCTCTTCACATTACGGAATTTACGGACGTGCATCACTGTGACTCTAGGCAGTTCCATCCCATCTGTGTTGCCACTAATACCACGAATGATAAGGTTCCACTTACGGCCCCATAGTTCTAGTGTGAGCCTCTCATTTCTCTCCGTCTCAATTTTGACCTCAAAATCGGGGAGAAATTTATTGTGGATTTCTATGAACTGAGAAGTGTTGCTCTCTACCTGATGTTCCACCATACCTATTATCCTGTCAAACTCTTGTTCCTGTTCTTTCAACTGAGCGACCACTGAGTTAATTAGTATGTGTAGCTTTTGGAAGCAATTTCCAATGTCTCCGAAGTCCTTACACTCGTACGCTTCCGCCATTATAGTCGCGGTCGGTTCGATAGGTTCGATGTTTTGATGTTTTTATGTTTTTATGTTCAAAATAAGAAAAGTTTGTGTTGTAAGCGTCACATGAATATCAAAATTTAATCAGTTAAGACTGTTTTTGTTGGTGGTTTCCAATACGCAGTACGTCTAGAGGCTAGTTTTAACAAAAAAGAACAGACCTTTAAAACGTATCACTCCATCATTATGGTCAGCCGCAAGTCTGTTGGGCACAATGAAACATTATTTAAACAAAAATCTCTTTATTTTATTTACATATCAATTCATCAAAATATGGACGGTCTTCGCTCTTCTAAGTAGTCTGTAACTAAAAAGTATTGTACCCGAAAGTTACAAACTTCTATTTAATTTACAATCACACCTGAAAACGTAAATTATAAACACCAAATTTATAATTAGCCGTCGAAGGGTATTGAGTATATCCCCCGTTATCATGAATGACTGCTGCAAACCTGGTCACACACTGCAAGTAACGCGTCTAATTTGTTGAATCATTATATGTCGCCAATTATGGCACGCCGTTCTCGTCAAAAGTACATGTATGATTCAAAATATCACCACAAATTGCACACTCAAAATTTTAATTCATGCACTCAAATTTGTGCGTATTGTTTTCGCGCAAAGCTTATAAATATTCATAAAGATATAAATAAATCAAATTTGATCTGGGTGGTTTTTGAGTTCTAAAGCGAACTAGAAGTGCTGAAATCCTAGGCCGAGTTTTACTGCAGTTATAATCCGAAGTTAGTTTTGTGATTTGTTGGATTAAAGACAGAATTCAGTCCTATTGCTCGTAATGTAGCAAATAAAAAATTCCAACTGGCAACTATTAAATTAGTAGGCATTATTAATAGGTAAATTTGTAATCAGTGAAAGCTCAACTTTAGTTCTTTTTTAATGTCATATTAGTCTAGTTCACAGTGAAACCAAATTTTGTAGGATCTACCAGACATGCTCTTGAATAGGCCGAATTTTACTGCCGTTATAGTCCGAAATTAGTTTTGTGATTTGTCGGATTTACGGCATAATTCAGTCCTATTGCTCGTAATGTAACAAAAAAAATTCTAACTTCGGTCTATTTATACAAAATTCAAACATAATATTCATCCTCTTTACGTTACTAAAGTTGTAGATATACTGCGTAACTAACGGGAAACGATCTTTATCGAAGAAATTTTTTTTTCTTCTTTGAAGATGCACGAGGAACATGCTATATTGATCATTTTTCCGTAGTAAACGTAATTGAAAAAGAGACACAAATGTCGATTAATACACAACACACAGATGGTTATTAAAAACTGCAATAACTATCATCACGTATCAATAATAATCCATAAATGGTGATACTGTCGAAAGATATCAAGATCGACCACGTTTGATTGTATACGCTTTTTTGAACATTAAATTCACTCCCGCTCTGCTACATTACGAGTAATGGGACTAATTTCGTACCCTCGCAAAAGAAAACAAAAAAAAAACAAAAAAGCGAGGGTACGATTATTCGTTTTACTGAAATCCAAATGTCATTCCACGACACAGAAGATTTGCTTGAATTTTTTCAATCCTTGTTTCACGTGTGTGAAAATACAATGCAACGTTTACACCCCTTAACACAAGACAACATCGCTTTAGAACATACTGTTCGAAATCTTTCAAGTTGTATGTAAGAGTGGAATAAATCCCACTCTAAAGTAAATATGGGATACGGGGCCGAGGGTAGGAGGTAACAAAATTAAAAATAGTTTCGTCTGTTAATTTCGTTGTTTTACAGGGATCCGTATCAAGTTTAAAAAAGCCAGTATTGAAATATTCAAATTAATTAATGAATATTTATAAGTCCTGCGTAAAGCAGGTGTGCACAATTTTGAGTGTATAAGTTTGAGTGCGTAATTTTCAGTTCGAGTGCATGAATTAAAATTTTGAGTGTGTGATTTCAATCTACCTTTTGAGTGTGGTTTCATAAAATTATGAGAGCATATTTTACTTTTAAGTGCGAAATTAAAAATTTGAGAACATATTTAAATTTTGAGTGTGTAATTTGTGATGATATTTTGAATCATACTTTTGACGAGAACGGCGTGCCATAGCCAATCATGGTGTAATTGAGCTTCTAAATGTTGCAAGTTTTGTGGAGAAAGTTCCGCAGCTTGTTATCGCCTACCCAATTGATCCATAAATGCTCTATCGGGTTGAGATTTGGACTTCTTGCAGGCCACGGAAGAGTGGTTAAAGCTTCTTTCTCGGTATGCCCTTACTGCTCTTTAACGATGAGGTCTTGCGTTAATGAAAACATATCTTGACTCTAACTGGTGGTTTTCAAAATGAGGCACAACTACAGGTGTAAACTTGTCCCCGTTGTACTTTGCCATTAAGGTTGCCATTGATTGTTACCAGATCAAGTTTGCAATCATTTGAGATACATCCCCACATCATAACTGAACCAACAACAAAAGGCACTGTTGAAACCATCTTTCGTTGCATGTAAGCTGTGTTTTAATGCCTCCAAACACGGGTTTGCCCATTAGTTACATGGAGTAAAAGTCGTCTCTCATCTGACCAGTGTATTCGTCGCTAGGTTCTAAGGTTCCTATTTTGTCTTCCTCTGCATCAGGTCAATCTATCCCTGTGATAACGATCATAAAGCATTGAACGTTTAATGACTATACTTGACCTTAATTTTGCAGATTTAAGACGATTTTGTACTATCCTGGCTGACAAATAACAACCTGGTAAACATTTGTTGCTTGAGACAAGTGCTTGATGCCGACAGATTTCGCCTAAGCAATCTACCAATTCTCCTATCTTCATGTTGGTTGCCACAGGTCGTCGGGAAACTGTCTTTAACATCTAACGTTGCAGTGTGTTTACTGACCAAACGACAAATGACTGTATAATAATAGCCAAGCTTACGTTCTATAGTCTTGTAAGACATACCAGTAGAAAGCATGCCAATTATTTGCCATCGCTGTGCTTCTAATTTCTGCCCTCTTGCCATGCTTACTTAAAATAATCTGGCAATTAGAAATTCGGGATTTCAATACCGATATGTTGCACGGAAAAGTAGTGCACTTTGGACGTGATAAAGGGAGCAAGCTTCACGTACACAGAAAACTGCGCTTGATTACAATATCATACCTAACGATAACACACTTTAATTGTACATTAAATAATTACAACCGACCAAAATCATCCAAATTAAACTTTCTTTTCAATAAATATCAAGAGAGAAATTTCATTAGAAAACACGAACAAAAACTGATAAAATCTGTCTTTATATTCAAATCACATATACTACTAAGAATGTCTCCTTGTTTATCATCATATCAGGAAGCAATAGCACGTGTTGCACGCATTCGTCATTAGACAAATATGTATGCTGTGAAAACTAATGCTTTTGATTGGACATTTGTGAATTTTTTCTTAAAGTGCTTCCTCAACGCTAACGTATTTTGTTTATATAATAAAAGCTAAATAGGAAGTGTTTATAATTGTTATTTGATATACAGTTTTCATTAATCTGTGGCTGTGCATTGATGATTTCTACGCTTCTTGTAAAACATCTCAAACTGCAGATTGCTAAGAGTAGTCTGTGCGATACTATCTCGTAGGCTCCATTTCCATACCATCCAATGAACATTATGTTATTTATAATAAAGAATAATACAACTGACCGCTATATGTAGTCAATCTCACTACCAGATTGGGGCAAATGCCGACTTATTAATTGTTTGTGAACTTTCCCTGCTGAAATATTACCACTGTTGAATGTACATAAACAATTGGTCAATCATTTGTTAAAAGTCATTCTTTAAGTAGGAAGAAATACATCCGTAATTCAAGCTAGTTATAATTGGTGATAGTTTTCAAAACATAAAAAGATAGAAAGTAAAGCTATTCAGAAAATAATTGTATTTGGCTTATTATTCGTCCAACTATAAAGCTGCTGTGATCAACTAATTAATTTATAAGAAAAAAGAATACCTAGGAGTGATCAGAAAACAATAAGTCAAGAACATACAACACCGCGGTAAAACAGTCGAGAGACAACACCAAACCAGACACACAACACAAAAAATGCACAAAATTAGGAAACACAAAACCCACTAAAATCTGGGTTGCGTCCAGGTGCTCATAAGGGTAAACAACTCCTGCAGCACTTGTGAGTAGTCATAATTAGGTACGGAGGAAGGAGAGTGGTTATAACAAGCGAAAAAATTACTGTTCATTTGTGACAGATATTCCGTTACGCTCAACTAAGACGTAAAAGCATAAGGGTCGCTACGTAAATTTCCAATAACACGTTATGCGCAACTATTTTTTGTTTTAATAACGTGCATATTTTGAAAGCAGCAAGTTGTGACTGGCCATGTACAACTATGCAAATATATACTCACAATTTTAGCTCAATTTGGTCGTGTTAAAAACGCGGAAAGAAAAAATACACATAAAATATGCTTTAAGCTATTATGTGCATTTTCAAAATCCAATATGCTTGTAAATTACATTAAATAAAAAGTTTGTATTATTTCGTTTGATATTTCATGGCCAATGTATCCTAGTGTTTAAGTGGTCTCAAGAGGCCTGTAAATTGCATATTTGGGAACTTCTCTTTGATGATACACGAAATGCTGACCCCAAAACAGCCGTTTCATTTAGGTGACGAAAACATTAATATATTTAAGCGTTACAATGTTTGTAAATATAAATAAATATTTATAAATATCCTAGTTCTAAAATCAACTTAATATGTGATTACAAATGAGATTTGTTATTTGTAACTACACAAAGGACTCAATTTAAAATCCAAACCCAGTAAATCTGTTGCAGGACAAAAGCAAAAAAAGTGACACATATAATGCTTAAAATTACAAAAACAAGATGTACTTCGGGTGTATAAATGCTTGTGTGCAGATTAACTTTAAAACCGTAAAGATCGTGCAATGAAAGTTGTTCCAAAATGGCCAGCTATTGATCTCGAAAATGTGTTGCATATAGAGCAAAGAATTTTGACGACTCCTTATAGGAGTTATTTCACGTTTTTTATAACAAGTATATTTTTTACCATTGTAACTCATGACCAGATGTGATAGAGACTTTGGGTTTTCAATGTTGTTCATCATTGACCTTAACCTTGAAAAAGGTCACATTCTTATTTTTGACCTAGTGTTGTGTGCAGATCTCCTCCTTAGCCATAATAGATACAGAGCTGAAACCTTTACCAAAATGTGGGTTATATTAAGGTCTTGAATCGTCATTTTTTTAATTGACTTTTTATAAGAGTTATCTACACTAGACCAATGAAATGTATTGTAACTTGCATTAAATCACTATATCTCAGTTATATTAACCGATGTTTTTTATGGAAACTTATATCATTGACCTTTATCTTGAAAATGGACACAGGGTCAAAGGTCAAGACACGTTTGAAATTTGACATTCCTTGTATTCGCTTTTCCTAATAAATGGTAAAATACGGGCAAAAACTTATAATGGGTAAAATGTCGGCCTCATAAAGGACGACATCTTTTGTCTATTGGAGGTAAACTATTTGACTTCATCTAATAGGAGTTATCCCCATTACAGAAATTGCTATATTATTTTTTTTAATTGATAACTCATAAACTATCTAAACCAAAGACCATTATGACCATTGGCCTTAAAACAGATGCAAGGTCAAAGGTCAAGGTCATCTTCTATTTTTGGTATTTATTATAATTTGTCATATATCAAAGACTATAAAGATATTGGCATACAATCTTCATTGTTGATCACCGTTGACATTCAGCATGGTCAAAGTCACGCTGTAAGAATCAAAGTCCTATTTTGACGTTTTGTTCATGTCCTATAAATGCTATTGCCTATGAGAAATATATATGTAGATTAATAGATTTGTTATCAAGGACTTCAAGTTATCTTACGACTTTTCTTATTTGTAAAGATATCTAAATAGGTTTTCTATCATTTTTGTACTTATTATTGCCATATACAAATTACTTATGTTGTTTAGCTTCGCGGTGATTTATTTTGCATGTTCTTTTAAAGTGGAAAGCATATTAATTGTTCTTTAAAACCTATATTTCCTATTTATATTTTGAAGATTTAGGACATGGTGATTTGTTGCTGGTTTTTTGTATTAATCATTAAGATTTACTAAATTTATGTTTTTGTAGTTTGTAATGTATCTCCTTCCTAACAAGTTTTGTGTCTTTCAGAAAATCAGTAATGACTTATGTTCGGAAGAAATGACGAATCTTCACATCACTTAAATAAGTAAATATCCGGTAAAGATGATCTAACGCGCACACATCTGTTCTCTTTTTCATCCAATCAAAATGCACGAAAAAAAACCAACTCTGTTGTAGTAATCATATGATCTTCTTTCGGACGTTCTGATTGGATTTCGAAGATGGTGTCTTGTTTGTTTGAATGTTGTTTAACGCCACTTTCAGCAATATAATTACGCCCATTTGTTATTGAGGGAGGAAGCCAAATATCAGGAGAAAACTTCGACATTCGGTAGGAAAACTGTCAATAATTGTCAGTTAAGAAAAATAGCAAAGAAAACTGACCGAACAACAAGAGCCAAAAGTCAAGGGACAGTTACAAATCCGAACATAGACAAAACGCAACACAAAAAACAGAAAGAGAGTAACCCGAACCGAATAAAAACCATGGGTGCACTCAGGTGCTCCGGACGAGTAAGCAGTGCCTGCCTCTAATTAGACACCCGCCGAGTTACTCATTGTCATGTTTAGGGAAAAGTCAAATCAAGGAATAGGAATCACTACCTATGACTCCGCAAACATGTCAGATCGTATTTGAGACACTGATTTCCCATAACGATCAATTAAGTCATGGTGACGACCATAGAATTTCTGGAGAGATAACATCAACCTAGGTGCAACAAACCCTTGTTTGAGTAGTTTAGCAGTCAACAACAGGGATCGGTCTAGAAAATCGGAATACCGATCGCAGGATCTTAGAGTCGAGAGTACAATGACTTTAGTGAGACTTGAACCAACAATCTCAGTGTTGACAGATCGTGTGTTCAATATAAGATGAACTAACCTAATCACTGAGGTTAATGGAGTCTTAAACAATGGAGCAATTATGAAATGTGTTGGTTTACGGAAAAATACTACTTCAGAAATTTGGACCATATTAACTTGTTTTGTTCAGTATTGTGATCGTTCGATGAAGTGTATAAATATTTAATGTCTAATGTATGTGTATACACAAAGCGGAAAATATTTAGTTATTGTTCTATAGTTATATGTGATTGACCGTTGCTGTATTTATTTGGTGTAGTCGTCAAACGGACTGCAATATCAATCCGACACCAAGGGAAAAAAATGACAGGTGCTGCATTGTCAATCAAATTTAAAGTCTTTAAAGCATTGTGCGATCTGAGACTAGACATCGAAACATTTCAATGCATAGATAGGAATAATTTAAAAAGAAACATGGCATACGTTTTTGAAAATATAAGATTTATAACGAAAGCCAGAAGCAACACTATTGTTACAAGTTTTAAAGATATGATTTATTCGTTCAGACTTAAGACTTATCATCAGATCGTCCACTGTCATGTCCACAGTGAGTTGCTGCGGGTGTGGTAGTTGTCGTTGCCGGAGGTGTGGTTGTCGTAGTTGTGGATTGTTCATCACAAGTTCCAATATTCAAACTCCGGTCCGCAGGGCATACACCTTGTCCGCTGCAGATCGATGGTTTAGTGCAATTCGGAAATTGTGCAACTGGTGCTAGAACAAAACAAAAAAAACATTATTCCGGTTTCCTATTTTCTGAAGAAATCTCTAATTGTTCTCTATAATCTTTAATTCTTCTGGCTTCACTGCATGAATCCAATCAAAAATCAAAACTGGTATATTTATATAAATCGAATGAAACATTTTCTTATTTATTTATTGTGTTCCTTCCGGAAAACTAGCAAAAAATGAAGGTCATAACAAAATACCGAACACCTGGGAACAAGTAGAAAAAGACAATCCACAAAGCAAAGTACAAGAAACCAGCAAACTTGAGAACCAACAAGCAAAAATACAGCCATTACAGCAAAGGCCCTAACTTCGTATAGTCATTTTATTAGAAATAGTGGGTTGGTTTCTGGCATGCCAAACATCCAGCTTCAACTGTGTAGCATGTTAATTGGTGTGTTAATGAAAATAGTTGTGTATCACACCAACAGTTTGTAAAATGTGTATCCAACAATCATCACGGCACAAACACTATGTTCTGAATTCACAAATTTGGACACCTATCTATATCATATTTTTTAAACGAGATAAATTATCTTTTAACAAGATATCTGCGTATTTTGCTGAAAGTGGCATCAAACCATTTTAACAAATATTCAGGCAAGTACAATATCTGTTGTTAGACTATTATTTAGTCAATTTTGTCAAAACTGTCGGTGTACCTAATTGGTCTTTATCGACTTATTTTACTTATTTATCTATCTTAATATATAAGAATAAGTATTACTTACCGACAACACCCACAGCTGAAAAAATATAATTTATTGTTCAAAACAGACTTTAACGCATTTTATTAATAAGAGTTAGGTTTCAATAATGTATTAACAATTATAACTAAACTAAACCCGGTGTAAACAAACTGTATTTAATCACCGATTACATTATTATTAACTAGACAACGACAAACTTAATTACTCTTGCTTTCCTATGGTCAACATTGATTGTCCGTTTATCCACAGTTACATTTCAACATCATCGGCGAATGGTATTAACATTGCACTACTTTAACTTTATTCAAAATTTTGTGATTAATTTTTCGAATGCTTTGTCCTCTGTTAACTTGTTGATTGATTGATTGATTGATTAATGGTGTTTAACGCCCGAGCAGCAATATCTCAGCCATATTCAGGCGATGAACATGAAATGGATGACAAAATGAACATGAAATGATGATTAATGAAAATGGGATGGGACACAAGGAAAAATAGGGGTAACGGATTTTAGATTGCCACTGGCAAATGGGAGGATGGATATGGTCGGGCAATTTAGCCTCCTGTAGCGGGATCGAAATCCCTACTCATAGCGAATACTACAGCAGCGTTCTTTAACGTGCGAGGAACGTGGCATTTTTCCCAACACGGTGCACTAATATGGTTTGCGGTCAGGTTTTCCGTATTATGGCCTGACAACCCCAGCTTGCCAGGGGTACCCCATTCAACCACCTGGGGCACACATCCCAGTCGGTCTTTAGGCAAACCGACCTGACACGCCGGTCAGGGTACTGGGCGCTATTTAGTCGCCTTTTACGACAAGCTAGCGCGACTGCGGTCTATTCTTAATTAGTCGTTATGGTAAATTCATCAAATGTAATGAGACATTTCCAGGCCTGGAATCATTTTTCATTGCACATAAAAATATTTAACTCGACAGGTGTCCTATCGGGAGCAGTATCTGCTAATTTGTCATTTCATTAACAGTTAGTTTCCCCATAGTTTTTTATTCAGGTTACTCCCTTTTAGTTTTGGTTTTCGGTTTCATCTTGTGGAACGATTTTGTTTATGTTTTAAGTCTGGCTTTCTGTTGTAAAAAATTAATTCATAATGAAAACAATGTGACAAAAATGACATTTGCTGTATTCCGAACCTCAAAGATTTGACAACTTTAGAATAATGTAGCAATCATAATGAACCGTCTGGTATTTGATTAACTAAATCCGTAGATTAATTATTGAAAAGGTGTGAAATGAAAATAGAATTGAAAACAATTAATCGGTTCTCTGTGAATATTAGCCAAACGTCGTTGGTGTTAGACGACACTCAATATCTAATTGCGTCAACTATTTATGTTAAATCAACTCACCTGTAAACTGTCCTATGAACCCTCACTCTACATTACAACTGTCACACGTAATATTAGTAGTGGATGAATCTCGACCACCACCTTAAATAGAACAAGATCTTTCATAGTGTAAAACTATAAAAGTACATACTATTAAAATGGTTTGTCTTTTATCGGTTTCTTTAAATCACATTTTAAAATGAGTCCAATATAAGGATTGGTCTGTTATTTGTGAATTTAGTTAGACTACCAGAACGTTTTCCTACGTTAATAAATTCTGTATTTAAGGAATACTGGTAAACATAGTGATTTCTTTCAAGAACAATCAATAGAGGTCTATGTCAATCATATGTTAATCAAACACCATGTATTTAACTTGCCTAAGACAGCTGTAAAAGTGTTTTCGTCAAAAATTTCTGCCAAGACACAAATAAAATTGCCAGTATCCGGGCTTCTAAAAATAAAGGAAAACATGGTGATCTTCACATAACTAACGAGAACTATCGTAAAAATAACAAATATACAAAGTATTAAACAAAATATTTAATGGTAATATTATGGCCTAGTCCATTACTTAGACCAAATGCTATCGTATATACAATTAAATAAAATATTATCTAGTTTAACAATGTGAGTAATACCATCCACATAAGAATTTGGTATTATGTATAAACTTTTCTCACAAACCCAAATTAAAACAAGAACCGTGCATTTCGAACATTGTATATAATAATAAAATAGTTCGTCGAAAATGGTATTTATGTGTTTTGCAGAAAAATTTGGTATGCCTGGATTATTACATACATTACTAGTTGTTAAATTACATACAGAACAGAACAGAACAGAACAGAATTTTTATTTGGTCTAAAATCCAAATACAGGATTGTTACCAATACAGTTACAATTTATAAACACATACAAACATATATAAAAGAATACGTCTACTAGTAATTTAGACACATGCCTCATTATTATATATATCAGAAAGATATACTTTACCAGGTTGGACTTGGCTTGCCTATTAGTAATAAGTATATATTATATATTGGATTATTCATTAGAGGAGGTGGTGTAGAATTAATGCATGAATACTTTACATTAATATTAATAAATAATAATATGAGTTAGACAACTACAATACACTTAATCACAATTATTAAGTAACTCAAATCTCCTTTTATACATTTGATTAACACCTATGACAATAACTTTTACTATATCATAGTCTTTACAATTGAATAAAAAGTTAAATTTAACATCTGAGTCGAAGTTAACAAAAGATGGAAAAATATCACATATTTCTGTAAAAAGTTTTTCTCTAATATTATTTAGTGAAGTGCAACTAATTAAAAAATGAAACTCATCTTCTACTCCTAATTTACATAATGAACAACCCCTATTTACTAGTGGGGTTTTAGTGTGTCGCCCAACTTCTATTGCAAGTTTACTATCGCTTATTTTAATTTTTGTAAATGTTTTAACTATATCTCTGTCTATACCTAATTTCAAATATGTATCAATTTCATAGTTTTCTTTTATTTTTCTAAATGTTCTAAGTTTATGACCATTTACAGAATGACTATCATCAAAAATACTGTTCTTCCAATATTTTAAATAATTTTCTTTTAACTTGTTTGTAAAAGCTGAGAGCAATTTGCGCTGTGAAAAAGTACCATGGTTATCCCAAACATGATCAAAATTAAGTTTTTTTTAATAATATCTTAACTTTTGAGGCAAAGTTATCTTGAAGATTAAGATTAGATTTGTAAGCATCATGTACTAGTAAATTTTCCGATTTAATGATATGTAACCAATATTCAGCAACTGATTTCAAGGCTAAAATAGATATTGGGTACATTCCAAGTTCTGCAAGTACAGCCAAATTCAATGCAGCTCTGTTTACTCCTAGAAGTGATTTCGCAAATTTAATTTGAGTTTTAACTATTGGCATTGATAGATATTTAGATTCTAGTTCATGTTTAATATTGACAACATTTAATGACCATATTTCACTACAATAAAGTAAGATAGGTTTAATGCTAGCATCAAACAGTTTTAAATGAGGAACAATATTAGAAGAGTCTGATGATAAGAGTTTTCTAATACAGAACATGGCTTTTGTTGCCTTTTTACATAGATGGTTAATGCCATTTGTAAAGACTCCAGATGGTTTAAAAATGATTCCCAAATATTTATATTCGTCACAATATTCAATCGTGTCCTCTCCTAGCTTAAAAATATCTTTTGATAATTTTCTTCCTGCTTTATTAAAGATCATAATTCTAGTTTTGGATAAATTTACAGTAAGGTCCCAGTGATCACAATAATTGTTAAGTTTATCAATACAATGCTGTAGTCCAGAAGCAGATTCTGATATAAGTACTAAATCATCTGCATAAAGGAGACATGATATATCAGTTTCATTTAGCTGTACAGGATCACATTTACTGTCAAAAAGTGACACAAGGTCATTAATGTAGAGTGAAAAAAGGGAAGGGCTCAATATACACCCTTGTTTAACTCCAATTTTTGAATGAAAGAAATTTGTAACACCTTCTTGAACTTTAACTGAAAATAGCACTTTCTTGTACATATCTCTTAATATATTTAAAAACCTACCTTTAATATTATAATTAAAAAGTTTTAAAAATAAGGCTTCCCTGTTTATAGTATCAAATGCTTTTTTGAAGTCTACAAAACATGTATATATTTTCTTTTTAGATTTAAAAGCTTTATCAATAATAGTTTTCAATGTTAAAATATGGTCACTGGTTCTACAGCCCTTCCTAAAACCAATTTGTTCTTTTCTTAACACTTTATTATCATCTAAATATTTTTCTAATCTATTGAAAAGAACTCTAGAAAAAAATTTCCCTATACAACTTGAGAGGGCGATTCCTCTATAGTTAGAGGGATCATTAAATGAACCCCCTTTAAAAACAGGTGTTATGTAATTTTTTCTCCATAAATCTGGGTAGATACCTGACTTTAAAATTAAATAAAAAAGTTTAACAAACATGTTCATGTTTCTATTTAATGTACATGAGGTTTTAATCATTTCATTAGTTACACCATCAGGGTCACATGATTTATTATTCTTCAGTGATTTCAATGCAAGCACCACCTCCTCAACAGATATTTCCTTATCTAATATAGACTGGGAACAAGATTCATCATTTGACAAAACAATATTCAAGCTATCATTATTATATTCATTATTCATAAGTTTATTGAAATAATCAGACCACTCTTTAGGGAGAATATTTGAACTAGGATCCTTATAATCTGATTTTTTTAACATATCTATGGATTTCCAGAACTCCTGTGGATTTGTTTTAGTTGATTCACTGATTTTGTTCAAAAGGTCAGATTTAAATTGTCTATGTTTTTTTCTGACTAATCTATTAAATTCTTTTCGTTTTGATAATAGATGTATTCGTAGGTTATTGTTCCAAGGTTCATTACATAGTTTTCTACTTATTGATTTTAATTCTCTGTATTTTGAGTCACAATCTTGATCAAAATATTTCTTTTTTCTCTTTCTTCTATGTTGATTTTTAGTTTTACTTTCTTTTGGGTTGAATAGTTTTGTAGAATTATAAAGAATCTCAGAGATGTTATTAACACAATCATTGACCATGTTGACTAATAGTAAAGGGGAGTGATTAGAACTAGACAAATTCTCATCAGTGTTTACTTTATTTACTATTGAATCAAGTTTATCCAAATTAGTCCAGATATCTTTGAAATCATGTTTTTCCAAATTTTTAATAAAATTATATTCTGTCTTATTTGTCCATTTGATCTTCTTCATAGGCTTATCAAGATCATTAGTAGATTGTTTTGAAAATTGTGACATTAGTTTTACTGTAATAGGTCTATGGTCTGAGAATGTTGGTTCAAATGAACCAACTTGAAAATTTACAATACTTGAGAGCAGACTGGAGCTGCAAATACAGTAGTCATCAATAGATGTACCATTATGATTAATAAATGTAATTTTGCCACTAGAGTCCCCCAGAGTTCTGCCATTTAAGATTCTTAATTGTGCCTCATTACAGAGTTCTATAATAGACCTGCCATAGCTATTAGTGGTCTGATATATTTCAGTATTTCTAGATTTACATACAGTGTCTGCAACATAATTAGTTGGTAGAAAATCATCAAGCACATCATTGAGTTCATTTGCCATATAATCTAATTCATTTTGATTTATATGAGCATTGAGATCTCCAATCAACATAATGTCACCATGTACTGAATATTTTATAATATCATTCTCAAGTTTTTCAAATATCTGTTTGTCACACTGAGTTCTCAAAGTGTAAGATGAATTATTAGGGGGGATATAAATCGTGCATAGATATATATCTTTATAAAATCCAAAAAAGTTTTTATTTAGCTTAAACCACATCATATCATCAATAGTTTTATCAAAAACTATAATCCCAGGTAAAATGTCTTTTCTAATAAATGTGGCAAGGCCACCACTAACTCTATTATTTTTACTATCCCTACAATTCATATAGCATTTGAACTCATTGAGGGCTAATATATCACTATGTGAGGCATGTGTCTCAGAAAATGTTATAATATCAGAATCTATAATGTCATGTAAATGATTACAAGAAACAATATCATCAAGTTTACATATACGATTTCCATTAATTCGTTTAAAAATTCCATTCACATTCCAGGATGTGATTGATAGTTTTTTTGAAACTTTTATGCACATGAGGTTTAACATTGTAGTTACACACAAGGAAGGATTGCCAAAATATAGGATTATGAAAAAGTTATATAGCTTGCAAAAATAATTAATATCTTGAATATATGTTTTGTGAAAGGCTTCTTTAGAGAACAGAAAAAAAAGAAGAGAAAGAAAAATGAAACTATTTGCAATAATATTATCTCACTTTTTCCTTTAAAACTGTTTGCTCTATATGATTGGATTGTCTCTCTTTCCACAAAAGTATACATTTAAAGTCTAAGGTTACTAATACTATTTCACATCTTGGGGAGTATAGACATAATATATAACATCAATTAACAAATTAGCACTTAAAAGTGTAAACTAGCAGCTTTTGTGCATTAAAAAAAAAATAATAATAATAATAATAATAGTTAATGTGCAACAGTATGCTAACAATAGATTCAGAACAAGCGAAAAAATGCAATACATGTTTAGAATTACAAATTTTGTAACACATTGGCAATTGCTGAGGCGATACTGGATGCCATAGCTGAGATGTGATTCTGACCAAAATGCTGACGTGCAGAAGAAGATTGGCCAGTCATGTGATGAGATCTATTGTGAACTTGGTCTTCACGAGGATAAAAGTTGTTGCCGGAATTGCCTTTCTGATAACCTAGATAGCCATTAGTGTGTTGCATATGATCATTGTTATTCCTTTTCTGCTTATCATATGATTGTCTACTAGGGTTGTATCTTATACCAAATGTGTGTCTTAAGTTAGCTGCGAGCACTTTGATGCCATGGTCTCTTGAGAGTCGGGTAGCATTTTCATACAATTTATAGTCAACTTTTCCATCTGATCTAAAGAAGTTGTTATTCTTACATATGAAAATTCCTTCAGATTTTCCAAATTTTGCTGAGATAAGATCATTGAATTCCATTATTTTTTCAGTAAGCTTTTCAAATTTGCATGGTACTACTAATGATATTGTAACTGATGAAGATTTTAAGAGAGCCTTCTCAATCATACATATGTATTTATTATACACAATTTCTGTTGGCTGCTGTTTTAGGTCATTAATGCCTACATGTATTATTACTTTATTAGCAGACTTTGTTGAGTCAAGTTGAGCTGACACCTCATCAACTGTGTATGTGGTTCTTTTGTCTCCTTGGTGACCTGTTCCCTGAAGTAGTTTGTTTATGTTAATAGGGTGACATATTGAATCATGACAAAAAAGTACATCAAATGTCTCAGTGGGATGAGAGATATCAGTCATCGCTTGTCTTGGTGGGTAACTTGTATTAAGTCTAATTTGTTGAGAAGTAAAAGTACTGGTATCATGCTGACTAGATGTGGATGTGATTTGGGTAGTTTGCAAAGTACTGGTATCATGCTGACTAGGTGTGGATATGATTTGGGTAGTTTGCATAACAGGTTTGGACTGGTCAGACACAGGAAGGTCTGAATTACTAGTATTATTGTCTGAGTATATAACACTTTGTTGCTTCGTTTGATTTTTGTCAGTAACTTTACACCATGGTTCCCCATTACAATCATATAGAAAAGATTGAATTCTGTCCTGTAAGTCTCTAATGGTTTCATCTTTTTCAAAGCTAGATTTTTCAGAATTGGATTTAAGTTGCTCTATCTCCTTCAGAAGAAGATCTATCTTATTACTTAAATTGTCAATTTCCTTTTCTTTGTTAATAGTCACAGTGCGCATTGCTGTAATTTGTTTATCATACTCGGCCTTAACACTGTCTAACTCCTTTTTATGTCTCGTTTCTTCATTTATTTGGCTTTTCTGAAGCTGGTCAAATCTATTCTGAAGACCCTTAATTTCTAGATTCTTGTCTAAAATCTGAGATTCCACCAACTTTAGATCTGGGTGAGATTGGTTGATGGCACTGACTGATTTAGTAAGTGATTTAATTTCTTTCATTATGTCATCTTTCATATTTTTCTGTAATGTTAGCAACGACGTGACGGAGTCAGAGCAAGTAAGAAGTGATTGCTCAAAGACATTCAGTCTGTTATTAACTTTGTCAATTTCAATGTTAATGGATTCTACAGAGTTGTTGCCCATTACTAGATTACTACAGTTCATGTTTGTGTTTGTTTCAGTGGTATCACTATCTGTCATACATGTATTCATAGTTGACTTATTGCTTGTAGTTTCATTTGAGTTTTCTATAAACTCACGGTCCTGCTGACCCTTATCTGTGTCACAATCACTTGTAACAAGCTTTTCACTAGCCTCATGCACTACATTGATAATTTCTGAACTATTTTCGTGGGTCACAACCCACTTTGCTATTGTCTGGTCAGTTTCGGAAGAAACAGTGGGAATATGTCTAGAGGAGATTGTGTCAACAAGGGTCTTACATTTATCAAAAAGTTTCCCGCAAAACATTTCCCATTCTTTACCTTGTATGAGGATTTTTCCAGTTGTTAAATGCACTATTATCTTATACAGGAACCCATCTAAATGTTGCAGACGGTCTGACAAATCAATACTCTTATCATATACAACAAAGTCTATTTGAACTATCTTCTCATTATTGTCTTTTTTGTCTATCCATGTTACATTTTTATCTTTTACACCTTCGCCGTTGTATATGATGTTGGCGAGAGCTGAGATCCACCCATGCATCCGTTCATTGGATGTAATAAAACTAGCACAGTTTGCATTACTTTTATAAAAAGTTTTATCAATTATTTCAAAAGGGATGTATCTTCCATTTGATGCCTTTTGCTTCACTTTGAATGTATCAGTTATTGGGTACAGTTTTATTATATTTTCAATGCTGGTATCAACGTTAGATTTCTCAACAGACATTTTCGTTGTACAGTTACCTGTTATAACTTAAATATGCGTGAAGTAGAGCTTAAATGTTACCTGTTATAACTTAAATATGCGTGAAGTAGAGCTTAAATGTTATGGTCAACCGTCCTTGTGTGTAGGTACTTGGTTTTTATGCTGTTTGCATGCCTATTCTAATCGAGTAAAAGTCTATAATTGGGTTATTAAGACATAAAAAATCAGTCCCGGAAAAAAACACTGGCGGTCGCCATTACCGGAAGTCAAGATTATGAAGACTTTGAAGATACCGAAGAAGGATAAATTCACCACTTATTTCAAAGCATTCCAGTGGGTCAGTTAAAAAAAAATGATGAAATTCCATCAGCAGTAAATGTCCAATGAACATTTAGAGGCTGGCCGTTCAGATAAATCTGAAACGTTTTACCTCTCCAATCACAAGGAAACTTGCAATTCTGAGCTACAAAATAATGACAGAACTTGTCTTGAGTGATTCAGTAAACTTGTCTTTTTCTTTATAGCATTAAACCATTATGCTCACACTTTTTCTCTCTTCGTAAAGCATCAATGAATGAGAACCCTTTAATGTTGTGATATTCTTTTAAAATAGAAAAATACATACACCATAATATTATATAGTGAAATGAATCCCGATGTCAATGTAAAAATTTATTCACGACAATGTAAAGACGGTTATAAAATTTAAAAGACGTCTGTTAGTACATTTATCATCTTATTGGACATTAACACTACTGGCTAAAAAATGACTGTAAATACCAGTTGCAGTCGTTTTTCGTCTGTCACTGACTGAGATTGACTGCAAATGACTGCAAAAATGTCTGTAAAAGACTGCAAACGTTGTGTCAGACAATAATTTTTACTGTGACAGTCATTTTATGCCTGTAACAAAATATTTTGTCCCTCACAGACATTTTTTCCGTTGGCGCAGTCATTTTATGTCTGTTACAACAGCGTATCCGTTGTATCAGTCAAAAAATGCCTGTCGCAGTCATTTTTTCCGTTGACGCAGTCGAAAATCGTCTGTTACAACGGCTTTACCGTTGTATCAGTCAAAAAATGTCTGTCACAGACATTTTCTCCGTTGTATCAGACAAAATACGACTGTCACAACGCCTGGTAATTATTATTGTTAATTTATTAACTGTCGTCGATTAATATTTTTTATTTCACTTGTTTTATGAAAATTTTCGGAATTAAACAAAAAATATCTTTATTTGGAAATTGTACGTTCGCACAATTACGATTACAAATGTTATTTAAATAGTAATGTTAAAGATAAATGTATGTTTAAATAAATCTGTTTCTAAAAAATGAAGACTGCTGAAAATGTTAGCATTTGTTCAGTCCTTATTTATAATTATTACACTGAATTTATCAATGGTTTACTTACACATCTGGTGAAATTAAAACCCGCATTAAAGCCATAACAACGATTGCATTGGAAACATTTGTACAATAATGTTTTCTTAAAACACGGACAAAGTTTAAAAAAATATATATATATATAATAAAATCGCCAATTTCTTTAATTATGGCTGAAACTGTTAGTATGTTATTTAGTACGGATACATACATTAAATTGTGACATTTAAGTCGTTATTTTTTCTGTCTTTCAATATTAAATATTAAAAAATAACTAAAATTATGTTTGTTTTCTAATCTACTGTCGTATAAATGGATCTGGTAATTTAGTTACGACTATAAAATTGTACATGTACAATTAAAAAGAATGATACATGTTGTTACAGGTAATCTCGCTTCGCCGCCTCACTGATCAAAGATAATGTGTATAATACATTTTGCGACATGATCCGGTGTTTTTCCACGACCATGCAGAACAAGGGTTGATATTGTGTAATATGATAATGTAATAAATACATTTATAGTTATGGATGAATGGGTACTGTCTTCTAAAATACCTGTTCCTGCCCCCCCCCCCCCCCCCGTGGTAAATTATGAACTTTGTACACATAAAACACTAATTGTAAAGGTGTACTTGTCTTATTGTCAACTTTGACAACAATGGAGATCATTAAAATTATTACAAAGAAATGCCCCGGAAAGACCCAACGATCTGTATAATATATATAGCATGCAACTGAATCGAGTGCGCCGTTTGCTTTTAGTCGTACAATATTCTGTCAAGCACGAAACATAGTAAGCAAGAGAATTAAACTACACAGGGACTTTAGAATTACTATCCCATCGGTATAGTTTAATAAGAAAATGAAATTATTACTTCAAAATAATTTTAAAAATGTATTTTTGAAAAAGTTGTACACGTTGTTGATACAATTATTTCTACTTGTAGTGGAGACCCTCTAGTTGTAGTGTTAGGGTTAGGGTTAGGTCATAATACGGAAAGCCTGACCGCTGAACGTAGTGGGTAACGTGTTTGAAGATTGCCACTCCCCTAGCAAGATAAAGTCCCTTTTGCAAATTTGAAAAAAGAGTAGCCTCATTGTAGCTGCTACAAAAGGCTAAATTCTCCGCCGCTACACAAAACTTCGTACTTTTCCAGTCTAAATTG
Organism: Limnoperna fortunei; assembly: GCA_944474755.1. NCBI lineage: Eukaryota > Metazoa > Mollusca > Bivalvia > Mytilida > Modiolidae > Limnoperna > Limnoperna fortunei. Next base: position 54,093,580 of record OX104121.1, on the reverse strand, counting down.
TGTTACTTGTGTCCCACCCCACCCCCTTTTTCCGTTGATTAATTGTTTGTTTACTTAGTCTTGTCCTGAATATCGCTGAAATACTACTCGCTGGACGTAAAGCAAACATCCGATCAAACTGTCTATCTATTTCGGTAATAATTGGATATCACATCGTTTAGTTTGAATTCTAACACATTATTTATGCGATTTCATTACCACACTTGGACTATTGATTTATTAAAAAACAAACCTTTAATAGATTTGAAAGGTGTAAGTTTTCATATTTTAATACACTCTAAATATTTATTGTTTTTTGTTTGTTTGAATGGTGTTTTAACGCCACTTTCAGCAATTTTTCAGCTATTTCATGGCGTCCAGTTTTTATTGGGGGAGGAAGCCGGATTACCCGGAGAGAACCCCAGACCTGCGGTACGAAAACTGGCAATCCTTGTCAATTAAGCTTGGAGTCGAGTACACCCTGCCTGCAGTGAGAATCGAACCCGCAATCTCAGTGTTGACAGACCACGTGATCAATTGTAGACGAACTTCCTTGACCACTCGGCCACCGAGGGCCCCTAAATATTTATTAAAGAAATTAAAAGACCGTGTGCACAATAATATACTTTAGTTTTTTTTATTTCAGGTCTGAGTGTCGTTTTTTAAAAACTACAGAATTATTGTTAATTACAATACACGAATACAATACAGGTCGTGTATATGTCTTTGAAGTGTATTTATTACTTGTGTACAAATGCACAGGGACAATGTTCGTGGTGTACTCGAACCAGTAAAAACTAAAAGAAGTCTGATTTTCAAATTCCTTTATTCAAATTTATAATGGTTTATTTCGTTTTATGATGTAAAAACCTTATACACATCTCGATAGAATAAAGGAAAACCCTACCATGCAAGCTAGAGAAACCATGCTTCAGTGTTACTAACTGCATGGCTGAATATGTATTGGCCCTTGTATTGATTCTAGGTTGGATGTATAGGTCCCGAGACCCGTACGGTCCAGGGCCAATACGACTGACCGATAATCGATAAAAAGCCAATACAGACGCCAGTTCGTAACAATTTTAATTAAATAAAGTAAAAGTCGTTTCGCTAGCCTGTATGAACAGTCCGTATGAATAGCCAATCTATCATATGCTGGAAGGAGTCACGAAATAGCTTACTGGTCCAGAAGACCGGAGGTGAGATAGTATCGGGTAAAACAACTTTCCGTATGGCCCTGCGGTTTGAACGATAAAAAGTTATTAACCTTTTTATATTAGTACAGTGATCAAATATTAATCATCCCTATATTAATAAATTAGGGCCGATTTTACGTATTATTTAATGATATATGTTCTACGATAGAAAAACGATTTACATTTAACCATATACTAACGATGAACGAACGATGCACGAACGTCGTACGAACGATAAAAGCCCGATGTACGAACGATAACATCGTTAACTTATGTTAGCACTCAAATTTGCAAATAAAATCGAACAACATTTGGGGAAAGCTTTTGCAAAGGAGACAATTTGTATATTTATTTTAGAAACCATAAACTTTAACTGTGTGTTGCCTAAAATTTCCGTTTTCTTTTTACAGAGACACAGAAACTGTCAGACACAGTTATATTTGTATATACTATATATTATACTTACAACTGCTCACTGGACATATATAGAATGATTTTTCTCGAAGACATGTCAACTTTGTACGGAACGGCGCACTCGATTCAGTTTCATTCGATAAAGTGTGTGTCCGTTATTTGTTCTGTGGCACTTTGCCTTTCTATGGTATGATTTTAGAGTCAATGAAGACAATTAAAAATAAACACCTTTAAAAATTTAGTGTTTGTCTGTAGAAGGGGTTGAAGTTTACGTACAAGATAACCGTACAATCTGTAACTGTAAATTTATTTGGTCCGTAAAAAAGCGCAAACTACTAGTATAGTTTTTACCATTTTTTTTTTTTTTTGTAGTTTTAGAGATTTTTGCATATTTATCTGCACGTGCCGCTTTTAGTATCGTTAATTACCGGTCACCTGTGTAATATTTTCACATGATGCAGCCCAATGTTTCATAAACGTGAACTTTGATCAGTGAGGCGGGATTACCTGTAACATAATTAACCACATGTGTCATTCTTTAAATCGGAAGCGCCCCGTGGACATCAACAACTTGATAATGTTTACTGAATTACCTGATATTTTAAACAATAGAAAACAAACATGATTTGATTTTTTTAATTAAATATTGTATTTAAAATAGCTGAACATATTTATACTAACTATAATTGTAAAATAATTTTCGACATAACTTAATAAATAAGCGACGTCATCATATTTTGTTTAACTTTGTTTGCAGAAAATATTATTATAAAAATGTAGAAGATGATCAAATTTCCAATAGATGTTTTTGTTGAATTCCGAACATTTTCATAAAATAACTTGACATTTAGAAAATTAATCGACGGGTTAACAACAATACAAATAATAATTACCGTTAAAACATTTGTAATCGTAAAGTGTGCGAGAGATCAATTTCCAAATAGAGATTTTTTTTTCGTTTAATTCCGAATATTTTCATAAAAGAAATTAAAATTTAAAATATAAATCGGCCGCTGTTAATAAATTAACAATAATAATTACCAGGCGTTGTGACAGTCGTATTTTGTCTGATACAACGGAGAAAATGTCTGTAACAGACATTTTTTTACTGATACAACGGTAAAGCCGTTGTAACAGACGATTTTCGACTGAGTCAACGGAAAAAATGACTGTGACAGGCATTTTTTGACTGATACAACGGATACGCCGTTGTAACAGACATAAATTGACTGCGCCAACGGAAAAAATGTCTGTGACGGACAAAATATGTCTGTGACAGGCATAAAATGACTGTCACAGTAAAAATTATTGTCTGACACAACGTTTGCAGTCTTTTACAGACATTTTTGCAGTCATTTGCAGTCAATCCCAGTCAGTGACAGACGAAAAACGACTGCAACTGGTATTTACAGTCATTGTTTTAGCCAGTAGTGTAACATGTGTTATTTCGCAGTAGCGATGACCCTTAGTTAATTCAGTATTTAGGTTTGATGTTAGGTACTAGTATTTATTTGAAAGAAAATATTAGAAATTATACCCTTAAAGCTAACATGGGAAGTAACAAAGTAGAATACTAGTTTCTTAACTCTGAAATATGGTAATGAATGGTTTCTTTACGAATGTAATTACTGAAATTAAAATCAACCATATTTTATTGTATATATTTTTAGAATTGATCATATAGTTGATTTGCAGCTCAATTATACTATTTTCTATTTTTAACCAAACCAATGTCTTAAAATTTTCTTAGATGCATGTATTTTTTTTTATTTTTCAGCGTTTTAATGTAGTTTTATTGGCGATATAGTAAAATAAGAAAAATCGGTCTTTTGACAGTAAAACTCATTTTATTCGGTAATATTAAAATGAAATTAATTAATTACATAGTACAAAAACCGAACGATCATAAAGAATCTACATTGTAAGAAAGAACTTAATGCAATTACAAATTACTTACTTTCTGTTTCTCCAAGATAAATGGCAACAACAAACAACCAATATACGTTCATTCTTTATGTCTCTCTTGAAACTATGAACAGTTATTCTTATAATCAAAGCCAGTAAATATTATGAAAGACGGAAGACGTTGAAAAATTACAATATGTGACAAAGTTTTTAATAATATATGCATATCGCTTCATCACGCTGAAGCATCTGAGTTGATATACTAGTAAACAGCAATTTTGCATAATCAAATGTAGTGATAATTTGTTCCGAAATTTTATGTTGTCGAAAGGTTAGTTATGATGTCAAAACGTTGAAATGATCGGCACATCACAGCTTATACAATAAAGAGATGTTACATATCTGTATTACGGTTTCGATAATACAAATAATTACAAATCTAAATATGTGTCTATTTCTATTATATTGTGCTAACAATTTCATTTTTTTAATGTACCTTTCTTTAATTTAGAACAGCTTCTTGCTTATTGAAATAAACCGCTGTCAAGCAAAGTTCACATTCGTTATTTTTCCTCAGTAATGGCTTAATATATAACATTCCAAATCTTTCTTATAATGTCTTGATAATTTACAAATTACAATGTACCGTGAAAATGTAGCAAATTTTGTTTAAGCACACATCCCGATACTGAACAATCGTGACGCTAACGCACTTTCAATGAAGGAGTGTAGTCTCTCTCATTCTTCTGCATGCTCAAAATAACAGAATTATATTTGATTATTCGGAACAAGCATAGTATAAAATGGTTTGAAACAAGATTCATTTTTGTGTTTCGGTTTTTCCCGTGTTCTAACTGATGCTATTTTTGCGTAAACAACCTACGGTCAATTGACATAGGATATGAAGTTAAAATTGTGTCAAAAACGCAATAGGCGAGCACTCTTTTGCAAACTTTATTTAGATTTTGTTTGATTGATTGTCTTTTTGAATGTTTTTATTTAAATTCGCGTTTAGAGACATTTATATAAACATTATATAAAATGAAGATCTAAAACATAAGCATAAAAGATAAACAACAAACATCAGCGAAAAACAAATAACAAGAAGTACAAATTTGTGATCATAAACTACTAGTTTGGAACAGTAACAGCAGAGATATTGTTGTGGGGTTGACAGTTTAAAGATATCCCGAATTTTTACACTAGTCATCAGTGGCACGTAAACCATAAATATTGGAAGATATAATAATAATTATGATTTTGAAGAGCTTTTATTCCTTATTTTCTAAATGCTTTGCCAGCTCAGAACATCTAGAAAGTTTTATATGAAAAACACACACAACGCAACACAAAAACAGAATGAGAGTAACCCGAACCCAATAAAAACCATGTGTGCACTTAAGTAGTCCGGACGAGTAAGCAGTATATACCAGTATATAACTTAACATTAACATATTTGTTATTTCAGGGCACTAGAAGAAAACAATATCACTGAATAGATGTACGGTATATACAATAGTATGATAGGCAGGCGTTTCTTCCACTAACATTAATTACCCTTATTTTATGCAAGTATTTATTGTGAAATATTACATAGACATAGGTAATGTATTATCAATTATTCTGATTCATTATTCTGGGCCCAAACTCGGGCAGAAATTCGTCAATGCAAAATGAGCACAGAATGTTTATATGAAAAATATCAAACAAAACCAACCGAACAACAAGAGCCAAAAGTCAAGGGACAGTTACACATCCGGATATAGACAAAACGCAACACAAAAACCAAAAACAGAAAGAGAGTAACCCGAAGCCAATAAAAACCATGGGTGCACTCTGGTGCTCCGGACGAGTAAGCAGTGCCTGCCTCTAATTAGACACCCGTCGAGTTACTCATTGTCATGTCTAGGGAAAAGTCAAATCCAGGAATGGGAATCACTACCTATGACTCAGCAAACATGTCAGATCGTATTTGAGACACTGATTTCCCATAACGATCAATTAAGTCGTGGTGACGACCATAGAACTTCTGGAGAGATAACATCAACCTAGGTGCAACAAACCCTTGTTTGAGTAGTTTAGCAGTCAACAGCAGGGATCGGTCTAGAAAATCGGAATACCGATCGCAGGATCTAGAATAATGTATAAGTTGTGAAATGTACACACCATACGCTGGAGCTGCTGGAATGTTGCTGTCGATGAACGGTAAGTTAACAATTGGAAAGTTGAAGTCATCACGTTTGTCGTAGAGTCTAGTATGTAGTTTTCCTGAGTCTATTTCTAGAAGTAGGTCTAAGTAAGAGGCTGAGCTTAGTGTTTTGGTGGTGTCTTTAATTTCAAGCTCGCTAGGGTAAATTGAATGTAAATAGTCACCAAATTTAGCATTGTTGAGGGACAAAACATCATCAATATAATAGCGGAATGTTAAATTAAAGGTCTGGGCCAGTGTCTTTTCTTTCTTCTTCAGCAGGCCTTCTAGGAACTCAGCCGCATAAGAGTACAAAAACAGGTCGGTGAGGAGAGGAGCACAATTAGTACCCATTGGAATACCAACAGTCTGTTGAAAAACATGTCCTCCAAACATGACGAATATGCTGTCAATCAGAAAATCTAACATATGACAGATTTGGTCTTCAGTATATTTAGTAGTAGATTTAGAGTCATTAATGACGAAGTAAGTTCTGTCATGACTAATTACTAGGTATTTGTATCGTCTCTTTCCGTTTTTCTTGAAAAAGCAGCGTTTTATAGATCTTTAACCCTAGTTTTAAGCTGTATATGAGGGATGGCCGTATAGAGTGTCGAAAAATCAAATGTTTTAATGTTGTTACAATGGGAAAGAGATCCAGACCTCAAAATGTCTGTCAGGTCTTTTGAATTTTTTAGTATCCACATTTCATTTATTCCACTCCTGGAGTAAAAAGTGTCGCTATATTTTTAAAGCCCCGTTTTTACTGTTGTTAAAATAGTGGTCAGGAGTTGCGATAGTGTTTTGGTAGTACACTTAGACGATCCTGCTATAAAACGCTGTTTGTATGGATTTTTGTGAAGTTTTGGTATCCAATACAATAAGGGGAGATCACAATCTTCGACTTTGATTTTGAGACCAAAGGATGCCAATATCGATTTGTGATTTTCAATAATCTCCTCTTTTGAAAGCGCAGTAAATGTGTAAGTAGGATTGCCAAGTGAACTGTCCATGTTTGGAAAAATAATTAAGATTTGTGTTACAAAATATTTTGTTTATTCAAATATATTTTGCAATGTATTTTGCATAACACACATTCTACGCGCAAATAATAAAGAGCTTTAAACGAACCTCATATTAACGCAGCAATCTTTTACCCTCAGTACAGCTGATTGTTGGTCATCTTAGCTGCAATTATTTGAGAATTGCAATCCATCTTGCTGCCTTAAACTAAATTATTGTTAACGTTGTGTTATTTTATCTCGGATTTCTTCATTTATTATCACATATTTTCACCTATAATTAAAACTTTCCTTGAACAACCTAAAAAGTTTACTAAAACACAACAAATAAACGAACGTATATTTAAGTTTTAGGACCTATTACTTACTCACACACATAAGTGTACACTGAAACTCTAATTATTTACTGAAAAATATAACGTTTTTCGATTACACAGCAAAACTAAAACATAGATTGAACTAATAATATGAACAAACATAGAAGGATAGAACAAAAATCTATTTGTAATTTAAATACAATTAGTTTCTAATAAGACAATTAACAACATGCGTGATCAAACTAATTGATGTAAAAAAACATATCTCTAAACTATCGTTGTGAAATTTCTTATCAATACAATGTAGCAAGACATTCACGTATTGTAGAAAAAGATTAACTGTTAAAATCTCACATTTTCCTGTGAAAGGTTGGATTTTTTTCTGGTACACTGGCTTCTTTCCCCCAAGATAATGAACGCCGGAACTCAGTTTTGATCATTAGATGGAGTTATTTTTATACGGTAGGAATTACAATAAATGTTTGAAGTTTGAAAAGATTGTGTTTGTCATTCCAAATATAGTTTCAAAATGTATTTTGATAGCACATATTCTAAGAGGGCATAAAAGATAGTTTTAAACAGAAAATCCTATTTCCACAGAAATCGTTACCCTCTCATTGCTACTGATTGTTGGTCGAATTATCTACAATAATAAAAAATATTCACCATTACACTTGTTGTCTAAAACTAACTTATCGTTAAATATGTACTATTTTTTTCGTGGATTTGTTTATAACATTATTGCAAAAATTATTTGGAGCACATTAATCGTTAAAACTAAACTAAATACAACTTGAGAACAAATCTTACTAAATTATTACATCGAAGTTACATAATATATATTTTTTTTAAATCATATCATGTTTGAAATAATTTCGCAGTAATCTTTTACAGACTAGTTTTTCAAATCGAATGTTGGATGTTTCTATGAAAACTCCGGCTTCATCCCAATTAAAAACTAAACACCATGATACCGCTGCAACAAACAAAGATCTGTTTCAAATTTAGTGTTTTTACGCAAATAATTTTCTATTTTACATACATCTTTCCTTCTTTTATTATCTCATTCTTAATTATTGTTTTCCTTTTTTTTATTTTCTACTTTGTTTTCAGCATTCTTTTGTTATTTATATGTTTAATAAATGGAAACATGACATTTGGCAATTGCATGTTTAAATTGTAAATAAGTAAACTCAAGCACGTTGACTGCCACGTTACAGAAGATAACATAAACTTAATTTGCGTTCAATTTATTTCAATTGCAAATGCTACTAGGAATTATTTGACTTGTTAATATTAAACAGGAAAAAATATCACGCTGTTCATATTACAAACATTCACGCTGTGAACACTTGACATAGTGGAAATTATATTCTAAAAGTAATTTCCCAACATTTTCTACATTTTTACATACAAATAACTAATTACTATGCAGTAATGCTTATAACAAATAGTGTTTTGTTAATTAATTTGTTCATGCAAATAACATGATGACATTGTTTCATTTATAGTTTGTTTTTATCCGAGGATTCCCATTTATGACTTCCCCGTTCCCTGTTAAAAAATCCCAAACGACAAACGAGAAGACCACTAAAAGTGCTCCATATGATACCATATATGTGAGACACTATACCAAACTTCCAATATATCTTCTGTTTTCTAGAGTAATAATAATGTCCCGATATGTGGCCAATTATTTATTGTCTGTACGTGTTCTTCTTCTGATGAAATAGTTTAGCAAAGATTTTTTCATAAAACAATTTACAAATAGGTTTTAAAAATTAAACTTTAAGAAGACTTTATCCGTCATACATTCTGATTATGTCTAACATAGAAAGTTAGCAAAGAAAACCGACAGAACAAGTCAAGGGACAATTACAAATCCGGATATTGACAAACGCAACACAAAAACAAAAACCACAAAAAACAGAAAGAGAGTAACCCGAACCCAATAAAAACAATGGGTGCACTGAGGTGCTCCGGACGAGTAAGCAGTGCCTACCTCTAATTAGACACTCGTCGAGTTACTCATTGTCATGTCTAGGGAAAAGTCAAATCCAGGAATAGGAATCACTACCTATGACTCAGCAAAAAAGAATGTAAAATTAAAGGTCTGGGCCAGTGTCTTTTCTTTCTTCATCGGCAGGCCTTCTAGGACCTTAGCCTCATAAGAATACAAAAACAGGTCGGTATGGAGAGGAGAACCATGTGTACCCATTGGAGTACCAACAGTCTGTTGAAAAACATGTCCTCCAAACATGACGAATATGCTGTCAATCAGAAAATCTAACATATGACAGATTTGGTCTTCAGTATATTTAGTATTAGATTTAGAGTCATTGATGACGAAGTAAGATCTGTCGTGACTAATTACTATGTATTTGTATTGTCTCTTTCCGTTTTTCTTGAAAAAGCAGCGTTTTATAAGATCTTAAAGCCTAGTTTTAAGATGCATATGAGGGATGGCGTTTCAAAACGCAGAACGATAGAAAAAAACTCTTCGGAATATAATTGTAATTAGTGTCTAATTTGTCCAACTATCATGATACTGCCATAGAATTTTAAAACCTTTAAATTATGGTTCTGGTGCCATACGGAGAGGATTCCTAGTGTTTAACTCATAAAGCATCCCAGCGCGTTCCTCTCTGGCGGAAAGAGAGATTCTTTCGTTGGGTGTAAGGTCATAATACGGAAAAAATGACCGAGGACTACAGATGGTAACGAGTTTTGGATAGCGCTACGCTCGTTGCACAATAAAGAATCCGTTTATAGATTAATAAATTTCGCATGCTCTTTATTGCCGCTACAAAGGGTTGATTTTTCTCCCCTATCCAAATCTCCATATTTTCAAGTGGCAGTGAAAAGTTTGTTTTTTATGTCCCACTCGTTTTTCCGTTGAATTATTTTTTGTTAATTTGTTCTCGTCCTAAATATAGCTGCCATACTGTTCGCTGGGAGTAAAAGATAACATCCAATCAATCAATGAAATGAATTATTGTTGTGTAGTTTTATAAACAGAATACTAGTATAAAAAACCATTTTCCATACAACATCTATACTAATAATATTATAGACCCCTTTTTTCAAGCGCGCATCACAACACACAGAGAAATAGCGCAGTATTAACCCATATAAAGTTACATGCAGTTAATGTTGCATATGCAAAATGTTTAATTCTTTTATCGATTATTGCTTTAAATAATAAGCAATTAACGATTTATTACGTCCGCAACTTTGTACCGGATACGGGGCAAGGAAAATCCGTGAGAGGTACAAAACAAACGTACAATTACCCAACTGGCAACTTTAAATTATAAGGTATTTATTAAAAGGTAAATTTGTAATCAGTGAAATCTTAACTTTTAGTTCTTTTTTAATGTCATATTTGTCCAGTTCACAGTGAAAACAAAATTCGTAGGATCTACCAGACATGCTCTTGAATAGGCCGAGTTTTACTGCCGTTATGATCCGCAGTTAGTTTTGTGACTTGTCGGATAAACGTCAGAATTCAGTCCTATTGCTCGTAATGTAGCAAATAAAAAATTTCGGTCTATTTATTCAAACAAAATATTCATCTTCTTTACGTTATTAAAGCTTTAAACATTGCAAAACTTACTGGAAACGATCTTTATTGAGAAATGTCTTTTTTCGTCTTGGAAGATGCACGTGAAAAATGCTATGTTGATCATTTTTCCGTATATGGGTAATGTGACCTTATTTTGTTATAAATGTACTAATTTGCATACTATAACAACATTTCCGTAGTAAGAATCCAGTAATTTACATATGTATTACCCAAGCTGCAACTGGCCCTTCATTTTCGGGTTTCTCAATGGTTTTCATGTAGTAAACGTATTTGAAGAGACACGAATGTCAATTAATACACAGCGGGTTATTAAAAACGGCAAACTATCATTACGTATCAATAATGATCGATTTTAAACACGAAGCCGATGGAAAAAATGGTGACACTGTCGAAAGATGTCAAGATTGACCACGTCTGATTGTATATGCAACTTCTTTTGGATATCAAAGTGACGGGAGTGATTCTCCCGCTCTGCTACATTACGAGTAATGGGACTAAATTCCAAAAAGGCGAGGGTACGATTATTCGTTCTAGCTCTTGAAGTGAGCCGGCTTACTTTAAACACTTTAAACATGAATGAACTGTTCGCTTGCTTTACGTGACGGAAGTCTTTAGTTGTAATTCGTACTTCAATATGTATAGGGTTGATGTTTCACATTAAAAATATTTAATGTTGATATCGATCAAGTCAGTTATTAAAATAGAAGGCAATTTATTACGAGGTAAATTAGTAATCAGTGAAAGCATAGAATAACTGAATACATTTGACACATTTTAATCCACATATAAAGCAAACTGGAAATGGAGTAAATTTCTGAGAGACAACGACCCCAAATTTATGCAAACCAACCCATCCCTGTCATATTAACCTACAGTTGTGTTCCTTATATTGCAATCGGATCACCTCGGTCATCTCCGCCTATGGTCGGAAAGTAATCTCGGAGGTAAGTGTATGGATATGGACCAGAAATAGGTCCAAATGTGATACGGTTAGCCTGTTTACACAGCGACATGATATTTTAGTGCGAAGAAATAGATTATCCTTTATTTATTGAACTATACAAAACTTCTGACGTCATCAGTAGCTATCAACTAACCGTTAATGACAAGCCAATCACAGATGAATGAACTGAAACGTCACAAACGAACTTGTGACGTAACAAATTCTTTGAAATGACTGAAAATACACAAAATGTAGTTCAAAATGGAGATTACTTACCTCCGAGGTCACTTTTCCGACCCTTGACGGAAATGGCCGAGAGATGTTCCGATTGCCTTATATTGCTATCATAAAAGTAACCACCAGAATCAATACCACGGGTTCAAAAAAATCCATCTTTCTAGTATCATATAAATAGATAACTTTATGATAGCTTTTAACAAGTTTATTTTTTGTCACTAGTTCTTTAAACCGTACTCTGGATTAGTACCCGCAAAGCTTTGAATGCAATTATATAGATGAAACATTTCTGAAGCAGGCATTAATCCCTATTAAAAGCATACATTACTATCTTCATATATGTTTACAACTTTCTACAGGTTAAGAAGAAAAATAACTATTGATCAATATACTTTATGCACACCTGTTTATGTAAAAATCTGTAGCCCGTGAAAACAGAGTATTTAGACTGATAATGTAACACTGTGCAGATGTATACTGAAAGTTCTTTCAGATGTTTTAGTTAAATTTGTTGTTTTGACATTGGGTTACGAAAACACCTTTTTAGAAAAAATACATTTAGCTATCAACATCCTTGTAAATTAACTTAGATCATTGCCTTAAAAGTGTATTATATATGTTAATGGTTACAAGGTTATGGAAAGGTTTGAGGATACGCGAAAATCTGACATCTCTAAAATAAACCATCTGTTTGGCTCAGTTATAAATGTTCTGAATATGATTCTTGAATGCTCAATAAAATCAACAAAAGATTTAGCATGTAACATGTATTATGATATATCTAGAATTTAACTATCAATCTCAACTCTTTACATTCGAGTGTACAGATCAAACCAGCCTTCATGCAGCTTGTAACTTCTTAGAAGTTTCATTCCACAGAGAGTGCATTAGTTAAAGTACAAAATGACAAAATGCAATCCTTAGATCAAAACAACATTACATTACTTGTTCTATTGGATCTTTCAGCAGCATTTGATACCATAGATCCTAAATCGACTAAAGCACGAGTTTGGTATTATGGGTGCTCCGCTAAAATGGATGACGTCATACCTCAGTGATCGGTACCAAGCAGTTTGAAAAGACGACCAGTTGTCGGAGGCTGTTCTCATGACTTACATTGTACCTCAGGGATCAGTGTTAGACCCGAAAAACTATATTATGTACACCAAGCCTGTAGGTTCTATCTGTAGTGACGATGGTCTGGATCACCACTTTTACGCGGACGACTCTCAACTATATTTGGCGTTCAAGCCAAATGATAAGGTCAGCACTGTGTAAGCTCTTTGTCGGGTGGAGAGCTGCCTTTCAGACATTGTATCTTGTATGCACACAAACATGCTGAAGTTAAACACGGACAAGACTGAGGTCATTGTCTTCTCATCCAACATTATGAGCGGTTTATCGGGGATATTACCATCACTATTGGTGCATCTTTGATAAAGCCAGCAAAAGTTGTCACAAATCTCGGAGCGTTCTTCGACTCCAGGATGAATATGGAAAGCCATGTTAATTCTGTGTGTCGATTCAGCTATGCTCAATTACGTCAGATTGGCCACATAAGACAATATGTAACATGTGATGCTACAAAATCTCTGGTCAACAGTCTTGTTACATCTCGACTAGACTACTTTAATTCTCTGCTTTATGGACTACCCAAAGCCATCCTAAACAAGCTTCAGACCGTTCAAAACACAGCAGCGCGTATAAAATTTCAAAAGCTTCTCACTTCTGTCATATCAAACCGATTTTGAAAAAGCTGCATTGGTTACCGATAGACAGTAGAATAAAGTACAAAATTTGTACCCTTACATACAAGGCACTTCACAACCAAGCACCAGCGTATATTAAATTTTTGCTGGAACTGTATACACCAATGCGAACACTTAGATCTAAAAACAATACATTGATTTTAGTACAGCCCAGACCTAAAACAGTGATCTACGGGGACCGCGGTTTCTATGTGTGTACACCTCGGCTGTGGAATTCCTTACCATTGACACTACGCCAGTCTAGCAGCTTTGCTTCTTTTCAAAAATCTCTTAAAACATATGGTTATTAATTTTCTTTTTTTTAGGAACTTATGATTCTATTAATTGTATTCTTAAAATGTATGGTTTTGTTTGTAAAGTACCTTTGAGCGTATGTATATGTATGAAAAGGGTGCTATATAAATCTGAATTTTAATATTAATAATGTAAGATTAATGAGAATTACCTTGTATGACCTTACTAAATGAGAAAAAAACGCTACCAAACTTTTTTTGTTTCGGTGACCTCTTGTTGTGTCCGATAATATTATTTTGCATTATGATATATAACATTTCTATTTTTATATACCACCAGTTGCATTAAATTGTAAATTATTCAACTCCACATTGAACTTCACATGGATTTCTTGTTCTCATGACTGCAGTTTGAAGTTAAAATGTAAAGGTAAGATGAATTAAAAATTAACAAGACACAATTTTGAAACCTATATGAAGCAAACCAATGTATCAAAATATTCTTTAACAATTAACCTAGATTCGGCATTAAAAGAAGTGACTAGCCTTGGATTCGCAATAAATAATTCAACAAGCAAGACCAATGTCGGTTAAAACGAACTCATTGATGTTCCTCATTTGACCCAGATGTATTAGGACTGTACGACTCGTTTTGTTAATCAACCGGTGATGCCTTCCGTGGATCTTAATTGGTTCATTAGTAATGGAGTACAACGGATGATGACTCATATCTTTTCGTGGCAACTTGATAATTTAAAAGACTACATTAGTTAAATTGTTTAATGGCGCTGTAAAGGTCATGGCTCACAAAAATTGGACTGCCATTAGAAGGGACAAGTCCAAGACATTACTTTAGCATAATCATGATTAAGTGGATAATCACGATTAACATTACAAATTAAACGTCCTTATTTAAATAAAACTTTGTTCATAGATTTTTACGCTTCGTACTATTTGAAGTAATATAGTATATAATGCATTAATAAAAAAAACGAAGTCTACATGTGTATGATCGCAAATGTATACGTGAATATGAATAATAATCAATATCAATTGTTACACAACCTGTTAATATTCAACCTTGGTAGCTGTGAAAAGAAAAATTCTGATTGGACAGATAAATTTATGCAATTGTATTCAGAAAATGTTTCCTGAAAATATCATTAAATTTGTCGTATTAAAAACGAACAAAGTATTTTGATTACAACAGGTCCTTGCACTATCAAAATGTTTGTAAATAATTTCGAGCATTGTCGTTTTTGCTTAAAAATTGTATTATAGCTGTGTTAGAACAACCTATCGTGAAACTCAAATGTTGCTAGTTAATGAAAAAAACTGTTAATTACAATTGTGGACCTACCCTAATATAATTTAAAATCGTACCATATGCTCTAACTTAAATGAAAGAAAAAAATATGTTCAAACTCATCTTTTCCCATTTCAACGTAATAATGATCCGTCGTTGTGTCCTGCCAAAGACGTTTGCATTGTGATAGATATAATTTTCGCGAATTTAAAAACCTAATTGTAGTAATAATTTCACATATTATACAGCACATTTACTTTACGACTTTTGCGCAATTTGTTGTTTTTATAGTTTGTGAGGCTAAAGTAAAAAAAAACCAAATTAATTCGAGATCAAGATAAAACGATATTATTGTATCGTTATCTCGATAAACGATATTGTTATATTGAGATCTCGATAAGAAATATATCGTAATCTTGTTTTCGATCAAACAATCTATCGTTATCTTGTGTTTGACTAATGCCACTGGGATAATGCTGGCCGATAGGTCTATGTAGAAAGCATAACAACTCTGAAGTTGTGAGGTAGAGCCCGACTTCGGGCATGGGTGCTAGACTTCATACAACGTTTTTTTTTCTGCCGAAGTCTTGGTGTCCATGCTGTGTATTCTGGTTTTCTCCTCAATCAACTCTGGACGACATGATCTAGCTTCAAAATGTGTGCACAAAGTTTTTTCAACCCATTAAAACAACAATAATGCAAGTTGTATGTCCGGTTGTACACAAGGTTGTAGATAATGTTAAAAATAGGGTGTATGGTAGTAGATATCAATAGTAAAATCCTCTGTCCGTAAACAACTCTCTATTTTTCCTGTGTCAATCAAAATTTATGTACACAATGTTCCATCGAATTTGCATAATCGATTGTGTTGTTACTACATGTATGTTCTCGTTTCGACATCTTGCCAAATATTAGTATACAGTACCTCTTACGAACAATAAATGTAATTTCTAAAAAAGGGTCATTTACATAATATTTTTCTTCTCAAAGAATATGTCATATTTGAAATAGTTTGTTTTAAGACCAGTTTATTTTCAGCGGTTACCCAAGGTTTATACCCTTAACAATTATACGCCATTATACAGCTAAACTGTTTCTGCAAACTAACAATGTCTTTTTATGAACGTGAATCAAGTTGGTTACTTGTTCAACGTTCAACATTCAACATTCAAATAAATACCAAAGACCTCTTCTCTCGGTTTAAAATTAAGCACTCAGTTCCTTGTTCAACATTCGCAGTTCCTAGTTCAACATTCGATTTTTCAGTTCCTAGTTCAACATTCGCAGTTCCTAGTTCAACATTCGTTGTTTCTGGTTCAATATTCAAAATTTTTAGTTCCTCGTTCAACATTCGCAGTTCCTAGTTCAATATTCGATTTTTCAGTTCCTAGTTCAACATTCGCAGTTCCTAGTTCAACATTCGTTGTTTCTGGTTCAATATTCAAAATTTTTAGTTCCTCGTTCAACATTCGCAGTTCCTAGTTCAACATTCGATTTTTCAGTTCCTAGTTCAACATTCGTTGTTTCTGGTTCAATATTCAAAATTTTTAGTTCCTCGTTCAACATTCGCAGTTCCTAGTTCAACATTCGATTTTTCAGTTCCTAGTTCAACATTCGCAGTTCCTAGTTCAACATTCGTTGTTTCTAGTTCAATATGCAAAATTTTTAGTTCCTCGTTCAACATTCGCAGTTCCTAGTTCAATATTCGATTTTTCAGTTCCTAGTTCAACATTCGCAGTTCCTAGTTCAACATTCGTTGTTTCTAGTTCAGTATTTAAAATTTTTAGTTCCTCGTTCAACATTCGCAGTTCCTAGTTCAATATTCGATTTTTCAGTTCCTAGTTCAACATTCGCAGTTCCTAGTTCAACATTCGCAGTTTCTAGTTCAACATTCGTTGTTTCTGGTTCAATATTCAAAATTTTTAGTTCCTCGTTCAACATTCGCAGTTCCTAGTTCAACATTCGATTTTTCAGTTCCTAGTTCAACATTCGCAGTTCCTAGTTCAACATTCGTTGTTTCTAGTTCAATATTCAAAATTTTTAGTTCCTCGTTCAACATTCGCAGTTCCTAGTTCAACATTCGATTTTCCAGTTCCTAGTTCAACATTCGCAGTTCCTAGTTCAACATTCGTTGTTTCTGGTTCAATATTCGAAATTTTTAGTTCCTCGTTCAACATTCGCAGTTCCTTGTTCAACATTCGATTTTTCAGTTCCTAGTTCAACATTCGCAGTTCCTAGTTCAACATTCGTTGTTTCTGGTTCAATATTCGAAATTTTTAGTTCCTCGTTCAACATTCGCAGTTCCTAGTTCAACATTCGATTTTTCAGTTCCTAGATCAACATTCGCAGTTCCTAGTTCAACATTCGTTGTTTCTGGTTCAATATTCGAAATTTTTAGTTCCTCGTTCAACATTCGCATTTCCTAGTTCAACATTCGATTTTTCAGTTCCTAGTTCAACATTCGCAGTTCCTAGTTCAACATTCGTTGTTTCTGGTTCAATATTCGAAATTTTTAGTTCCTCGTTCAACATTCGCAGTTCCTAGTTCAACATTCGATTTTTCAGTTCCTAGTTCAACATTCGCAGTTCCTAGTTCAACATTCGTTGTTTCTGGTTCAATATTCCAAATTTTTAGTTCCTCGTTCAACATTCGCAGTTCCTAGTTCAACATTCGTTGTTTCTGGTTCAATATTCAAAATTTATAGTTCCTCGTTCAACATTCGCAGTTCCTAGTTCAACATTCGATTTTTCAGTTCCTAGTTCAACATTCGTTGTTTCTAGTTCAATATTCAAAATTTTTAGTTCCTCGTTCAACATTCGCAGTTCCTAGTTCAATATTCGCAGTTCCTAGTTCAATATTCGATTTTTCAGTTCCTAGTTCAACATTCGCAGTTCCTAGTTCAACATTCGTTGTTTCTGGTTCAATATTCAAAATTTTTAGTTCCTCGTTCAACATTCGCAGTTCCTAGTTCAACATTCGTTGTTTCTGGTTCAATATTCAAAATTTTTAGTTCCTCGTTCAACATTCGCAGTTACTAGTTCAACATTCGATTTTTCAGTTCCTAGTTCAACATTCGCAGTTCCTAGTTCAACATTCGTTGTTTCTGGTTCAATATTCAAAATTTTTAGTTCCTCGTTCAACATTCGCAGTTCCTAGTTCAACAGTCGATTTTTCAGTTCCTAGTTCAACATTCGCAGTTCCTTGTTCAACATTCGCAGTTCCTAGTTCAACATTCGCAGTTCCTTATTCAACATTCGCAGTTCCTAGTTCAACATTCGATTTTTCAGTTCCTAGTTCAACATTCGCAGTTCCTAGTTCAACATTCGTTGTTTCTAGTTCAATATTCAAAATTTTTAGTTCCTTAGTGCTTAATATTGTGGAACCATATTGTTTATTAAGACGATTATGAAAACAATTTGTCTGAAATGCCATTTTATGTGGATCAAACGTCCAAGATTTGACAATTTGGTTGATAGCAAGCTAAGTGTAAATACTATGATGTTAATAATGATGGCACCATCATCTATTTATTCAAGTCCGTTCTCGTTCTAGTTTTATCAATATAATGTGCTGTTATGATTCAAATTGATCGAAACACAGACTGTCCGCAAATTTTGCGGCAGCGGATAGGCAAAACACTCTTGTGCTGCGAACGCGTAACCTGTGCCTGCCTCTAATTAGACACCTATCATAAATATATCAGAATGCGAATTGGGTATGGGTCATTGTCTTTCTTTCTTCTTCAGCGAACCTTCTAGGAATTCAGCAAGAGTACAAAAACAGGTCGGCGAGAAAAGGAACACAACTAGTACCCATTGGAATACCAACAGTCTGTTGACAAACATGTCCTCCAAAGATGACACATGTGTTGGCACACAGAAAATCTAACATTTGACACAATTTGGTCTTCAGTTTATTTTTTATTTAGTTTGTAGTCATTGATGATGAAGTTGTAAGTTCTGTCATGGCTAATTACAAGGTATTTATATCATCTCTTTCCATTCTTCTTGGAAAAGCAGCGTTTAATAAGATTTTTAGGCTAATTGATTGGAATTGGTCTTATATTGTTCTTTTATGCTTTCCCTGTTTACGTTATTTATAATTTTCTATATAACGACAAGATTATTGTTCTATATTAATTGTTTTACAAAATATTCAAACATTATTTGAAACAAATGTCAGAGAAAATTGAAACATTACACCCTTTTTTCGTGTTTAATGTTTTGAAAACAATTTCCTCAACACAGCACAGACAATTTAATAAGAAATGCATTTAGTCTTTAATATTATTTTCGCAAAACACACAGTATCGGCTGTTCGCGAAAACAACTTGAAATCAGTCGTTGGTGTTTACGACATTGAATATCTAATTGCTTCAACTAATAATATTGAATTAACTTACCAGTTAACTGTGATCGATACATTACATAACAAAGTTCACACGTATCAACATTACTCGATGGAGTGTTACGACCTGAAATAAAAAGAAAAACTGCCTAATGTTAAATAAGTACATACCATTCATATTATTTGTATTTTAACAATTTCCTTCAATCGCATTTTAAAATTTAAGATTTGCTTTGTTAAATATGAATTTAATTAGACTAAAAGATGTTTTTATAATATCTAAATTCTGCATGTATGTAATACTGTCAGGACATATAACATCGTCTAATGTGATGCATACTTCCTTGAATGATCAATCAATAAAGGTCTATGACAATTTCATATTTAAGTGATACACTATCAAGAAAACAACCTAAAAGAATACAGAGAGGTGTTTTTCTGTATACAACTATGACGATTACACATATAAGTATTAATATGAACATAAGAATGAAGATACACGGACACATATGATAAATTACACATATGAGTATATATGTAAGCTGTATATGGAACACTGTTAATCAAACACATTATAGTTAACTTGCCTTCGACAACTGTAAACGTGTTTTCATCGAAAATATCTGTCAAGACACAAAACGAATTCCCACTGTCCGCGTTACTACAAAAAATTAAAGGAAGATGTGACCTACATACCACTGAGACCTGTCACATAAAATAAAAACACGCAAAATATTGAACAAAACCATTAATGGAAATATTATAAACTATTTCATTACTTAGACCAAACGCTATTGATTTGTATATATAATTAAATAATCAGTCACATAGTTCACCAATGTGACTGAACTCATCCACAAAAGAATTTGGTATTATGTATAGGTTTTAACACGACTGCCAAACAGTGAATGAAATTAAATTAAAGACAAACGTATTTTTGTGAGTGTAACAACTATATATTTCGCTTCTGTTGTTCCATGAGAGTGAAATGGCGGGTAAGCTAATTCAGAAACATAGAAGCTTTTCTATTATAGGCTTCTTAAGGCTTTTTTAAGCTCCGACCTTTAAAGTGTAAATATACACCAATGTCAAAATTGATCATGTGCTGCGGGTACCAATACACATGTAATAGAAACATGTCAAACTAGGAGATATCTATATTTATAGATAAAGTAGAACAAATGTCTTCAAAGATACCAATGTTATCAAATTTACTACGCAAGACGCGCGATTCATCTAAAGACGAGAATCAGTGGCGGTGAAACCCTCCAAACAGTCAAAATCCAAATGATTTTAAAAACGGATACAAAACGAATTAAACTTATGTACTCCTTTTCTTGTCAAAGCGACATAAAAAACAAGACTTTGCAGTTTTAACATTCTATATAATAAAAAACTATATAAATTATTTGATTCTCATAAACATTTTATATGCCTGGATTACTACATATATCACTGGTTGTTATATTACATACCGAAATATTATAAATTCACCAATTATTTTAAAGCATTCAAATGTGGAAGTTCCCAGTAACGAGAAATTTCCATCAGAAGTAAATGTCCAGATACCACCTGAAGTCTGGCCGTTCTGATAAATGCGAAAAGTTTTCCCTCTCCAGTAACAAGGAAACTTGCAACTCTGAGCTACAAAAGTAATTACAGAAACTTTGATGTGAAGATTAAGAGTACTATAAAATATTACATGTTGTCCTTATAGCCTTGATCCGTTAGACTCATATTGTTGTTCATATCATAGAACCATCACTAAATGAGTAACTCTAATTAATGTTGTGTTATTCTTTTAAAAATAAAAATAAATACATGTATAGCTTAAGATTTATATAATGAATCTTATGCCCTGCGGGCATGTACAATTTATTCACGACAAAGTTAAAGACGGTTATAAAAATTAAGCTAGTACGTTTGTGATCTCAGTAGACATTAACAACACTTGCAGAATTATACAACTGAGTGTGTAAGTAAGTGATATAAGCACAAGCTATTATTTCAGTAGCGAGAGCATTATAATATCCAGTAATTAGTACTAATTTTCAACAAAATAAACAGTTATATATTCTTTCTAAAAGTTTAAAATATTACAAATTAAACGCTTAAAGCTTTATGACATCGCTATTAATGAAATAAAAATCACTATTTTCTAAATTATGAAATGTGGTAATGAATTGTTTCTTTACAAATATAACTGAAATTAAAATCAGCAATATTTTATTGTATGGGTTTTTTATAATTAAAGTTGAGGTTGGTTTGCAGCTGAATTAAACTATATTTATTCATTGCTTTTGTGGTAAAACAACTACTTTCAAAGTACTTAATAGATAGTTTTGGTTTAATTTTTCAGCTTTATTGTTGAGTTTTTATTTGTGTTGAAAGTAGAGTAAAATATAAAAAATCCTGCCTTTGTCAGGAAAACTCGACTAATTTTGGTAATATGTTGAAAATATTAAAATGAAATAAGATAATTACATAGCAAAATGTACGAAAACCGAATGATCAACAAGTATTTAAATACAGAGGGAAACACATACATGTTCTATTACAAATTAGTTACCTTCAGTTCCCCCAAGATAAATGGCAAGAACAAATAACCAATAATTGTTCATTCTTTATGTCTTTCTTGTAAGAATGAACCATTATTTTTATAAACAAATCGTCATAGCTTATATAGTAAATATTATGAAAGGCGGAAAACGGGGCAAATTACAATATGTGACCAAGTCTTTTATAATTAATGCAGAACGCTTCAACATACTGAAGAATGTCATTTAATATTCTGCTAAACAATTATTTTGCATAATCAAATGCAGTGATAATTTGTTCTGAAAAAGAAATTGATGATTTCAAAAGTGTACCTCTAGTTATTATATCAAAACGTAGAGATGATCGCCAAATCACTGCTTATACAGGAAAGAGAAATGCCTATGTGTAATATGAACTCCAAATACTAATAAGTGCTGACTTAAATGTGCATCTTTTTTTATAATATTGTGCTAACAATTTGAGTTTATTAATGTACCTTTCTTTTATTTAGAACAGCTTCTTGCTTATTGAAATAAAATGTGGCAAGCAAAAGTTCAAAGTAGTTATCTTTCCTCAGTAAAGATTAAAATTTATAAATATTTTTGAGAATATATAATGTATAATATGTCATGGCGTCAGACCCATAAACAAATATTAATTAAAACATTTTTTACTTTGTACCCAGCTTCTTTCCCAAAGGTTATAAAGACCGAAGGTCAGTTGTGATCTTTTAATGGAATTTTTATACTATAGGAATTAAAATAAATGTTAAAGTTTTGAAAATAGTTTGTTTTTCGTTCAAAATATAGATTAAAATGTATTTTGATAGCACATATTCTAAGAAGGGAATAATATAGAACAGAAACAAATATATAAACAGAAGATCTTATTTCCACAGGTATCGTTAACCTCTCATTAGTGCTGATTGTTGGTCAAATTATCTACAATAATATTTGAAATTAACACCATCACACTTGTTGTATAAACTTATCGTTGAAGTGACTGAATGAATATCAAAATAAAAATGAATATCATCAAGACCACATTAATCGTTAAAATTAAACTAAATACAACTTGAGAACATGTGTTGTGAAGTTCATTGTTTTGTCCTTTCATCTTGCTAGTGTGAGAGGATATCGGGACAAATACTACTAAATAAAAACTGGTTTTACTACGTGCTAAGTATACCTATATATTCAACTTCTGCATAATATTCTTTTTATAATTGTATCACGTTTCAAATAGTTTCGCATTAATCTTTTGCAGACCAGCTTTTCAAATCGAATGTTGGATGTTTTTATAAAAACTTCGGCTTCATCCCCGTAAAAACTAAAAACCATGATACAGCTGCAATAAACAAAAATCTGTTTCCGATTTAATGTTTTTTACGCAAATATTTTTTATTTTGCATACATCTTTCTTACGTCTATTATCTCAATGTTATTTGTTTTTAATTTTCTGCCATGTTTAGAGCAGTCTAATATATGTTATATTAATGGGAACTTATGACAATTTGGTCATTGCATGTTTAAAAATAAGCTAACTTAAACTTTGTAAACCTTGTTTTATAAACACGTGCACTAGATTTTCGTTCAATTTAGTTCAATCTCATATGCTTCAAGGAATTGATTTTACTTGTTAATCATTAGAAAAGGAATAAACAACACACTGTTGCAATATTGCAGAGATTCACGCTGTGAATACTAGACATATATGAAATTATATTCTAAAGGTAATTTCCCAACATGTTCATAATTTTGTCATACAAATGACTAACAAATATGCAGTTATGCTTATTACAAGTGGTGTTCGAAAAGTAAAATGTTTGTAAATAAATTTAGAGAGTTAAGATTTGTTCATGCAAATAACATTATGACCTTGTATTTTTGGTATTTTCCAATTTGATGATTTAAGTCAGTAAGTTTTATTAATAGTTTGTTTTTTTTCGAGGTTTTGCTTTGAGGGCTACCACACTCCCTTGTACAACATCCCAAAAGACAAGACCAATAAAAGTATTGCAATTGAGACCATATGTTAGACACTTTTTACCAAACCACCAATATATCTTCTGTTTTCTAGACTAATTAAAATGCCCTCATATGTGGCCAATCTCATTACTGCTTTAAGCAATTACAGCCCATTCCTTTATTGTTTCGAACTTGTTCTTCACCTAATGA
This sequence comes from Limnoperna fortunei, assembly GCA_944474755.1. Taxonomy (NCBI): domain Eukaryota; kingdom Metazoa; phylum Mollusca; class Bivalvia; order Mytilida; family Modiolidae; genus Limnoperna; species Limnoperna fortunei. Next base: position 54,069,423 of record OX104121.1, on the reverse strand, counting down.
AATATTCCAACAAAGATTTTATATACAACAACTAATCAATCCTTTTGTGAGTTAAACTTCAAGAAGAATCTATCCGTCATACAACATCATTATGTCTAAAATGCGTTTCAAAACGTAGAACGATAAAGAAAACTATTCGGAATATAATTGTAACTACTGTTTTATTCATTGAACTATCAAGATGGTGCGATAAAACTAATTTATTTAAATATTTTAAATTATTGTTCTGTGACGATACTGAAAAAGTTCACAATGCTCGACCTACGGGGCAGCCCAGCGCTTCCTCGGGTAGGGAATAAAGTTGAGATGCTCTCGTATGGGGTTGTCAGGTAATAATACGTAAAGTCATTACTCTATACCGTTCCATTTGCAGTGAAAATTCTTGTGTCTCACCACTCTATTCTGTTGATTTGTTTTTTGTTAACGTGTATAAATATAAATTCTTGTCCTGAATATAGCTGGAATACTGCTCGTTGGACCTCATCTAACAAATCAATTAACCATTTAAATTAGTGCCGTGTTTTGTTAACAGCAGAATATAACAAATCATTTCCCATTCAACTTATTGTATTCATATTTTGCATTTAACAGATCTTTATTTTCCTGCCACGAATTTTACACAGCTACTCTGGCTTCGTACCCACAAAGTTTTTTATGCAAAAACATAAAAGAAAAATTTCTTAAGCAAATAATAAACCCTATGATAACATACATTTAAATCTTCATAATGTTTCTACAAGTATCTACAGATTTACAATTAAAGCAACTGTTGCTCAATAACACTTTATGCACCTTTTTTTGTTTACTGCAACCTTAACGAACGTTATCTTTAGACTGATTATATACCTCTTTGCAATTGTATTCTAAAAGCTCTCTCACAGTTTTTATTTAAATGTTTTATTAAATACGGGGAAAAACACCTGAATTACAAAGATGAAAGTAAGCTATTAACATGTAAATTTAAAAATATTATTGCCCTTACAGTGTTTATCATGTTTAAAACGTTTTAAAGCGAATATATCCCCATAAGGGTTGCAAGTTCATGCAAAAGTTTGAGGATTCGAAAAACCTGACATATCTAAAATTAACCATATGTTTGAATGTTATTAGTATGATTCTAGAATGATCAATAAACTTAAAAAATGTTACAGAATGACAAACAATAGATATTTTATGTTTCCTTCCTGCATCCTGTTGATATTGAATCATGCATGTGAAAACCAGATTTCTGATTGGAAAGAAACAAATCTGCAAATGTATTCTGAAAAATTTTCCTTAATACAGAATTAAATTTGTAGTATTAAAACAAACAGTGTATTTTTATCCCATAAGGGTTTTGAACTATCAACATTTTAAAAATAATTTAGATAGGTGTCTAAATACAGGCAGGCACTGTTTACTCGTCCGGAGCACCTGAGTGCACCCATTGTTTTTATTGGGTCCAGGTAACTCTCTTTCTGTGTTTTACGTTTTTGGTTTTTGTGTTGTGTTTGTCTATATCCGATTTGTAACTGTCCGTTGGCTTTTGACTCTGGTTGTTCGGTCGGTTTTCTTTGCTACTTTGTTAGAACATTGTAGTTTTCACTTTAAAATTGTATTGTAACAGTGTTAGAACCACAAATCATTATACTTAAGTGTTACTTATTAATGAAAATTCGGGTAATTACATGTGTTTACTTACCCTTCGTTTTTACATGAAAACTGACAAACGAGCTGTTTGATTGGGTGAGCAAAAGTTATAGAATATCGTTGTCAGTGTTAAATAGAAACAAAAAATTTTACTAAAATAATGACCAACCATATATTATGATGAGATAACATCCACTATGTAACTGAAAATAAACTGGAACTTTCTTGTCTCTTTACATGCAATAATGTAAAAGATCACTTTTATGTGAAATCTAGCAACGATACATACGTTTTTAGTGTACACATTAAATCGGAGCTAAAACAAATGAGAATCACAAGATATGCCATAAATATGATAAAAAACATAATCAAAGTCTTCATACTAATCTTTTGCGTCCTGTGTTAACGTAATAATGACCGTTTCTTGTGTCTTGCTCTAGAAATTTATATCCTGATATATATATATATATATATATACAAACGTCTAAGTATTGTGACAACCATATAATATATCTATCCAGCGGATTTCTGAAACATCAGAAATACAGGGTTAATATCAAATATTTATATATATACGTCTACAAATTAAGCCCAACACTGTTTGAATTAGATTTTTAACACTGTCAAATTTTTGCTTTCCCTCAGCGGGATTCGAACTCACACCGTTGTGACACTGTGGCACCAATTCGCCTGCACTATGTCCAGCGGTCTAGACCCCTCGGCCAAATCCGCTATATAAAAATATAGCTTCATTAACCGGGGTGAATTGTAGACATAGACATAGTACATGTGTACTAGCGTGTGACGATGGAATTTTCGTAACCAATACGTATAGTGTCACAACGGTGTGAGTTCGAATCCCGCTGAGGGAAAGCAAAAATTTGACAGTGTTAAAAATCTAATTCAAACAGTGTTGGGCTTAATTTGTAGACGTATATATATAAATATTTGATATTAACCCTGTATTTCTGATGTTTCAGAAATCCGCTGGATAGATATATTATATGGTTGTCACAATACTTAGACGTTTGTATATAATTTACATACTGTGACTGTATGACGAGTAACTTTGTCATCCTATATAATATATACAAAAATGCTGAATAAGATTACTGTCAGATTAATACGTATTGGTTAAGAAAATTCCATCGTCACACGCCAGTACACATGTACTATGTCTATGTCTACGATTCACCCCGGTTAATGAAGCTATATTTTTAAATAGCGGATTTGGCCGAGGGGTCTAGACCGCTGGACATAGTGCAGGCGAATTGGTGCCACAGTGTCACAACGGTGTGAGTTCGAACCCCGCTGAGGGAAAGCAAAAATTTGACAGTGTTAAAAATCAAATTCAAACAGTGTTGGGCTTAATTTGTAGACGTATATATATTATATATATATATATATATATATATATATATATAAACGTCTAAAGAGTCTACCAACCAGTAAAGCTTATTAAGTATCGGATCGACAAACATGACGATACAGCATAAACAAAAAATAATATACAAGTCTAGAAGATTATGCAACGATACAAATGACGGTGTTTCTTGTCAAAAATTTAGACAAAGACTGACCAACGAATGGCCTTAGTCATTGAATGTCAATATAAATAAATGACGTAAACAAGTCATAACATATTAATCTTAAACTTTGTCATTTCCAACTTAACCCAAAATAGTTGCTTTTCATGTCCTCCAGCCACGGACGTGCCGTGCTGTTACTTGGCTTTCCTCAAATATTCCAACAAGATGTAATCAAAATTACCAAGGTGACAAATTCCTTACGCCAGACGCGCGTTTCGTCTACTTAAGACTCATCAGTGGCGTTTAACTCTAAATGCTTCAAGCATTTTTTCATTCGGTGATGGAATGATATAAGTCCACTGGGATCGTGTAAAAACACAATACAGGTAGTTCAAAATATTATATACACGTCTAAAGAGTCTACCAACCAGTAAAGCTTATTAAGTATCGGATCGACAAACATGACGATACAGCATAAACAAAACATAATATACCAGTCTACAAGATTATGCAACGATACAAATGACAGTGTTTCTTGTCAAAAATTTAGACAAAGACTGACCAACGAATGGCCTTAGTCATTGAATGTCAATATAACTAAATGACGTAAACAAGTCATAACATATTAATCTTAAACTTTCTCATTTCCAACTTAACCCAAAATAGTTGCTTTTCATGTCCGCCAGCCGCGGACGTGCCGTGCTGTTACTTGGCTTTCCTCAAATATTCCAACAAGATGTTATCAAAATTACCAAGGTGACAAATTCCTTACGCCAGACGCGCGTTTCGTCTACTTAAGACTCATCAGTGGCGTTTAACTCTAAATGCTTCAAGTATTTTTTCATTCGGTGATGGAATGATATAAGTCCACTGGGATCATTCCATCACCGAATGAGTTAAACGCCACTGATGAGTCTTAAGTAGACGAAACGCGCGTCTGGCGTAAGGAATTTGTCACCTTGGTAATTTTGATTACATCTTGTTGGAATATTTGAGGAGAGCCAAGTAACAGCACGGCACGTCCGCGGCTGGCGGACTTGAAAAGCAACTATATTGGGTTAAGTTGGAAATGAGAAAGTTTAAGATTAATATGTTATGACTTGTTTACGTCATTTATTTATATTGACATTCAATGACTAAGGCCTTTGTTGGTCAGTCTTTGTCTAAATTTTTGACAAGAAACACCGTCATTTGTATCGTTGTATAATCTTCTAGACTTGTATATTATTTTTTGTTTATGCTGTATCGTCATGTTTGTCGATCCGATACTTAATAAGCTTTACTGGTTGGTAGACTCTTTAGACGTTTATATAATATTTTGAACTACCTGTATTGTGTTTTTACACGATCCCAGTGGACTTATATCATTCCATCACCGAATGAAAAAATACTTGAAGCATTTAGAGTTAAACGCCACTGATGAGTCTTAAGTAGACGAAACGCGCGTCTGGCGTAAGGAATTTGTCACCTTGGTAATTTTGATTACATCTTGTTGGAATATTTGAGGAAAGCCAAGTAACAGCACGGCACCTCCGCGGCTGGCGGACTTGAAAAGCAACTATTTTGGGTTAAGTTGGAAATGAGAAAGTTTAAGATTAATATGTTATGACTTGTTTACGTCATTTATTTATATTGACATTCAATGACTAAGGCCATTCGTTGGTCAGTCTTTGTCTAAATTTTTGACAAGAAACACTGTCATTTGTATCGTTGCATAATCTTCTAGACTTGTATATATATTTATTTATTTATTTAGGAATAGATAGAGATATGATATATCTATATATGCGTCCACAAATTAAGCCCCACACTGTTAGAATTAGATTTTTAACACTGTCAAATTTTTACTTATCTCAGCGGGATTCGAACTCACGCCGTTGTTACACTGTGGCACCAATTCGCCGGCACTATGTCCAGCGGTCTATACTACTCGTCCAAATCCGCTATAGAAAAATATAGCTTCATTAACCGGGGGTACCGTAGACATAGACATAGTACATGTGTAATAGCGTGTGACGATGGAATTTTCGTAACAAATACGTATTAATCTGACAGTAATCTAAGTCAGCATTTTTGTTTCTGTCTTAGTATTATGACAACCATATAATATCTATATATATATATATATATATATATATATATATCCAGCGGATTTCTGAAACATTAGATATACAGGGCAAATATCAAATATTTATATATACGTCTACAAATTAAGCCCAACGCTGTCAGAATTAGATTTTGAACACTGTCAATTTTTTTGCTTATCCTCAGCGGGATTCGAACTCACACCGTTGTTACACTGTGGCACCAAAGGTCCAGCGGTCTAGACCACTCGACCATATACGGTATAGAAAAATATAGCTTTATTTACCGGGGTGGATCGTAGACATAGACATAGTACATGTGTATTAGTGTGTTACGATGGAATTTTCGTAACCAATACGTATTAATCTGACAGCAATCTAATTCAGCATTTTTGTATATATTATATAGGATGACAAAGTTACTTGACATACAGTCACAGTAAGTAAATTATATACAAACGTCTAAATATTGTGACAACCATAAAATATATCTATCCAGGGGATTTCTGAAACATAAGAAATACAGGGCTAATATCAAATATTTATATATACGTCAACAAATTAAGCCCAACAATGTTAGAATTATATTTTGAACACTGTGAAATTTTTGCTTACCCTCAACGGGATTCGAACTCACACCGTTGTTACACAATGATTTTGATGACATTGCATTTCTAATGTCTACAAATTACTATCAATAATACCACCAACCTTACAGCACATAAATAATGTAATCATACTAATACAATATTTACTGCCCAAAACTTAGGATGAGGTACACAAATTTCAAATAAGGAATAGCTCTCCGACTCACTCTGTCTCGGGTCATTTTCTTTTGTAAGTATAATGTGTTTACCACATGTATTTATCCACAATAATCTTAAACCTCTAATTAAGGTGATTTGTATGGGATCTCATTATCAGTCAGATCTTATACTATAAAATTGACAAAGCAAAACGTTTATAGAATTAAATATAATTTTATTGGAGAAAAGGGAAGAGTAAAATGAACGTTGTTAAAGTACAGAATTAGTTCCACTGTATTGAGACTGTTTACTGCTCTTTTATTAATTATCACTGGTTCAATACCACATTTTGTTTTGTTCAGTATTGTGACCGTTTAATAAAATGTAAAAATATTTCATGCATAATGTTTGTATATACACAAAGCTGAAATTGATTTATTGTTCTATAGTGTGAATGACCTTTGCTGTATTTCTTTGGTGTAGTCGTCAACCGAAATGGAACATCATTTGAGCCCAGGGGACAACAAGCTGACAGTCTTATCTTCCTATCAAATATAAAGTCTTGAGAGCAATGTGCGATCTGAGACAAGCCATCGAAACATTTCAATACTTAGATATGCCTAATTTAAAGGGGAACACGGACAGACGTTTTTCCAATTATAATTAAGGCTTAAAACAAAATCAATTAACAACAATATTGTTGCATTTGTTTTTGCTCCAGACTGTCCGTTTATACAGAGTCAAGATTTATTATAAGTCGTCCTCTGTGATGTCTACGATTATAACCTCTAGAAAGATGTCTACGACGGCATTCCATTTGCTGAGTTGCTGGAGGTGTGGTCGTCGTAGTTGTGGATTGTGCATCACAAGTTCCAATATCCGAACTTTGGATAGGAGGACACATATGGTCCGCTGCAGATCGATGGTCTATTGCAATTCGGAAATGCTGCATCCTGTGCTAGAATAAAACAGAAAAACATTATTCGATTCTTTTTTTTCTGAACAGATGTCTACTTTTTCTCTAATTTTTTTAATTTGTCTAGCTTTACAGAATGAATCTGGCATATTTAAATCCATCGAATGAAATTTTTTAAATTTATTTTGTTCCTTCACAGATACGAAAAACTTAAAACAACGCTGCAATAAATGGGGGTGGATAAAAATACCACACACCGAGGCAGTTGTCAAAAAGACAATTCACAAACCAGTCGTTAGAAACCGGCAAGTGCTAGAACAACTAAAATAAATTCAAAGTATCTTTTAATATCTGTATTATATGTTTTAACATATGATGTTATTGTTTACTAGTCATATGCTTACTTTTGCAATGCTCATGTGGAAGCATTCTTACCGTACAACGGAGACATCAGCATATAAAAACGAAACAACTAACAAAATTGCTGGTTTTTCAAAGTTCAGAGTGGCTTTATGTTGGTCGATAGTTAGGAAACAAACTAGTCTTAACAATGTTTTGTTTTTTCCTGCAATTATTACATTTGCTAAACAATAAAGGTAGCCGAATAAATTTGTGCTTTATTCGGCCGAATAAAATCTTCTGGTAACCTTTTCATTACTTCTTACGATATATATTATTCTGTTATGGTTTACGACATGTTGTATTGATCACGTGGTCTGTCAACACTGAGGTTGCGGGTTCGAGTCTCATTACGCAGAGTGTGCACTTGACTCCAATCACAGTTAACAAGGATTGATAGGTCGGGAGTTTTCTCCGGGAACTCTGGCTTTCTGCCAGGTAAACCTGGGAGCCTTGATATAGCTGAAAAATTGCTGAAAGTAGCGTTAAACACCATTTAAACAAACAAACAGGCAAGACAACAAGCAAACAAACAACATGTAGTGGAATATAATATTTGTTAGGGTATCACTAGACTAAGCTCCGAAAAGTCAAAAATCTGTTAATAGTGTGATTTTGTTTTAAATTTCTAAGGCTAAAATGTATTTTATGATTGGAGGATAAAACCAAAATTAGTACATTGTCAGAAAATGTACAGTTTATTTGTACTCGCCGCAAAACAGACAAGAAATGCTCTGCAGAGCCTCGTATTTCTATCTGTTTTTAAGGTTCGTACAAATTAATTTTACATTTTCTGACAATGTACGAATATTGTATATATATTTTGTTCCTTACTATTTCTTATTTGACGACTAGATTAATACATCATTTGTTCTTGAAAAATGTTCTAAAACTATTTGAAAAAAAATTGAACATTGATACCTTGAAGTGTTTTTGCAATTTTATGGTTTTTAAAAGATTTCCTAAACACAGCATAAAACGGACTGATTAAATACGAGATGCATTCATCTTTTAATATTATTTTCGCAAAATACACAGTATCGCTATTCCGAAAACAACTTTAAATTGGTCGTCGGTTTTTGACCATATCCCCTGACGGATTATGTCAACTGTTAACACTGAATCAACTCACCTATTAGGTGTCCTGTAAATCCTGCGACTACGGTACAAATAGCAAACGTATCACTAGTGGACATATCAAAACCTGAAATAAAAAGAGACATTTTCTGGTTTAAAAAAGTACATATCATTCATTTTATTTGTATTTAATCAATTTCCTTAAATCACATTTATAATGTCTAATTTACGAATAGATTCAATAATTAAATTGTATTTTAAAGTGGAAATTTAAGGATACAAGAATATTTTTTTCTACGTAACTAAATTTTGTTATATGTATTTATAACGAATAATAGTAAAACATAATATCGGCAAAAGTGATGCGCGTTTTCTTGCATAGGCAATCAATACAGTTGTACAACCAATTCATATAAGTGACCAACTATCAGGTAAACAACATTAAAAATGATAAAGACGTGTATTCTTGTGTACAACTATCGCGATTACACATAATATGTATTAATGAAGATTACACTGATATATCTGCTAATTAATACATATAAGTAGCTATTGTGATACGCAATATTCCAAAATAAATGATGTCAACTAAACGATTTGTAAAAACTAAAAATGTCTATAAACTTCAAATTAGTAGTTAACTTGCCTCCGAAAACTGTAAAAAGTGCTCGAGTCGAAAATGTATATCAAGACACAAAGAAATACGCCAGTATCCGGGCGTCTAAAAATATAAGGAAAATTTTGCTTCTGAATCATTACAATATCATGACCTGCATATAACTACTGAGAACGATTACGAAAATAAAAACATGCAAAATATTTAACAAAAAAAAATTAATAGTAATATTATCGCCTAGTTTATAACAGACCAAATGCTATTAATTGTTATATACAATTAAATAATCAGTTCGCTACTTCACCAATGTGACTGAAATCATCCACATAAGAATTGGGTATTATGTGCAGCAACATTACAGCAGCTCCAGCGTATGGTGTCTACATTTCACAACTTATGTGTTATTCTATATCCTGCGATCGGTATTTTCATAACCGGTCACTGATGTTGCCTGCTAAAACTACTCAAAAAAGATTTTTTGTACCTAGGTTCATATTATCCCGTCAGAAGTTCTATGGTCGTCACCAAGACTTGATTGATTGTTATGGGAAATCAGTGTCTCAAATACGATCTGACATCTCATATGTAGTGTTTCCTATTCCTGGATTTTACTTTTCCCTAGACATGACAATGAGTAACTCGACAGGTGTCTAAGAAGAGGCAGGCACTGCTTACTTGGTCGGAGCACCTGAGTGCATCCATGGTTTTTATTGGGTTCGAGTTACTCTTTCAGTTGTTTGTGCTTTTGGTTTGTCTATATCCGGATTTGTAACCGTCCCTTGACTTTTGGCTATTGTTGTTCGGTCGGTTTTCTTTGCTGTTGTTTCTTTTACCAGTTCCTTTAAACTGTTGACGAAAAGAAATACAGGCAATCTGTATTTTTGTGAGTATATCAGTTATATAGTTCGTTTCTTGAAGTTTAAGTGTACTTTTATGAGGAGGCAATGGCTTGTAGGCAGAGTGAGGACCATTTAACGTTTTTTTAAGCTTTTCTAAGCTCCAAATAAATATACACCGCTGTCAAAATTGACCATTGTTGCAGGTGTCAATTCACATGTAATAGAAACATGAACAATAAGAAGATATATATATTAATAGACTATGTTATAAAATTTGCTACGCCAGACTCGTTATTCATCTAAACAAACTAATCAATGGCGGTTAAAACCGCCAAAGTAGTCCAATTCCAAATAACTACAAAAAACGGAAACGCAACAGATAACGGAAATGCATTATTGATCTCATGCAATCCATCTATAGCGTTACCAACTTTTGCAATTTTTAACATTGAATATAATAGTAATCGAAATTGTTAAATTGGAATTTATTCGATATGTGGAAAAATGGTATGCCTGCAAAAACATATTTTACGTACCGCAATAGTAAAAATTCACCAATAATTTCAAAACATCCCCACGTGTCAACAGAAATTGAGACCGAATTCCTATTAGCACCAAATGCCTACTCAATATTTAATACTTAACCGCTCTAACAAAACTGAAATGTTTTCCCTCTCCAGTAACATGGAAACTTGCAACTATGAGCTTCAAACAAAATGACAGAAACTTTCCTGTACATATTAAAAGTACTGTCAACAAATCTATTTTGTCCTTATAACATAAAAACATTAGGCTAAAATTATTTATAAAACCTTCACTAAATGAATACATCTAATGCTGTATTGCTTTTTCAAATAGAAAAAAAATTATACACCAGGAAAAAAGTTAGGAACCACTTAGCTTTTTTCAAGTCATACATATTTGAACACCTTTGGACTAATATTGGACTGGCATTCGCTTCTAATTTGTATAGAACACAAAAATACGTATTGTTTTTTGTAATTCTTTATTTGTCAATTGCATTTTCAAACAACTCACAATTCACAATTCAACCATTACACAGTAAACATTTTTCTGTTTTTGATTACAATCACATGTTTAAGATTCGTTTTTGTCTATAAATTAAAACTATTAAAATATAATATCACTTCTGTCACATTGCCCTTATTTATAGGATGATCTTGTATGGAAACCTTGTTATGAAGAGGGCAACAATTATTTCATGTTTTCTGAGTGGAATAAATTAAATAAAATTCAAAGGGTAAAGAAGCGAGAATAATACTAGTAATGCTGCTTTCAGTTACATGTAGCTCCCTTTTACACATAATTACAAGATTTTATCATAAAATGTCAAATGGTACTACTTAAAGTCGTATGAATACAATGATTTTTGCAGGATGCCCCGTTTACAGTTCATATATTATCGGTGCAATCCCGGTAACAACATTAACGACAGTATTTGGTGAAAAAATATAAAAAAACTTAATACATAAAAGTTAATTTATCTTAGGAGATGCCGTTAAGGTTCCCGTTTTAAGTGATTTTTTTCTTGGTTTGCAGGGGGTTTGTAGAAAGTCATAGAGAGTTTTCTATTTGATGATTATATTTTAGTGCTTTTATAAACCCACTTTGTGTAGGTCTGGTGTCCTGCATTTGCATGAATATATTAAAAACTTTATGAAAACAATAATAAAATTGACAAAACTGTCTCTTTGGGGTGCACCCAGTAAGAAGCTTTCTCTCTCCATTGGAATTTTGAAATTACAGGAATTCTTCATATCATCCTTAACCTGAATGATGAAATTTCTTGTGACACGACATTCCCAAAATAGATGCAATATTGTTTCTGATGTTTAATTGCAGAAAGTCCACAGAGAAGTTTCTTTCATATTGTATTTTTTTTCAGAAGAGAATTTGTGAAAAGGATTCTATGCAAAAGCTTATATTGAAACATAATTAACTTGTTATTATTGCAAGATGCAAAAGGAATTGAATGTATATCTTCCCAATTCTAAATGTTTATGGCAAGAATGGAGCTCCACTTTTGTTGTTGTTTGTCAGAACTTTCAGTGAATTTTGGTAGAATTTTCTTATAAAAGTATTGACTTGGTTTTTGTGGGACTTAGATATTTCAAAAACTCTGAGAAACCTTGTTCTAGTTTTGTATTTTCTTGCATTTTTGTTTTCATATCCTGTGGTATACAAAGGAGAACACCTTGATATTGTAAAAATGTGTTCTCAGTTGATACTTTTGTTTAAATTCCTCATATGAGAGTAGAGATCAAAAAGTAGATCGTTAAGGTAAAATATACCAGCCCTCCACAATTTGGAAAGAAGAATAGTTTACATCCAACCTTTAAGTTTTCATTTAACCATATGGACTGGTTCAAAATATTCTTTGGCTCTTCACTAGAGTCTAAGTGAATAAAACTCCAGTTTTGAAAAATGTCTTTCCAAAAGCCATTGAAGTAATTAGATATTGTATTTAGGCCAAATTTATCTATAATTCAGATGTTATCTCCACCGGCTGCTTCAATAAGGTCATATATTAGTCGAGTGAACTCACCAATATATCTGCCTTGCATAAACCCTTGTTGAGTGTTACTAATCAACTTCTTTAACGTCGGTTTAATTGTATTGGCAATTGCAGAAGAAGCAATTTTTGCATACACATTTAGTAGGTTATGGGTATCCAATATTTTAGGAATTCTTTAGGTTTTCCATTTTTTAGTAAGCCTGTAATTAAGCCGTTATTTTGAAATATGGACATGCTTCCTATCTTTAAGCTTTGATTAAATGAGCTTATCAGAGTAGTTTTCAAATCTTGCCCAAAGAATTTATAAAATTCAAATGTAAAGCAATCTATACCTGGAGATTTCCCATTTTTAATATTTTTGATGGATTTTAAATTTTCTTCGTAAGTCAAATCACCCTCACATGACTCGCTTTCATCCTCAGAAATGAAGTCATTGAAGGGATTATCCTCATCGAAGAAAAGTGTGTTACGCTCCTGGTTGAGTACTAGAATACATGAGAAGTACAGTCTTTCATAGAAATTTTTTGTTGATTGATTATTTCTGTTTGGTCTGTTATTTGTAGACCGTTTTCATCTATTATTTTTGTTATAAGTTTCTTTTTGAATTGGAGCTTTTCTAGGTTAAAAAACATAATTGGTGAATTTTTCACCTTCAGTTTGTCACCTGGCTTTTGCCCGTGCCATGATATTAGTTATTTTCTTTTAACTACTTTGCCTAAGCTTGTGTTCAGATTTCTCTATTTGAGCTTTTAGGTCTTTATTTGGACTGCATGGTACTGATTTTGTAATTCTTCTAGGTTCTTTTCTAATTCATTTTCTTTTTAGTCAAGGTTTTTTTTTCTTATAAGAAGAATAAGCGATAGTTTTGCTCCGTATTTTACACTTAACCATGTCCCATAAGAGATTGATAGAGTATAGAGTCTTGTCAGGATAGAGTATAAAGTGTTGTCATGATAGAGTATAGAATGCTGTCAGTATAGAGTATAGAGTGTTGTCGGGATAGAGTATAGAGTGTTGTCAGGATGGAGTATAGAGTCTTGTCAGGATAGAGTATAGAGTGTTGTCAGGATAGAGTATAGAGTGTTGTCAGGATAGAGTATAGAGTGTTGTCAGGATAGAGTATAAAGTGTGTGTTGTCAGGATATAGTATAGAGTGTTGTCGGGATAGAGTAAAGAGTGTTGTCAGGATGGAGTATAGAGTGTTGTCATGATAGAGTATAGAATGCTGTCAGGATAGAGTATAGAGTGTTGTCAGGATAGAGTATAGATGTGTCTTGTCAGGATATAGTATAGAGTGTTGTCAGGATAGAGTATAGAGTGTTGTCAGGATAGAGTGTAGAGTGTTGTCAGGATAGAGTATAGAGTGTTGTCAGGATAGAGTATAGAGTATAGAGTGTTGTCAGGATAGAGTATAGAGTGTTGTCAGGATAGAGTATAGAGTGTTGTCAGGATATAGTATAGAGTGTTGTCAGGATAGAGCATAGAGTGTTGTCAGGATAGAGTATAGAGTGTTGTCAGGATAGAGTATAGAGTGTTGTCAGGATAGAGTATAGGGTTTTGTCAGGATAGAGTATAGAGCGTTGTCAGGATAGAGTATAGAGTGTTGTCAGGATAGAGTATAGAGTGTTGTCACGATAGAGTATAGAGTGTTGTCAAGATAGAGTATAGAATGTTGTCAGGATAGAGTATAGAGTGTTGTCAGGATAGACTATAGTGTGTTGTCAGGATAGAGTATAGAGTGTGTGTTGTCAGGATAGAGTATAGAGTGTTGTCGGGATAAAGTATAGATTGTTGTCAGGATAGAGTATAGATTGTTGTCAGGATAGAGTATAGAGTGTTATCAGGATAGAGTATAGAGTGTTGTCAGGATAAAGTATAGAGTGTTGTCAGGATAGAGTATAGAGTGTTGTCGTGATAGAGTATAGAGTGTTGTCAGGATAGAGTATACAGTGTTGTCATGATATAGTTTAGAGTGTTGTCAGGATAGACAATAGAGTGTTGTCAGGATTTTGAAGGTCAAGAACAGTGTATCGGTTCAGTGTTTCATTTATACATTCGTTTACTGTATTTACATAGTCTTTGTCACGGAGGAGACTATTGTTAAATACCCATGTACCTCTACCTCTGGTAAAAGAGCAAAATTGTATTAAGATACTGACAGGGGAGTGGTCTGATCTATAACTTACTTCAATGTCTGAGGATTTAATGAAATGTTGAAGGTCTGACGATACAGGAAAATATTCTAGTCTACTTTGTTTCTGATCTTGATTGACATTTTTGGACACTAATACAAAAGTTCGGGCATGTGACATCTGGCATACTGTAATATCAATTTGAAATGATTGCTTGTGTACATAAAGAGAACTTTATCAATGTGAAGTATTAATAATAAATAAAGTGATGGTGATTGTAATACGATTGAAATGCATTTTATAATTGTAGAGACCCCCTTTTTGACTACCCCTACTGGTATATAAACAAAAATCCCCATTTGCAAAACAGGTTTGTTCTTTTTAGCGATAAAATATATTTCAGATCCCTCTATCCTACTTTCATTTTGTTCAGATCTTGTCCATTACCTTTAATAACAACATATAAGTTAATTTCATCATTTGCCTCATATTGAATGCGTTCTTAAAACATTTCAATCGTATAATTGCGACGAGAGTAACATTTTGAACTTGTGTGAGTTAAGGGAAAATAGTTACTGACCAGGAACCAGTACAAGCTTCAAAAGTTAATATGTGCGGACATCGACGAGAGCACCCCTCATGTAAACAAATTTAAACCACCACTCTCATACACAAATGAAGCCGATATTATAAATAAACTTTTAACTTTAAAAGATTTCTTAGTGAAAATATTAAATAAACGAAAGTACGAAAAAAATACACTTAAAAGTTAGTTATAGAAAACGTAAATAACCACAACTATAACATTAACAAAGTTTAACGTATACTAGATTCGTCCCTTGGTTGGTTTTATAGATCAAGAAATGAAGCTTCTTTCAGTTATACAAGCCTTGTTCTTCTCTTTTATGTCTCCCTTCTCTTTTTCAAGTGTTCTCTCAGAGTTGCTGAAGACGGAGGAAGACCTGGAACAACAATGTAACCACATCCTGGTTCTAGTTTCTTTGCGGCTCTGACTATCTCGTCGCGTTCAATTAAATTAGACAACCTTGGAATAATATTCCGCGTATCCTGTTCTATCAAGGGTAAACGATGTACCACTGTAAAAGTCATCTCTTCACATTACGGAATTTACGGACGTGCATCACTGTGACTCTAGGCAGTTCCATCCCATCTGTGTTGCCAATAATACCACGAATGATAAGGTTCCACTTACGACCCCATGGTTCTAGTTTGAACCTCTCATTTCTCTCCGTCTCAATTTTGACCTCAGTATCGGGGAGAAATTTATTGTGGATTTCTATGAACTGAGAAGTGTTGCTCTCTACCTGATGTTCCACCATACCTATTCTCCTGTCAAACTCTTGTTGTTGTTCTTTCAACTGCGCGACCACTGAGTTAATTAGTATGTGTAGCTTTTGGAAGCAGTTTCCAATGTATCCGAAGTCCTTACACTCGTACGCTTCCTCCATTATAGTCGCGGTCGGTTCGATAGGTTCGATGTTTTGATGTTTTGATGTTTTTATGTTGAAAATAAGAAAAGTTTGTGTTGTAAGTGTCACATGAATATCAAAATTTAATCAGTTAAGACTGTTTTGTTGGTGGTTTCCTATACGCAGTACGTCTAGAGGTTAGTTTTAACAAAAAAACAGACCTTTAAAACGTATCACTCCATCATTATGGACAGCCGCAAGTCTGTTGGGCACAATGAAACATTATTTAAACAAAAATCTCTTTATTTTATTTACATATCATTTCATCAAAATATGGACGGTCTTCGCTCTTCTAAGTAGTCTGTAACTAAAAAGTATTGTACCCGAAAGTTACAAACTTCTATTTAATTGTACAATCACACCTGAAAACGTTAATTATAAACACCAAATTTATAATTAGCCGTCGAAGATTATCGAGTATATCCACCGTTATCATGAATGACTGCTGCAAACCTGTGTCACACACTGCAAGTAACGCGTCTAATTTGTTGAATCATTATATGTTGCCAATTATGGCACGCCGTTCTCGTCAAAAGTACATGTATGATTCAAAATAACACCACAAATTGCACACTCAAAATTTTAATTCATGCACTCAAATTTGTGCGCATTGTTTTCGCGCAAAGCTTATAAATATTCATAAAGATATAAATAAATAAAATTTAATCTGGGTGGTTTTTGAGTTCTAAAGCGAACCGGAAGTGCTGAAATCCTAGGCCGAGTTTTACTGCAGTTATAATCCGAAGTTAGTTTTGTGATTTGTTGGATTAAAGACAGAATTCAGTCCTATTGCTCGTAATGTAGCAAATAAAAAATTCCAACTGGCAACTATTAAATAAGTAGGCATTATTAATAGGTAAATTTGTAATCAGTGAAAGCTCAACTTTAGTTCTTTTTTAATGTCATATTAGTCTAGTTCACAGTGAAACCAAATTTCGTAGGATCTACCAGACATGCTCTTGAATAGGCCGAATTTTACTGCCGTTATAATCCTAAGTTAGTTTTGTGATTTGTCGGATTTACGGCATAATTCAGTCCTATTGCTCGTAATGTAACAAAAAAATTCTAACTTCGGTCTATTTATATAAAATTCAAACATAATATTCATTCTCTTTACGTTACTAAAGCTGTAGATATACTGCGTAACTAACGGGAAACGATCTTTATCGAAGAATTTTTTTTCTTCTTTGAAGATGCACGCGGAAAATGCTATATTAATCATTCTTCCGTATATGGATAACGTGACCTAATTTTATTATAAACGTGCTAATTTGCATACTGTAACAACCATTCAGTAGTAATAATGCAGTAATTTACATATGTATTACTCAAGATGCAACACACCATATACTTTCGGTTTTCTCAATGTTTTTCGTTTAGTTAACGTAATTGAAAAAGAGACACAATTGTCGATTAATACACAACGGACAGATGGTTATTAAAAACTGCAATAACTATCATCACGTATCAATAATGATCGATAAATGGTGATACTGTCGAAAGATATCAAGATCGACCACGTTTGATTGTATACGCTTTTTTGGACATTAAATTCACTCCCGCTCTGCTACATTACGAGTAATACGACTAAATTCGTACCCTCGCCAAAGAAAACAAAAAAAAAAGCAAAAAAGCGAGGGTACGATTATTCGTTTTACTGAAATCCAAATGTCATTCCACGACACAGAAGATTTGCTTGAATTTTTTCAATCCTTGTTTCACGTGTGTGAAAATACAATGCATACTGTTCGAAATCTTTCAAGTTGTATGTATGAGTGGAATAAATCCCACTCTAAAGTAAATATGGGATACAGGGCCGAGGGTAGGAGGTAACAAAATTAAAAATAGTTTCGTCTGTTAATTTCGTTGTTTTACAGGGACCCGTATCAAGCTTAAAAAGCCAGTATTGAAATATTCAAATTAATTAATTAATATTTATAAGTCATGCGTAAAACAGATGTGCACAATTTTGAGTGCATAGGTTTACTGTTTTGAGTGCGTAATTTTCAGTTCGAGTGCATGAATTAAAATTTTGAGTGTGTGATTTCAATCTACCTTTTGAGTGTGGTTTCGTAAAATTATGAGTGCATATTTTACTTTTAAGTGCGAAATTAAAAATTTTGAGTACATATTTTAATTTTGAGTGTGTAATTTGTGATGATATTTTGAATCATACTTTTGACGAGAACGGCGTGCCATAGCCAATCACGGTGTAATTGAGCTTCTAAATGTTGCAAGTTTTGTGGAGAAAGTTCTGCAGCTTGTTATCGCCTACCCAATTGATCCAATAGATGCTCTATCGGGTTGAGATTTGGACTTCTTGCAGGCCACGGAAGAGTGGTTAAAGCTTCTTTCTCCGGGTATGCCCTTACTGCTCTTTAACGATGAGGTCTTGCGCTGTCATTAATGAAAACATATCTTGACTCTAACTGGTGGTTTTCAAAATGAGGCACAACTACAGGTGTAAACTTGTCCCGGTTGTACTTTGCCATTAAGGTTGCCATTGATTGTTACCAGATCAAGTTTGCAATCATGTAAGATACAGCCCCACACCATAACTGAACCAACAACAAAAGGCACTGTTGAAACAATTTTTCTTTGCATGTAAGCTGTGTTTTAATGCCTCCAAACACGTGTTCGCCCAATAGTTACATGGAGTAAAAGTCGTCTCTCATCTGACCAGTGTATTCGTCGCTAGGTTCTAAGGTTCCTAGTTTGTCTTCCTCTTTATCAGGTCAATCTATCCCTGTGATAACGATCATAAAGCATTGAACGTTTAATGACTATACTTGACCTTAATTCTGCAGATTTAAGACGATTTTGTACTATCCTGGCTGACAAATAACAACCAGGTAAACATTTGTTGCTTGAGACAAGTGCTTGATGCTGACAGATTTCGCCTAAGCAATCTACCAATTCTCCTATCTTCATGTTGGTTGCCACAGGTCGTCGGCAACTGTCTTTAACATCTACATGTAACGTTGCAGTGTGTTTACTGACCAAACGACAAATGACTGTATAATAATAGCCGAGTTTACGTTCTATAGTCTTGTAAGACATACCAGTAGAAAGCATGCCAATTATTTGCCATCGCTGTGCTTCTAATTTCTGTCCCCTTGCCATGCTTACTTAAAATAATCTGGCAATTAGAAATTCGGGATTTCAATACCGATATGTTGCACGAAAAAGTAGTGCACTTTGGACGTGATAAAGGGAGCAAGCTTCACATACACAGAAAACTGTGCTTGATTACAATATCGTACCTAACGATAAGATACTTTAATTGTACATTAAATAATTACTACCCACCAAAATCATCCAAATTAAACTTTCTTTTCAATAAATATCAAAAGAGAAATTTCATTAGAAAACACGAACAAAAACTGATAAAATCTGTCTTTTTATTCAAATCACATATACTACTAAGAATGTCTCCTTGTTTATCGTCATATCAGGAAGCAATAGCACGTGTTGCACGCATTCGTCATTAGACAAATATGCATGCTGTGAAAACTAATGCTTTTGATTGGACATTTGTGAATTTTTTCTTAAAGTGCTTCCTCAACGCTAACGTATTTTGTTTATATAATAAAAGCTAAATAGGAAGTGTTTATAATTGTTATTTGATATACAGTTTTCATTAATCTGTGGCTGTGCATTGATGATTTCTACGCTTCTTGTAAAACATCTCAAACTGCAGATTGCTAAGAGTAGTCTGTGCGATACTATCTCGTAGGCTCCATTTCCATACCATCCAATGAACATTATGTTATTTATAATAAAGAATAATACAACTGACCGCTATATGTAGTCAATCTCACTACCAGATTGGGGCAAATGCCGACTTATTAATTGTTTGTGAACTTTCCCTGCTGAAATATTACCACTGTTGAATGTACATAAACAATTGGTCAATCATTTGTTAAAAGTCATTCTTTAAGTAGGAAGAAATACATCCGTAATTCAAGCTAGTTATATTTGGTGATAGTTTTCAAAACATAAAAAGATAGAAAGTAAAGCTATTCAGAAAATAATTGTATTTGGCTTATTATTCGTCCAACTATAAAGCTGCTGTATCAACTAATTAATTTATAAGAAAAAAGAATACCTAGGAGTGATCAGAAAACAATAAGTCAGGAACATACAACACCACGGTTAAACAATCGAGAGACAACACCAAAACAGACACACAACACAAAAAAAATGCACAAAATTAGGAAACACAAACCCCACTAAAACCTGGGTTGCGTCCAGGTGCTCATAAAGGGTAAACAACTCCTGCAGCACTTGAGTAGTCATAATTAGCTACGAAGGAAGGAAAGTGGTTATGACAAGCGAACAAATCACTGTTCATTTGTGACAGATATTCCGTTACGCTCAACTAAGACGTAAAAGCAAAAAGGTCGCGACGTAAATTTCCAATAACACGTTATGCGCAACTACTTTTTGTTTTAATAACGTGCATATTTTGAAAGCAGCAAGTTGTGACTGGCCATGTACAAACTATGCAAATATATACTCACAATTTTAGCTCAATTTGGTCGTGCTAAAAACGCGGAAATAAAAAATACACATAAAATATGCTTTAAGCTATTATGTGCATTTTCAAAATCCAATATGCTTGTAAATTACATTAAATAAAAATTTTGTATTATTTCGTTTGATATTTCATGGCCAATGTATCCTAGTGTTTAAGTGGTCTCAAGAGGCCTGTAAATTGCATATTTGGGAACTTCTCTTTGATGATACACGAAATGCTGACCCAAAACAGCCGTTTCATTTAGGTGAAGAAAACATTAATATATTTAAGCGTTACAATGTTTATAAATATAAATAAATATTTATAAATATCCTGGTATAGATTTTAATCCAGTTTTATAACTCTTATCCAATTTTGTTAACGGGATGACTGCTTTCATACATCAACTTAACAAGAAACTTAAATGAAACAAGAAATAATCAAGCAATACTTGATAAGAATTGTCTATTTTCAAAGAAAAAAATAAACATGATGGCAACTGGGGACATACAAAACTGCAGGAAGTTGAACATAAAATCTCCTTTGTTCAAAAAGAGGTAACTCAAACTGAATAATTCAAGCTTGGAAATGAGATGAAAATTGAAAAAGTTACATAAAGGTTTCATAGAAATATCCAGATACAGATGCTTGCAGATGTAGCTGACAAGTTGTAAGGATCAAAAATACATCTGATCACATTTTTATCAGTACATTAGAACAAAAGACATAAAATAAAATGAAACAATTTTATTTTTCTGTAATTTTTACTTGAGTTTATCTTTTATTTCCTGGAGAAGTATTTATACATCTAGTATAAAAATTAGAGGACTAGATGATTAGTGTTTGAATTCTACAAGTTAATTCTAGCATAATATCAATAAACTAACTACATTGTAAATGCTCTTTTGCAAAGTATGGAAAATTCTTCATCTGTAATGAACAAAAAACGAACTCCACAAGAGAATATTTTGATAGTGAAAAATCTCAGATGAAAAAAGGCTATGAAGCAGGTTAACAAAACTTTTGACACAAGTTTTACTCAATTTGAAATAGACAAGCTTCCCATTTTACCACCAGTAATCCACTCTAAAAACGTAACGGTAAAGAATACAATAAAACATCAAAAGCCAAATATGTTTCCTTTTATTTAAAGAATAACATACTAAATTTTCATTTATTGCGACGTTTCCATTTACTATTTGACTTGCTTTTAAAGGGCACTGCTACATTGCGAAATCTCTATACACTGCACATTTAAATGGCGTCTTTATTTGACCAGTAAGTGTAATATATGAAGATATTATAGCATAAAAAAATTGCAGACGACATGTTTTGTTTATTTGCAAAAAATAATACAATAAAGTCTATTGCCTATGATATTACAAACAAGTATTTTTAGCAACATTTGACTTCATCAGCAATTAAATTGTCTATATTTACTATTTGTACTGGGCGTTAGGTTTCAATTAAAATTAAAATTACGTCTAATTCTTTTAAATTTGCAATTGTTTTGATTAAAACAATAGTTCTAAAATCAACTTAATATGTGATTAAAAATGAGATTTGTTATTTGTAACTATACAAATGACTCAATTTAAAATCCAAACCCACTAAATCTGTTTGGAGGACAAAAGCAAAAAAAGTGACACATATAATGCTTAAAATTACAAAAACAAGATGTACTTCGGGTGTATAAATGCTTGTGTGCAGATAAACTTTAAAACCGTAAAGATCGTGCAATGAAAGTTGTTCCAAAATGGCCAGCTATTGATCTCGAAAATTTGTTGCATATAGAGCAAAGAATTTTGACGACTCCTTATAGGAGTTATTTCACGTTTTTTATTACAAGTATATTTTTACCATTGTAACTCATGAACCAGATGTGATAGAGACTTTGGGTTTTCAATGTTGTTCATCATTGACCTTAACCTTGAAAAAGGTCACATTCTTATTTTTGACCTTGTGTTGTGTGCAGATCTCCTCCTTAACCATAATAGATACAGAGCTGAAACCTTTACCAAAATGTGGGTTATATTAAGGTTGAATCGTCATTTTTTTAATTGACTTTTAATAAGAGTTATCTACACTAGACCAATGAAATGTATTGTGACTTGCATTAAATCACTATATCTCAGTTACATTAACCGATGTTTTTATGGAAACTTATATCATTGACCTTTATCTTGAAAATGGACACAGGGTCAAAGGTCAAGACACGTTTGAAATTTGACATTGCTTGTATTCGCTTTTCCTAAGAAACGGTAAAATACGGGCAAAAACTTATAATGGGTAAAATGTCGGCATCATAAAGGCCGACATCTTTTGTCTATTGGAGGTAAACGATTTGACTTCATCTAATAGGAGTTATCCCCATTACAGAAATTGCTATATTAGTTTTTTTTTTAATTGATAACTCATAAACTATCTAAACCAAAGACCATTATGACCATTGACCTTAAAAACAGATGCAAGGTCAAAGGTCAAGGTCATCTTCTATTTTTGGTATTTATTATAATTTGTCATATATCAAAGACTATAAAGATATTGGCATACAATCTTCATTGTTGATCACCGTTGACATTCAGCATGGTCAAAGTCACGCTGCAAGAATCAAAGTCAAAGTCATATTTTGACGTTTTGTTCATGTCCTATAAATGCTATTGTCTATGAGAAATATATATGTAGATTAAAAGATTTGTTGTCAAGGACTTCAAGTTATCTTACGACTTTTCTAATTTGTAAAGATATCTAAATAGGTTTTCTATCATTTTTGTACTTATTATTGCCATATACAAATTACTTATGTTAGTTAGCTTCACGGTAATTTATTTTACATGTTCTTTTAAAGTGGAAAGCCTATTAATTGTTCTTTAGAACCTATATTTCCTATTTATATTTTGAAGATTTAGGGGATTGTGTTTGTTGCTGGTTTTTTGTATAAATCATTAAGATTTACTAAATTTATCTTTTTGTAGTTTGTAATGTATCTTCTTCCATACAAGTTTTGTGTCTTTCAGAAAATCAGTAATGACTAATGTTCGGAAGAAATGACGAATCTTCACATCAATTAAATAAGTAAATATCCGGTAAAGATGATCTAACGCGCACACATCTGTTCTCTTTTTCATCCAATCAAAATGCACGAAAAAAAACCCAACTCTGTTGTAGTAACCATATGATCTTCTTTCGGACGTTCTGATTGGATTTCGAAGATGGTGTCTTGTTTGTTTGAATGTTGTTTAACGCCACTTTCAGCAATATAATTACGCCCATTTGTTATTGAGGGAGGAAGCCAAATATCAGGAGAAAACTTTGACATTCGGTAGGAAAACTGTCAATAATTGTCAGTTAAGAAAAATAGCAAAGAAAACCGACCGAACAACAAGAGCCAAAAGTCAAGGGACAGTTACAAATCCGGACATAGACTAAACGCAACACAAAAAACAGAAAGAGTAACCCGAACCGAATAAAAACCATGGGTGCACTCAGGTGCTCCGGACGAGTAAGCAGTGCCTGCCTCTAATTAGACACCCACCGAGTTACTCATTGTCATGCCTAGGGAAAAGTCAAATCCAGGAATAGGAATCACTACCTATGTCTCCGCAAACATGTCAGATCGTATTTGAGACACTGATTTCCCATAACGATCAATTAAGTCATGGTGACGACCATAGAATTTCTGGAGAGATAACATCAACCTAGGTGCAACAAACCCTTGTTTGAGTAGTTTAGCAGTCAACAACAGGGATCGGTCTAGAAAATCGGAATACCGATCGCAGGATCTTAGAGTCGAGAGTACAATGACTTTAGTGAGACTTGAACCAACAATCTCAGTGTTGACAGATCGTGTGTTCAATATAAGATGAACTAACCTAATCACTGAGGTTAATGGAGTCTTAAACAATGGAGCAATTATGAAATGTGTTGGTTTACGGAAAAATACTACTTCAGAAATTTGGACCATATTAACTTGTTTTGTTCAGTATTGTGATCGTTCGATGAAGTGTATAAATATTTAATGTCTAATGTATGTGTATACACAAAGCGGAAAATATTTAGTTATTGTTCTATAGTTATATGTGATTGACCGTTGCTGTATTTATTTGGTGTAGTCGTCAAACGGACTGCAATATCAATCCGACACCAAGGGAAAAAATGACAGGTGCTGCATTGTCAATCAAATTTAAAGTCTTTAAAGCATTGTGCGATCTGAGACTAGACATCGAAACATTTCAATGCATAGATAGGAATAATTTAAAAAGAAACATGGCATACGTTTTTGAAAATATAAGATTTATAACGAAAGCCAGAAGCAACACTATTGTTACAAGTTTTAAAGATATGATTTATTCGTTCAGACTTAAGACTTATCATCAGATCGTCCACTGTCATGTCCACAGTGAGTTGCTGCGGGTGTGGTAGTTGTCGTTGCCGGAGGTGTGGTTGTCGTAGTTGTGGATTGTTCATCACAAGTTCCAATATTCAAACTCCGGTCCGCAGGGCATACACCTTGTCCGCTGCAGATCGATGGTTTAGTGCAATTCGGAAATTGTGCAACTGGTGCTAGAACAAAACAAAAAAAACATTATTCCGGTTTCCTATTTTCTGAAGAAATCTCTAATTGTTCTCTATAATCTTTAATTCTTCTGGCTTCACTGCATGAATCCAATCAAAAATCAAAACTGGTATATTTATATAAATCGAATGAAACATTTTCTTATTTATTTATTGTGTTCCTTCCGGAAAACTAGCAAAAAATGAAGGTCATAACAAAATACCGAACACCTGGGAACAAGTAGAAAAAGACAATCCACAAAGCAAAGTACAAGAAACCAGCAAACTTGAGAACCAACAAGCAAAAATACAGCCATTACAGCAAAGGCCCTAACTTCGTATAGTCATTTTATTAGAAATAGTGGGTTGGTTTCTGGCATGCCAAACATCCAGCTTCAACTGTGTAGCATGTTAATTGGTGTGTTAATGAAAATAGTTGTGTATCACACCAACAGTTTGTAAAATGTGTATCCAACAATCATCACGGCACAAACACTATGTTCTGAATTCACAAATTTGGACACCTATCTATATCATATTTTTTAAACGAGATAAATTATCTTTTAACAAGATATCTGCGTATTTTGCTGAAAGTGGCATCAAACCATTTTAACAAATATTCAGGCAAGTACAATATCTGTTGTTAGACTATTATTTAGTCAATTTTGTCAAAACTGTCGGTGTACCTAATTGGTCTTTATCGACTTATTTTACTTATTTATCTATCTTAATATATAAGAATAAGTATTACTTACCGACAACACCCACAGCTGAAAAAATATAATTTATTGTTCAAAACAGACTTTAACGCATTTTATTAATAAGAGTTAGGTTTCAATAATGTATTAACAATTATAACTAAACTAAACCCGGTGTAAACAAACTGTATTTAATCACCAATTACATTATTATTAACTAGACAACGACAAACTTAATTACTCTTGCTTTCCTATGGTCAACATTGATTGTCCGTTTATCCACAGTTACATTTCAACATCATCGGCGAATGGTATTAACATTGCACTACTTTAACTTTATTCAAAATTTTGTGATTAATTTTTCGAATGCTTTGACCTCTGTTAACTTGTTGTACTCGGTTGATATAAAACCTTCAATATTAATGATTCTTGCCATGGCATAATTAGTCGTTATGGTAAATTCATCAAATGTAATGAGACATTTCCAGGCCTGGAGTCATTTTTCATCGCACATAAAAATATTTAACTCGACAGGTGTCCTATCGGGAGCAGTATCTGCTAACTTGTCATTTCATTAACAGTTAGTTTCCCCATAGTTTTTTATTCAGGTTACTCCCTTTTAGTTTTGGTTTTCGGTTTCATCTTGTGGAACGATTTTGTTTATGTTTTAAGTCTGGCTTTCTGTTGTAAAAAATTAATTCATAATGAAAACAATGTGTCAAAAATGACATTTGCTGTATTCCAAACCTCAAAGATTTGACAACTTTAGAATAATGTAGCAATCATAATGAACCGTCTGGTATTTTGATTAACTAAATCCGTAGATTAATTATTGAAAAGGTGTGAAATGAAAATAGAATTGAAAACAATTAATCGGTTCTCTGTGAATATTAGCCAAACGTCGTTGGTGTTAGACGACATTCAATATCTAATTGCGTCAACTATTTATGTTAAATCAACTCACCTGTAAACTGTCCTATGAACCCTCCCTCTACATTACAACTGTCACACGTAATATTAGTAGTGGATGCATCTCCACCACCACCTTAAATAGAACGAGATCTTTCATAGTGTAAAACTATAAAAGTACATACTATTAAAATGGTTTGTCTTTTATCGGTTTCTTTAAATCACATTTTAAAATGAGTCCAATTTAAGGATTGGTCTGTTATTTGTGAATTTAGTTAGACTACCAGAACGTTTTCCTACGTTAATAAATTCTGTATTTAAGGAATACTGGTAAACATAGTGATTTCTTTCAAGAACAATCAATAGAGGTCTATGTCAATCATATGTTAATCAAACACCATGTATTTAACTTGCCTAAGACAACTGTAAAAGTGTTTTCGTCAAAAATTTCTGCCAAGACACAAATAAAATTGCCAGTATCCGGGCTTCTAAAAATAAAGGAAAATATGGTGATCTTCACATAACTAACGAGAACTATCGTAAAAATAACAAATATACAAAGTATTAAACAAAATATTTAATGGTAATATTATGGCCTAGTCCATTACTTAGACCAAATGCTATCGTATATACAATTAAATAAAATATTATCTAGTTTAACAATGTGAGTAATACCATCCACATAAGAATTTGGTATTATGTATAAACTTTTCTCACAAACCCAAATTAAAACAAGAACCGTGCATTTCGAACATTGTATATAATAATAAAATAGTTCGTTGATAATGGTATTTATGTGTTTTGCAGAAAAATTTGGTATGCCTGGATTATTACATACATTACTAGTTGTTAAATTACATACCGAAGAAGTATAAATTCACCACTTATTTCAAAGCATTCCAGTGGGTCAGCTTCAAAAAATGATGAAATTCCATCAGCAGTAAATGTCCAATGAACATTTAGAGGCTGGCCGTTCAGATAAATCTGAAACGTTTTACCTCTCCAATCACAAGGAAACTTGCAATTCTGAGCTACAAAATAATGACAGAACTTGTCTTGAGTGATTCAGTAAACTTGTCTTTTTCTTTATAGCATTAAACCATTATGCTCACACTTTTTCTCTCTTCGTAAAGCATCAATGAATGAGAACCCTTTAATGTTGTGATATTCTTTTAAAATAGAAAAATACATACACCATAATATTATATAGTGAAATAAATCCCGATGTCAATGTAAAAATTTATTCACGACAATGTAAAGACGGTTATAAAATTTAAAAGACGTCTGTTAGTACATTTATCATCTTATTGGACATTAACACTACTGGCTACAAAATGACTGTAAATACCAGTTGCAGTCGTTTTTCGTCTGTCACTGACTGAGATTGACTGCAAATGACTGCAAAAATGTCTGTAAAAGACTGCAAACGTTGTGTCAGACAATAATTTTTACTGTGACAGTCATTTTATGCCTGTAACAAAATATTTTGTCCGTCACAGACATTTTTTCCGTTGGCGCAGTCATTTTATGTCTGTTACAACAGCGTATCCGTTGTATCAGTCAAAAAATGCCCGTCGCAGTCATTTTTTCCGTTGACGCAGTCGAAAATCGTCTGTTACAACGGCTTTACCGTTGTATCAGTCAAAAAATGTCTGTCACAGACATTTTCTCCGTTGTATCAGACAAAATACGACTGTCACAACGCCTGGTAATTATTATTGTTAATTTATTAACTGCCGTCGATTAATATTTTTTATTTCACTTGTTTTATGAAAATTTTCGGAATTAAACAAAAAATATCTTTATTTGGAAATTGTACGTTCGCACAATTACGATTACAAATGTTATTTAAATAGTAATGTTAAAAATAAATGTATGTTTAAATAAATCTGTTTCTAAAAAATGAAGACTGCTGAAAATGTTAGCATTTGTTCAGTCCTTATTTATAATTATTACACTGAATTTATCAATGGTTTACTTACACATCTGGTGAAATTAAAACCCGCATTAAAGCCATAACAACGATTGCATTGGAAACATTTGTACAATAATGTTTTCTTAAAACACGGACAAAGTTTAAAAAAATATATATATATAATAAAATCGCCAATTTCTTTAATTATGGCTGAAACTGTTAGTATGTTATTTAGTACGGATACATACATTAAATTGTGACATTTAAGTCGTTATTTTTTCTGTCTTTCAATATTAAATATTAAAAAAAAACCTAAAATTATGTTTGTTTTCTAATCTACTGTCGTTTAAATGGATCTGGTAATTTAGTTACGACTATAAAATTGTACATGTACAATTAAAAAGAATGATACATGTTGTTACAGGTAATCTCGCTTCGCCGCCTCACTGATCAAAGATAATGTGTATAATACATTTTGCGACATGATCCGGTGTTTTTCCACGACCATGCAGAACAAGGGTTGATATTGTGTAATATGATAATGTAATACATACATTTATAGTTATGGATGAATGGGTACTGTCTTCTAAAATACCTGTTCCTGCCCCCCCCCCCCCCCGTGGTAAATTATGAACTTTGTACACATAAAACACTAATTGTAAAGGAAGGTGTACTTGTCTTATTGTCAACTTTGACAACAATGGAGATCATTAAAATTATTACAAAGAAATGCCCCGGAAAGACCCAACGATCTGTATAATATATATAGCATGCAACTGAATCGAGTGCGCCGTTTGCTTATAGTCGTACAATATTCTGTCAAGCACGAAACATAGTAAGCAAGAGAATTAAACTACACAGGGACTTTAGAATTACTATCCCATCGGTTTAGTTTAATAAGAAAATGAAATTATTACTTCAAAATAATTTTAAAAATGTATTTTTGAAAAAGTTGTACACGTTGTTGATACAATTATTTCTACTTGTAGTGGAGACCCTCTAGTTGTAGTGTTAGGGTTAGGGTTAGGTCATAATACGGAAAGTCTGACCGCTGAACGTAGTGGGTAACGTGTTTGAAGATTGCCACTCCCCTAGCACGATAAAGCCCCTTTTGCAAATTTGAAAAAAGAGTAGCCTCATTGTAGCTGCTACAAAAGGCTAAATTCTCCGCCGCTACACAAAACTTCGTACTTTTCCAGTCTAAATTGTGTTACTTGTGTCCCACCCCACCCCCTTTTTCCGTTGATTAATTGTTTGTTTACTTAGTCTTGTCCTGAATATCGCTGAAATACTACTCGCTGGACGTAAAGCAAACATCCGATCAAACTGTCTATCTATTTCGGTAATAATTGGATATCACATCGTTTAGTTTGAATTCTAACACATTATTTATGCGATTTCATTACCACACTTGGACTATTGATTTATTAAAAAACAAACCTTTAATATATTTGAAAGGTGTAAGTTTTCATATTTTAATACACGCTAAATATTTATTGTTTTTTGTTTGTTTGAATGGTGTTTTAACGCCACTTTCAGCAATTTTTCAGCTATTTCATGGCGTCCAGTTTTTATTGGGGGAGGAAGCCGGATTACCCGGAGAGAACCCCAGACCTGCGGTACGAAAACTGGCAATCCTTGTCAATTAAGCTTGGAGTCGAGTACACCATGCCTGCAGTGAGAATCGAACCCGCAATCTCAGTGTTGACAGACCACGTGATCAATTGTAGACGAACTTCCTTGACCACTCGGCCACCGAGGGCCCCTAAATATTTATTAAAGAAATTAAAAGACCGTGTGCACAATAATATACTTTAGTTTTTTTTATTTCAGGTCTGAGTGTCGTTTTTTAAAAACTACAGAATTATTGTTAATTTTGTTAATTACAATAACCGAATACAATACAGGTCGTGTATATGTCTTTGAAGTGTATTTATTACTTGTGTACATATGCACAGGGACAATGTTCGTGGTGTACTCGAACCAGTAAAAACTAAAAGAAGTCTGATTTTCAAATTCCTTTATTCAAATTTATAATGGTTTATTTCGTTTTATGATGTAAAAACCTTATACACCTCTCGATAGAATAAAGGAAAACCCTACCATGCAAGCTAGAGAAACCATGCTTCAGTGTTACTAACTGCATGGCTGAATATGTATTGGCCCTTGTATTGATTCTAGGTTGGATGTATAGGTCCCGAGACCCGTACGGTCCAGGGCCAATACGACTGACCGATAATCGATAAAAAGCCAATACAGACGCCAGTTCGTAACAATTTTAATTAAATAAAGTAAAAGTCGTTTCGCTAGCCTGTATGAACAGTCCGTATGACTAGCCAATCTATCATATGCTGGAAGGAGTCACGAAATAGCTTACTGGTCCAGAAGACCGGAGGTGAGATAGTATCGGGTAATACAACTTTCCGTATGGCCCTGCGGTTTGAACGATAAAAAGTTATTAACCTTTTTATATTAGTACAGTGATCAAATATTAATCATCCCTATATTAATAAATTAGGGCCGATTTTACGTATTATTTAATGATATATGTTCTACGATAGAAAAACGATTTACATTTAACCATATACTAACGATGAACGAACGATGCACGAACGTCGTACGAACGATAAAAGCCCGATGTACGAACGATAACATCGTTAACTTATGTTAGCACTCAAATTTGCAAATAAAATCGAACAACATTTGGGGAAAGCTTTTGCAAAGGAGACAATTTGTATATTTATTTTAGAAACCATAAACTTTAACTGTGTGTTGCCTAAAATTTCCGTTTTCTTTTTACAGAGACACAGAAACTGTCAGACACAGTTATATTTGTATATACTATATATTATACTTACAACTGCTCACTGGACATATATAGAATGATTTTTCTGGAAGACATGTCAACTTTGTACGGAACGGCGCACTCGATTCAGTTTCATTCGATAAAGTGTGTGTCCGTTATTTGTTCTGTGGCACTTTGCCTTTCTATGGTATGATTTTAGAGTCAATGAAGACAATTAAAAATAAACACCTTTAAAAATTTAGTGTTTGTCTGTAGAAGGGGTTGAAGTTTACGTACAAGATAACCGTACAATCTGTAACTGTAAATTTATTTGGTCCGTAAAAAAGCGCAAACTACTAGTATAGTTTTTACCATTTTTTTTTTTTTTTTTTGTAGTTTTAGAGATTTTTGCATATTTATCTGCACGTGCCGATTTTAGTATCGTTAATTACCGGTCACCTGTGTAATATTTTCACATGATGCAGCCCAATGTTTCATAAACGTGAACTTTGATCAGTGAGGCGGGATTACCTGTAACATAATTAACCACATGTGTCATTCTTTAAATCGGAAGCGCCCCGTGGACATCAACAACTTGATAATGTTTACTGAATTACCTGATATTTTAAACAATAGAAAACAAACATGATTTGATTTTTTTAATTAAATATTGTATTTAAAATAGCTGAACATATTTATACTAACTATAATTGTAAAATAATTTTCGACATAACTTAATAAATAAGCGACGTCATCATATTTTGTTTAACTTTGTTTGCAGAAAATATTATTATAAAAATGTAGAAGATGATCAAATTTCCAATAGATGTTTTTGTTGAATTCCGAACATTTTCATAAAATAACTTGACATTTAGAAAATTAATCGACGGGTTAACAACAATACAAATAATAATTACCGTTAAAACATTTGTAATCGTAAAGTGTGCGAGAGATCAATTTCCAAATAGAGATTTTTTTTTCGTTTAATTCCGAATATTTTCATAAAAGAAATTAAAATTTAAAATATAAATCGGCCGCTGTTAATAAATTAACAATAATAATTACCAGGCGTTGTGACAGTCGTATTTTGTCTGATACAACGGAGAAAATGTCTGTAACAGACATTTTTTTACTGATACAACGGTAAAGCCGTTGTAACAGACGATTTTCGACTGAGTCAACGGAAAAAATGACTGTGACAGGCATTTTTTGACTGATACAACGGATACGCCGTTGTAACAGACATAAATTGACTGCGCCAACGGAAAAAATGTCTGTGACGGACAAAATATGTCTGTGACAGGCATAAAATGACTGTCACAGTAAACATTATTGTCTGACACAACGTTTGCAGTCTTTTACAGACATTTTTGCAGTCATTTGCAGTCAATCCCAGTCAGTGACAGACGAAAAACGACTGCAACTGGTATTTACAGTCATTTTTTTAGCCAGTAGTGTAACATGTGTTATTTCGCAGTAGCGATGACCCTTAGTTAATTCAGTATTTAGTATAAATGTTCAACAAAATAAACAGTTTTTGTAAAGTTTGATGTTAGGTACTAGTATTTATTTGAAAGAAAATATTAGAAATTATACCCTTAAAGCTAACATGGGAAGTAACAAAGTAGAATACTAGTTTCTTAACTCTGAAATATGGTAATGAATGGTTTCTTTACGAATGTAATTACTGAAATTAAAATCAACCATATTTTATTGTATATATTTTTAGAATTGATCATATAGTTGATTTGCAGCTCAATTATACTATTTTCTATTTTTAACCAAACCAATGTCTTAAAATTTTCTTAGATGCATGTATTTTTTTTTTATTTTTCAGCGTTTTAATGTAGTTTTATTGGCGATATAGTAAAATAAGAAAAATCGGTCTTTTGACAGTAAAACTCATTTTATTCGGTAATATTAAAATGAAATTAATTAATTACATAGTACAAAAACCGAACGATCATAAAGAATCTACATTGTAAGAAAGAACTTAATGCAATTACAAATTACTTACTTTCTGTTTCTCCAAGATAAATGGCAACAACAAACAACCAATATACGTTCATTCTTTATGTCTCTCTTGAAACTATGAACAGTTATTCTTATAATCAAAGCCAGTAAATATTATGAAAGACGGAAGACGTTGAAAAATTACAATATGTGACAAAGTTTTTAATAATATATGCATATCGCTTCATCACGCTGAAGCATCTGAGTTGATATACTAGTAAACAGCAATTTTGCATAATCAAATGTAGTGATAATTTGTTCCGAAATTTTATGTTGTCGAAAGGTTAGTTATGATGTCAAAACGTTGAAATGATCGGCACATCACAGCTTATACAATAAAGAGATGTTACATATCTGTATTACGGTTTCGATAATACAAATAATTACAAATCTAAATATGTGTCTATTTCTATTATATTGTGCTAACAATTTCATTTTTTTAATGTACCTTTCTTTAATTTAGAACAGCTTCTTGCTTATTGAAATAAACCGCTGTCAAGCAAAGTTCACATTCGTTATTTTTCCTCAGTAATGGCTTAATATATAACATTCCAAATCTTTCTTATAATGTCTTGATAATTTACAAATTACAATGTACCGTGAAAATGTAGCAAATTTTGTTTAAGCACACATCCCGATACTGAACAATCGTGACGCTAACGCACTTTCAATGAAGGAGTGTAGTCTCTCTCATTCATCTGCATGCTCAAAATAACAGAATTATATTTGATTATTCGGAACAAGCATAGTATAAAATGGTTTGAAACAAGATTCATTTTTGTGTTTCGGTTTTTCCCGTGTTCTAACTGATGCTATTTTTGCGTAAACAACCTAAGGTCAATTGACATAGGATATGAAGTTAAAATTGTGTCAAAAACGCAATAGGCGAGCACTCTTTTGCAAACTTTATTTAGATTTTGTTTGATTGATTGTCTTTTTGAATGTTTTTATTTAAATTCGCGTTTAGAGACATTTATATAAACATTATATAAAATGAAGATCTAAAACATAAGCCTAAAAGATAAACAACAAACATCAGCGAAAAACAAATAACAAGAAGTACAAATTTGTGATCATAAACTACTAGTTTGGAACAGTAACAGCAGAGATATTGTTGTGGGGTTGACAGTTTAAAGATATCCCGAATTTTTACACTAGTCATCAGTGGCACGTAAACCATAAATATTGGAAGATATAATAATAATTATGATTTTGAAGAGCTTTTATTCCTTATTTTCTAAATGCTTTGCCAGCTCAGAACATCTAGAAAGTTTTATATGAAAAACACACACAACGCAACACAAAAACAGAATGAGAGTAACCCGAACCCAATAAAAACCATGTGTGCACTTAAGTAGTCCGGACGAGTAAGCAGTATATACCAGTATATAACTTAACATTAACATATTTGTTATTTCAGGGCACTAGAAGAAAACAATATCACTGAATAGATGTACGGTATATACAATAGTATGATAGGCAGGCGTTTCTTCCACTAACATTAATTACCCTTATTTTATGCAAGTATTTATTGTGAAATATTACATAGACATAGGTAATGTATTATCAATTATTCTGATTCATTATTCTGGGCCCAAACTCGGGCAGAAATTCGTCAATGCAAAATGAGCACAGAATGTTTATATGAAAAATATCAAACAAAACCAACCGAACAACAAGAGCCAAAAGTCAAGGGACAGTTACACATCCGGATATAGACAAAACGCAACACAAAAACCAAAAACAGAAAGAGAGTAACCCGAAGCCAATAAAAACCATGGGTGCACTCTGGTGCTCCGGACGAGTAAGCAGTGCCTGCCTCTAATTAGACACCCGTCGAGTTACTCATTGTCATGTCTAGGGAAAAGTCAAATCCAGGAATGGGAATCACTACCTATGACTCAGCAAACATGTCAGATCGTATTTGAGACACTGATTTCCCATAACGATCAATTAAGTCGTGGTGACGACCATAGAACTTCTGGAGAGATAACATCAACCTAGGTGCAACAAACCCTTGTTTGAGTAGTTTAGCAGTCAACAGCAGGGATCGGTCTAGAAAATCGGAATACCGATCGCAGGATCTAGAATAATGTATAAGTTGTGAAATGTACACACCATACGCTGGAGCTGCTGGAATGTTGCTGTCGATGAACGGGAAGTTAACAATTGGAAAGTTGAAGTCATCACGTTTGTCGTAGAGTCTAGTATGTAGTTTTCCTGAGTCTATTTCTAGAAGTAGGTCTAAGTAAGAGGCTGAGCTTAGTGTTTTGGTGGTGTCTTTAATTTCAAGCTCGCTAGGGTAAATTGAATGTAAATAGTCACCAAATTTAGCATTGTTGAGGGACAAAACATCATCAATATAATAGCGGAATGTTAAATTAAAGGTCTGGGCCAGTGTCTTTTCTTTCTTCTTCAGCAGGCCTTCTAGGAACTCAGCCGCATAAGAGTACAAAAACAGGTCGGTGAGGAGAGGAGCACAATTAGTACCCATTGGAATACCAACAGTCTGTTGAAAAACATGTCCTCCAAACATGACGAATATGCTGTCAATCAGAAAATCTAACATATGACAGATTTGGTCTTCAGTATATTTAGTAGTAGATTTAGAGTCATTAATGACGAAGTAAGTTCTGTCATGACTAATTACTAGGTATTTGTATCGTCTCTTTCCGTTTTTCTTGAAAAAGCAGCGTTTTATAGATCTTTAAGCCTAGTTTTAAGCTGTATATGAAGGATGGCCGTATAGAGTGTCGAAAAATCAAATGTTTTAATGTTGTTACAATGGGAAAGAGATCCAGACCTCAAAATGTCTGTCAGGTCTTTTGAATTTTTTAGTATCCACATTTCATTTATTCCACTCCTGGAGTAAAAAGTGTCGCTATATTTTTAAAGCCCCGTTTTTAC
Source organism: Limnoperna fortunei (assembly GCA_944474755.1). Taxonomy (NCBI): domain Eukaryota; kingdom Metazoa; phylum Mollusca; class Bivalvia; order Mytilida; family Modiolidae; genus Limnoperna; species Limnoperna fortunei. The sequence goes on along the minus strand of OX104121.1, from coordinate 54,033,130 downwards.
TGTTGTTAAAATAGTGGTCAGGAGTTGCGATAGTGTTTTGGTAGTACACTTAGACGATCCTGCTATAAAACGCTGTTTGTATGGATTTTTGTGAAGTTTTGGTATCCAATACAATAAGGGGAGATCACAATCTTCGACTTTGATTTTGAGACCAAAGGATGCCAATATCGATTTGTGATTTTCAATAATCTCCTCTTTTGAAAGCGCAGTAAATGTGTAAGTAGGATTGCCAAGTGAACTGTCCATGTTTGGAAAAATAATTAAGATTTGTGTTACAAAATATTTTGTTTATTCAAATATATTTTGCAATGTATTTTGCATAACACACATTCTACGCGCAAATAATAAAGAGCTTTAAACGAACCTCATATTAACGCAGCAATCTTTTACCCTCAGTACAGCTGATTGTTGGTCATCTTAGCTGCAATTATTTGAGAATTGCAATCCATCTTGCTGCCTTAAACTAAATTATTGTTAACGTTGTGTTATTTTATCTCGGATTTCTTCATTTATTATCACATATTTTCACCTATAATTAAAACTTTCCTTGAACAACCTAAAAAGTTTACTAAAACACAACAAATAAACGAACGTATATTAAGTTTTAGGACCTATTACTTACTCACACACATAAGTGTACACTGAAACTCTAATTATTTACTGAAAAATATAACGTTTTTCGATTACACAGCAAAACTAAAACATAGATTGAACTAATAATATGAACAAACATAGAAGGATAGAACAAAAATCTATTTGTAATTTAAATACAATTAGTTTCTAATAAGACAATTAACAACATGCGTGATCAAACTAATTGATGTAAAAAAACATATCTCTAAACTATCGTTGTGAAATTTCTTATCAATACAATGTAGCAAGACATTCACGTATTGTAGAAAAAGATTAACTGTTAAAATCTCACATTTTCCTGTGAAAGGTTGGATTTTTTTCTAGTACACTGGCTTCTTTCCCCCAAGATAATGAACGCCGGAACTCAGTTTTGATCATTAGATGGAGTTATTTTTATACGGTAGGAATTACAATAAATGTTTGAAGTTTGAAAAGATTGTGTTTGTCATTCCAAATATAGTTTCAAAATGTATTTTGATAGCACATATTCTAAGAGGGCATAAAAGATAGTTTTAAACAGAAAATCCTATTTCCATAGAAATCGTTACCCTCTCATTGCTACTGATTGTTGGTCGAATTATCTACAATAATAAAAAATATTCACCATTACACTTGTTGTCTAAAACTAACTTATCGTTAAATATGTACTCTTTTTTTCGTGGATTTGTTTATAACATTATTGCAAAAATTATTTGGAGCACATTAATCGTTAAAACTAAACTAAATAAAACTTGAGAACAAATCTTACTAAATTATTGCATCGAAGTTACATAATATTTTTTTTTTAAATCATATCATGTTTGAAATAATTTCGCAGTAATCTTTTACAGACTAGTTTTTCAAATCGAATGCTGGATGTTTCTATGAAAACTCCGGCTTCATCCCAATTAAAAACTAAACACCATGATACCGCTGCAACAAACAAAGATCTGTTTCAAATTTAGTGTTTTTACGCAAATAATTTTCTATTTTACATACATCTTTCCTTCTTTTATTATCTCATTCTTAATTATTGTTTTCCTTTTTTTATTTTCTACTTTGTTTTCAGCATTCTTTTGTTATTTATATGTTTAATAAATGGAAACATGACATTTGGCAATTGCATGTTTAAATTGTAAATAAGTAAACTCAAGCACGTTGACTGCCACGTTACAGAAGATAACATAAACTTAATTTGCGTTCAATTTATTTCAATTGCATATGCTACTAGGAATTATTTGACTTGTTAATATTAAACAGGAAAAAATATCACGCTGTTCATATTACAAACATTCACGCTGTGAACACTTGACATAGTGGAAATTATATTCTAAAAGTAATTTCCCAACATTTTCTACATTTTTACATACAAATAACTAATTACTATGCAGTAATGCTTATAACAAATAGTGTTTTGTTAATTAATTTGTTCATGCAAATAACATGATGACATTGTTTCATTTATAGTTTGTTTTTATCCGAGGATTCCCATTTATGACTTCCCCGTTCCCTGTTAAAAAATCCCAAACGACAAACGAGAAGACCACTAAAAGTGCTCCATATGATACCATATATGTGAGACACTATACCAAACTTCCAATATATCTTCTGTTTTCTAGAGTAATAATAATGTCCCGATATGTGGCCAATTATTTATTGTCTGTACGTGTTCTTCTTCTGATGAAATAGTTTAGCAAAGATTTTTTCATAAAACAATTTACAAATAGGTTTTAAAAATTAAACTTTAAGAAGACTTTATCCGTCATACATTCTGATTATGTCTAACATAGAAAGTTAGCAAAGAAAACCGACCGAACAAGTCAAGGGACAATTACAAATCCGGATATTGACAAACGCAACACAAAAACAAAAACCACAAAAAACAGAAAGAGAGTAACCCGAACCCAATAAAAACAATGGGTGCACTGAGGTGCTCCGGACGAGTAAGCAGTGCCTACCTCTAATTAGACACTCGTCGAGTTACTCATTGTCATGTCTAGGGAAAAGTCAAATCCAGGAATAGGAATCACTACCTATGACTCAGCAAAAAAGAATGTAAAATTAAAGGTCTGGGCCAGTGTCTTTTCTTTCTTCATCGGCAGGCCTTCTAGGACCTTAGCCTCATAAGAATACAAAAACAGGTCGGTATGGAGAGGAGAACCATGTGTACCCATTGGAGTACCAACAGTCTGTTGAAAAACATGTCCTCCAAACATGACGAATATGCTGTCAATCAGAAAATCTAACATATGACAGATTTGGTCTTCAGTATATTTAGTATTAGATTTAGAGTCATTGATGACGAAGTAAGATCTGTCGTGACTAATTACTATGTATTTGTATTGTCTCTTTCCGTTTTTCTTGAAAAAGCAGCGTTTTATAAGATCTTAAAGCCTAGTTTTAAGATGCATATGAGGGATGGCGTTTCAAAACGCAGAACGATAGAAAAAAACTCTTCGGAATATAATTGTAATTAGTGTCTAATTTGTCCAACTATCATGATACTGCCATAGAATTTTAAAACCTTTAAATTATGGTTCTGGTGCCATACGGAGAGGATTCCTAGTGTTTGACTCATAAAGCATCCCAGCGCGTTCCTCTCTGGCGGAAAGAGAGATTCTTTCGTTGGGTGTAAGGTCATAATACGGAAAAAATGACCGAGGACTACAGATGGTAACGAGTTTTGGATAGCGCTACGCTCGTTGCACAATAAAGAATCCGTTTATAGATTAATAAATTTCGCATGCTCTTTATTGCCGCTACAAAGGGTTGATTTTTCTCCCCTATCCAAATCTCCATATTTTCAAGTGGCAGTGAAAAGTTTGTTTTTTATGTCCCACTCTTTTTTCCGTTGAATTATTTTTTGTTAATTTGTTCTCGTCCTAAATATAGCTGCCATACTGTTCGCTGGGAGTAAAAGATAACATCCAATCAATCAATGAAATGAATTATTGTTGTGTAATTTTATAAACAGAATACTAGTATAAAAAACCATTTTCCATACAACATCTATACTAATAATATTATAGACCCCTTTTTTCAAGCGCGCATCACAACACACAGAGAAATAGCGCAGTATTAACCCATATAAAGTTACATGCAGTTAATGTTGCATATGCAAAATGTTTAATTCTTTTATCGATTATTGCTTTAAATAATAAGCAATTAACGATTTATTACGTCCGCAACTTTGTACCGGATACGGGGCAAGGAAAATCCGTGAGAGGTACAAAACAAACGTACAATTACCCAACTGGCAACTATTAAATTATAAGGTATTTATTAAAAGGTAAATTTGTAATCAGTGAAATCTTAACTTTTAGTTCTTTTTTAATGTCATATTAGTCCAGTTCACAGTGAAAACAAAATTCGTAGGATCTACCAGACATGCTCTTGAATAGGCCGAGTTTTACTGCCGTTATGATCCGCAGTTAGTTTTGTGACTTGTCGGATAAACGTCAGAATTCAGTCCTATTGCTCGTAATGTAGCAAATAAAAAATTTCGGTCTATTTATTCAAACAAAATATTCATCTTCTTTACGTTATTAAAGCTTTAAACATTGCAAAACTTACTGGAAACGATCTTTATTGAGAAATGTCTTTTTTCGTCTTGGAAGATGCACGTGAAAAATGCTATGTTGATCATTTTTCCGTATATGGGTAATGTGACCTTATTTTGTTATAAATGTACTAATTTGCATACTATAACAACATTTCCGTAGTAAGAATCCAGTAATTTACATATGTATTACCCAAGCTGCAACTGGCCCTTCATTTTCGGGTTTCTCAATGGTTTTCATGTAGTAAACGTATTTGAAGAGACACGAATGTCAATTAATACACAGCGGGTTATTAAAAACGGCAAACTATCATTACGTATCAATAATGATCGATTTTAAACACGAAGCCGATGGAAAAAATGGTGACACTGTCGAAAGATGTCAAGATTGACCACGTCTGATTGTATATGCAACTTCTTTTGGATATCAAAGTGACGGGAGTGATTCTCCCGCTCTGCTACATTACGAGTAATGGGACTAAATTCCAAAAAGGCGAGGGTACGATTATTCGTTCTAGCTCTTGAAGTGAGCCGGCTTACTTTAAACACTTTAAACATGAATGAACTGTTCGCTTGCTTTACGTGACGGAAGTCTTTAGTTGTAATTCGTACTTCAATATGTATAGGGTTGATGTTTCACATTAAAAATATTTAATGTTGATATCGATCAAGTCAGTTATTAAAATAGAAGGCAATTTATTACGAGGTAAATTAGTAATCAGTGAAAGCATAGAATAACTGAATACATTTGACACATTTTAATCCACATATAAAGCAAACTGGAAATGGAGTAAATTTCTGAGAGACAACGACCCCAAATTTATGCAAACCAACCCATCCCTGTCATATTAACCTACAGTTGTGTTCCTTATATTGCAATCGGATCACCTCGGTCATCTCCGCCTATGGTCGGAAAGTAATCTCGGAGGTAAGTGTATGGATATGGACCAGAAATAGGTCCAAATGTGATACGGTTAGCCTGTTTACACAGCGACATGATATTTTAGTGCGAAGAAATAGATTATCCTTTATTTATTGAACTATACAAAACTTCTGACGTCATCAGTAGCTATCAACTAACCGTTAATGACAAGCCAATCACAGATGAATGAACTGAAACGTCACAAACGAACTTGTGACGTAACAAATTCTTTGAAATGACTGAAAATACACAAAATGTAGTTCAAAATGGAGATTACTTACCTCCGAGGTCACTTTTCCGACCCTTGACGGAAATGGCCGAGAGATGTTCCGATTGCCTTATATTGCTATCATAAAAGTAACCACCAGAATCAATACCACGGGTTCAAAAAAATCCATCTTTCTAGTATCATATAAATAGATAACTTTATGATAGCTTTTAACAAGTTTATTTTTTGTCACTAGTTCTTTAAACCGTACTCTGGATTAGTACCCGCAAAGCTTTGAATGCAATTATATAGATGAAACATTTCTGAAGCAGGCATTAATCCCTATTAAAAGCATACATTACTATCTTCATATATGTTTACAACTTTCTACAGGTTAAGAAGAAAAATAACTATTGATCAATATACTTTATGCACACCTGTTTATGTAAAAATCTGTAGCCCGTGAAAACAGAGTATTTAGACTGATAATGTAACACTGTGCAGATGTATACTGAAAGTTCTTTCAGATGTTTTAGTTAAATTTGTTGTTTTGACATTGGGTTACGAAAACACCTTTTTAGAAAAAATACATTTAGCTATCAACATCCTTGTAAATTAACTTAGATCATTGCCTTAAAAGTGTATTATATATGTTAATGGTTACAAGGTTATGGAAAGGTTTGAGGATACGCGAAAATCTGACATCTCTAAAATAAACCATCTGTTTGGCTCAGTTATAAATGTTCTGAATATGATTCTTGAATGCTCAATAAAATCAACAAAAGATTTAGCATGTAACATGTATTATGATATATCTAGAATTTAACTATCAATCTCAACTCTTTACATTCGAGTGTACAGATCAAACCAGCCTTCATGCAGCTTGTAACTTCTTAGAAGTTTCATTCCACAGAGAGTGCATTAGTTAAAGTACAAAATGACAAAATGCAATCCTTAGATCAAAACAACATTACATTACTTGTTCTATTGGATCTTTCAGCAGCATTTGATACCATAGATCCTAAATCGACTAAAGCACGAGTTTGGTATTATGGGTGCTCCGCTAAAATGGATGACGTCATACCTCAGTGATCGGTACCAAGCAGTTTGAAAAGACGACCAGTTGTCGGAGGCTGTTCTCATGACTTACATTGTACCTCAGGGATCAGTGTTAGACCCGAAAAACTATATTATGTACACCAAGCCTGTAGGTTCTATCTGTAGTGACGATGGTCTGGATCACCACTTTTACGCGGACGACTCTCAACTATATTTGGCGTTCAAGCCAAATGATAAGGTCAGCACTGTGTAAGCTCTTTGTCGGGTGGAGAGCTGCCTTTCAGACATTGTATCTTGTATGCACACAAACATGCTGAAGTTAAACACGGACAAGACTGAGGTCATTGTCTTCTCATCCAACATTATGAGCGGTTTATCGGGGATATTACCATCACTATTGGTGCATCTTTGATAAAGCCAGCAAAAGTTGTCACAAATCTCGGAGCGTTCTTCGACTCCAGGATGAATATGGAAAGCCATGTTAATTCTGTGTGTCGATTCAGCTATGCTCAATTACGTCAGATTGGCCACATAAGACAATATGTAACATGTGATGCTACAAAATCTCTGGTCAACAGTCTTGTTACATCTCGACTAGACTACTTTAATTCTCTGCTTTATGGACTACCCAAAGCCATCCTAAACAAGCTTCAGACCGTTCAAAACACAGCAGCGCGTATAAAATTTCAAAAGCTTCTCACTTCTGTCATATCAAACCGATTTTGAAAAAGCTGCATTGGTTACCGATAGACAGTAGAATAAAGTACAAAATTTGTACCCTTACATACAAGGCACTTCACAACCAAGCACCAGCGTATATTAAATTTTTGCTGGAACTGTATACACCAATGCGAACACTTAGATCTAAAAACAATACATTGATTTTAGTACAGCCCAGACCTAAAACAGTGATCTACGGGGACCGCGGTTTCTATGTGTGTACACCTCGGCTGTGGAATTCCTTACCATTGACACTACGCCAGTCTAGCAGCTTTGCTTCTTTTCAAAAATCTCTTAAAACATATGGTTATTAATTTTCTTTTTTTTAGGAACTTATGATTCTATTAATTGTATTCTTAAAATGTATGGTTTTGTTTGTAAAGTACCTTTGAGCGTATGTATATGTATGAAAAGGGTGCTATATAAATCTGAATTTTAATATTAATAATGTAAGATTAATGAGAATTACCTTGTATGACCTTACTAAATGAGAAAAAAACGCTACCAAACTTTTTTTGTTTCGGTGACCTCTTGTTGTGTCCGATAATATTATTTTGCATTATGATATATAACATTTCTATTTTTATATACCACCAGTTGCATTAAATTGTAAATTATTCAACTCCACATTGAACTTCACATGGATTTCTTGTTCTCATGACTGCAGTTTGAAGTTAAAATGTAAAGGTAAGATGAATTAAAAATTAACAAGACACAATTTTGAAACCTATATGAAGCAAACCAATGTATCAAAATATTCTTTAACAATTAACCTAGATTCGGCATTAAAAGAAGTGACTAGCCTTGGAATCGCAATAAATAATTCAACAAGCAAGACCAATGTCGGTTAAAACGAACTCATGGATGTTCCTCATTTGACCCAGATGTATTAGGACTGTACGACTCGTTTTGTTAATCAACCGGTGATGCCTTCCGTGGATCTTAATTGGTTCATTAGTAATGGAGTACAACGGATGATGACTCATATCTTTTCGTGGCAACTTGATAATTTAAAAGACTACATTAGTTAAATTGTTTAATGGCGCTGTAAAGGTCATGGCTCACAAAAATTGGACTGCCATTAGAAGGGGCAAGTCCAAGACATTACTTTAGCATAATCATGATTAAGTGGATAATCACGATTAACATTACAAATTAAACGTCCTTATTTAAATAAAACTTTGTTCATAGATTTTTACGCTTCGTACTATTTGAAGTAATATAGTATATAATGCATTAATAAAAAAAACGAAGTCTACATGTGTATGATCGCAAATGTATACGTGAATATGAATAATAATCAATATCAATTGTTACACAACCTGTTAATATTCAACCTTGGTAGCTGTGAAAAGAAAAATTCTGATTGGACAGATAAATTTATGCAATTGTATTCAGAAAATGTTTCCTGAAAATATCATTAAATTTGTCGTATTAAAAACGAACAAAGTATTTTGATTACAACAGGTCCTTGCACTATCAAAATGTTTGTAAATAATTTCGAGCATTGTCGTTTTTGCTTAAAAATTGTATTATAGCTGTGTTAGAACAACCTATCGTGAAACTCAAATGTTGCTAGTTAATGAAAAAAACTGTTAATTACAATTGTGGACCTACCCTAATATAATTTAAAATCATACCATATGCTCTAACTTAAATGAAAGAAAAAAATATGTTCAAACTCATCTTTTCCCATTTCAACGTAATAATGATCCGTCGTTGTGTCCTGCCAAAGACGTTTGCATTGTGATAGATATAATTTTCGCGAATTTAAAAACCTAATTGTAGTAATAATTTCACATATTATACAGCACATTTACTTTACGACTTTTGCGCAATTTGTTGTTTTTATAGTTTGTGAGGCTAAAGTAAAAAAAAACAAATTAATTCGAGATCAAGATAAAACGATATTATTGTATCGTTATCTCGATAAACGATATTGTTATATTGAGATCTCGATAAGAAATATATCGTAATCTCGTTTTCGATCAAACAATCTATCGTTATCTTGTGTTTGACTAATGCCACTGTGGAAAATGCTGGCCGATAGTTCTATGTAGAAAGCATGACAACTCTGAAGTTGTGAGGTAGAGCCCGACTTCGGGCATGGGTGCTAGACTTCATACAACGTTTTTTTTTCTGCCGAAGTCTTGGTGTCCATGCTGTGTATTCTGGTTTTCTCCTCAATCAACTCTGGACGACATGATCTAGCTTCAAAATGTGCACAAAGTTTCTTCAACCCATTAAAACAACAATAATGCAAGTTGTATGTCCGGTTGTAGATAATGTTAAAAATAGGCGTATGGTAGTAGATATCAATAGTAAAATCCTCTGTCCGTAAACAACTCTCTATTTTTCATGTGTCCATCAAAGTTTATGTACCCAATGTTCCATCGAATTTGCATAATCGATTGTTTTGTTACTACATGTATGTTCTCGTTTCGACATCTTGCCAAATATTAGTATACATTACCTCTTACGAACAAAAAATGTAATTTCTAAAAAAGGGTTATTTACATAATATTTTCCTTCTGAAAGAATATGTCATATTTGAAATAGTTTGTTTTACGACCAGTTTATTTTCAGCGGTTACCCAAGGTTTATACCCTTAACAATTATACGCCATTATACAGCTAAACCGTTTCTGCAAACTAACAATGTCTTTTTATGATATTCATTTGAAATATAGTTTTGTTGCCCTTTTAAAATTATTATATTTTACATACATCTTTCATCTTTATACTTCTATTATGTATATCTTAATAAATGGGCACAAACAGATCAATTTAAAACAACAGCATTTAAGTAAAAAAAACCAACAGATCTTATTAAGTATAAGAAACAAAGAAATAAAGTGAATAACTTGAAAAAAGCTGCAAAGGAAAATTTTGAAAAGAATCTTGATAATATTTTACTAGATAATGCTGCAAAATCTAAAACATACTGGAAAATTATGTAAATGCGTATCAAATCAAATAAAGGCTGTTCTAATATACCCCCACTTCAAAATATTATTCAAGATCATAGTTTAGGAGATAGAGTCAATGGGGATGACGAGAAATGTAATTTATTGAATAAGTATTGTAGCCAAATTTCTTCCTTAGAGGATGAAAATGTTACTCTCTCGGATTTTTAACTTCGAACAAATATACAGTACAGAAGAAATTATTGACATAATAACAATTTTAGAACCTAATAAAGCTTCAGGGCCAGACATAATAAGCCACAAAATGTTAAAAATGTGTCCTGAAGAAATACCACTTCAATTAATTTTTAATAAATCTCTGTACCAATGCAAATATCCGTCTAGTTGGCAAATTGCAAAGGTTATTGCAATATTCAAAAAGGGCGACAGCTCAATACCGTCTAATTATAGACCAATATCCCTTTAAATATCAGCTGCGTAAGGACGATAATGGAACGCGTTGTTTATAAATATGTTTATAACCATATGCAAAGAAATCTAATATATAAATATCAGTCTGCCTTTCTTGCTTACTGTTCCACTGTCCATCAGTTGTTAGATATATAATTGTATTTTTAAATTCACTCGAGGGAGGGAAATAAACTGTTTTGTTTTCTGTGATTTTTCCAAAGCATTCAACAAAGTTGGGCATAAAGGATTACTGTATAAATTAAAATCCTATGGTGTTAACGAAAATTTATTAGAATGGTTTAAAAACTATTTAAATAATAGCCCACAGAGAGTAGTTATCAAGCAATCGTCGTCGGAGATTTTCAATGTATATGCTGGTGTTCCTCAAGGATCGGTACTATAACCCTAATGATTATTATTTTTATATATAAATGTTATAGCTAAAAATCTTGTTTCTCTTTGCAGACTTTTTGCTAACGACACGTCGTTCAGCTATGTTTATAAAGAGAGGAAGTCACAAGAATCAACATCTTTTTGTCAGATACTGTGAAACTACCTAATCCAAATGGTAAGGGATACTCGCATTGTAAAAAAAAATCTGCTACTGAAATCGTCAGAACGCTTGACTTTCCGATAGATAACATTTTCGCTATGTGTGGCGGATTTTTTTTTTCAAACACCGTCGGCATTCCAATGGGTACAAACGGTGCTCCTCGTCCAAGAATACTCTGCCGTCCAAGGCTTTGTTTTGTGTGGGACATCAGAGAGCTCTCCCTAAGAAAAACAGCAGATTTTGCGTCCAGTTAAACTATATATAATTTGCTTCTTTATATATGTTTCTCAGTGAATATACTCATCATAGAGCACCTGCATATAACGTAAACAACTATCAATTGATTAGGTACTCATCCTACGCAAATTTCCTTGACAATTTAACCAGAACTTCACAGTTGGCATGATTTCAGATATCAACATTATACGGTCGCTATCATGAATTAATTTACCGTTTCTTAACATATTATCAAATAAAATGATTATCGATTAGTTACGTTTGTCCTGACCACTTTTCTTCCTTCTTATTGAATTATGACTGTCCCAGGTATGACTAATTGTCGCATTTTATCCTGACAGATACGACGAGAGCCACGCATGTAGCAGGGGTTACTGTCTCCTTCTGATGCACCTGGACTCGACCCCGGTTTTTACTGGATTCGTGTTACTCTGTTTTTTTTTACTTCTGTGTTGTGCGTTTGTTTCATTGTTATCAGCTCACTTGTGTTTAATCATGGGTTTGTCTGCTCTTGACTGATTGTTTAATTAATACTCCTAGGTAGCTTCGATTCTTTTGTCTTATAGGGTTTTCTTTTTTATCTACCGTTTCGCAGTCGGAATTTCCACGCTCTTTTGTAAAACATCTCAAAAGGCAAGATCGCAACCTAAAAAGTAAGAAATAGAGAAATGTAACATTTGTTTGGATAAATAGAGTTAGAATTTCCTAAGTAACTTAAACGTATGTCCAATTACAACTTATAAACGAAAAGGGAAATATTCATCAACATATATTCACGCATGTATCGTTACTGTAGATAACATGCACGTAATTTTATAAAAATCAATTTTTTTCACTATTTTTCTTATCTTTGCTATTCAATGTCCCATGTAATTCCTTACTTTGCGAAATACACATTGATTTATTGATGTTTATTTTTAGAAATCGTTCTTCCTCTGAATAAGCTGAAATATTGCCAGTCGGATGTTCTCGATAAACCAATCACTGATTAAACTTTAATAACGTTTAAGGGATCCTACAATTAATTTAATGTTTTGAGAGTTTTGACACACAAACATGTTCTCGCTCATTTTTTATTTTCATTACGCTTTGTAATTACTAGATCCGACCACGTCTAAAGTATAAAAACATTGTAGACATTTTCTATAAACAAAGTTATTGGGAAATTAGATTGGATTTTAGCTTGATTTTCATCTAACTTAAACATGCTGCTATCCAACAAATGTATGCAATATAAAGTTTCTTTCGGTCTGATTTTTCACATTTTTGTATGGTAAGAGGACCTCAAAGAATCAATATGAATGTAAAAAATTTTAAGAAATTGCAGTTTTCGCTGCAGTATATATAACGAGGACCGATTATAGTTGTTCAAATCAAGTATTATTGTTTTTGTGTCAAATATTGAATGTGTTTAATGGTTTGAATATGTACATGATGTACTACAAGACCCATAATGGACCTCTGCCTGTAGTTACTGAAATAAGATACAGATATAATTCGTCCAACTCGAATGCAAAGGGTAATTATTAAGCTGCATGTCTCCAGTCTTCACGTATTCCTAGCTACAATAATGTAGTTCCTGTTTTAAGCTAGAATAAAGTAGCTACTTTTTTCCGTCCATAAAAATTATTGTAGCTAACGTATTCCTTTTAGCAACTGTTTACGGATACCGTCTGCTGAAGCATGTTGCCTACCATGACCGAGCAATGATTGTAATAAATTGCACGACCATTATTGTCCTTCAATGGCTACTGTCAAGTGCAAACACTGTAGAATACAAACAATGTCAATAAAGATTATTTCTTCGAGTTTTCTTAAACTTACGTTTTGACGATAAGAATACAGTATCCCGAAGGAGCACCATGATAAAATAAACTTTTTTAGTTTTCAGTTTTCCATCGTTTATAAGGACTATGATAAATAACTTTTGACTAATTAATAACGTTTGTACTTGTACACAGATTACACAAAGGTTTCAATAGTAGTTGCTAGTAGCTTGATTTTTGAATTGTGTATTACCAGGAATGTTTGGCAAACATTGACAACACCGGAAAGATGTCAGATCTTTGGTACGTTTTAACCCAACGTTGTAAAGTTAATGTACATAGCACAAACATGAGGTTTCAACAACTAAATAGCGAATGGACATCTCAACCTGAAAAAATACTGAATAATGAAGTATGATATTCTTGCGACTATTCAATCTAAAAGGGAAATTTCAAGGAATACCGGAGGTCTTTGCCATAGTATCACCATCATTCCAAAAATCTTATTTCCAAGACTATCACATTTTCGAGTTTAATGAAATGTGATATATGCGTTCATTGCCTCTTATAACTGAGTTAATTAAAGAATTGTGTCTTTTTTTCAATAAATTCTTTTCTACTAGACTACTCTTTAATTTTTGCCTCGCTTTTAACATGTTTTAAGGGCAGTTCTTCATTGCTAATACACTGCACATTAAAATGGCGTCTTGATTCGAACAGTAAATTAATACAAGTGTATATGAAAATATATGTGCATTAAAAAATGTGCAGACTGTATTCTTTGTTAATTCAGTTGCATGAAATTATACAATAAAGTCTGCTACATATGAAATCACAAACAAGTTTTTTTTTCAGCAACATCTGACTGTATATGTTATCTTCATCTGTAAATTGTCTCTATATACTATTTGTACCAAAAGTTAGGTTTCAATTAAAATTAAAATAACGTTTAATTCTTTTAAATTTTAAATTGTTTTGATAAAACAATAGTTCTAAAAATAACTTATGTAAGCATGGTAAAGGAAACACAGAGAATGCATTATTACAACTGAGATTTAAAATTTATAACTATAAAAATTACTCTATATACTATTTGTACCAAAAGTTAGGTTTCAATTAAAATTAAAATAACGTTTAATTCTTTTAAATTTTAAATTGTTTTGATAAAACAATAGTTCTAAAAATAACTTATGTAAGCATGGTAAAGGAAACACAGAGAATGCATTATTACAACTGAGATTTAAAATTTATAACTATAAAAATTACTCAATTTAAAATCCAAACCCGTCACATCTGTTTAAAGCCCAAAAGAAGTTACACATGTAATGCCTAAAATTGCACAAACAAAATGTAAAACCACATAAAATTTAAAGAACTTACTAAATTATTATACAATGTTTAGGGATTCTGTAAAGTGTATTGAGTTTGAGTAATTCGGCGTGTTATTTTTTTAAACCTGTCCTTTTTATTCCACGAGGTCTTTACACACCGAACCAGTTCGATAAGACTAAAACCAGATTATTTTTGTATTAGAAGGTTAACGTTTTAATAACTGCTATTTATATTTTGAAGATTTGAAGATTTAGATTTATTTGTGGCTGGTTTTTGTATTAATCATTGAGATTTACTAAATTTCTGTTTTTGTGGTTTGTAATGCCTCTCCTTCCATAAAAGTATAATGTTTTTCAGAAAATCTGAAATGACTTATGTTTGCACGAACATAGTGAAGAATCTTCACATAACTAATATTTCTTCCATAAAATATCCGACTTCTGGTACAGATGACTCAGTTCAAATGACCTTACGCGCACAAACCTGTCCTCGTTGCATCATCCAATCAAAACGTACAAAAAAAAAACACAGTTGTTATAGTAACATACTATCATAAGTTCTTGTTGTGGGCGTTCTGACTGGATGTCGGAGATGGTTTTTTGTTTGTTTGAATGTTGTTTAACGCCACTTACAGCAAGTTTCAGCTATATCATGGACTCCAGTTTTTATTGGGGGAAGAATGCCGGACTACCTGAAGAAAACACCGACCTTAAGATTGGAGTCAAGCGCGCACCCGGCCTGCAGTGAAACTCGAACCCACAATCTCAGTGTTGACAGACCCAGTGATCAATAGCAGACGAACTACGTTAACCACCGAGGTCAATAGTCTTATACAATGGGCGACTATAGGATATCGTGATATGAAAGTTTTTGGTTTACGGAAAACATAGATTACGTACTTTTATGTGCTTTAGGTAAAGCCCGTCGGCTCTTCCTCTAGCGATAGAATTTGTTTTATGTCCATTTGTTTGTTTCACTACGCTCTGCTCGCGAAGAGACATGAAAGTTATGATCATCCGGTCTTTCCTCAAAACGTATGTAATTATGTAATAGTAACTTGTGTGTAGGGCTGTATCCAGAATTACGGACTGATGAAGGACCCGATACGGACCGTTTATCTTGTTACAGCCCTAGCCAAAGGCGAGGGCTGTAACAAATAAACGGTCCGTATCTGGTCCTTCAGAAGTCCGTAATTCTGATACAGCCATACACACAAGTTACTATTACTTTTATTTCATTGAAAACATTAGAAAACAAACAAGTTCAATAGTATACAAGACAAAATGAACTTTGTTTACCTGTAATTGTTTAGCATTTGTGCTAAATAATATGTTCTGTTGATATTTTACAAGTTTTACATTTTGTTTAGCAATTAGCAATCTATTTACATTTGTTTGTGGCACATGAAAATTGAAAATTCCTATAACCCTTTTTTGGTCGGGCTGTATCACCGTTACAGCCAGGGCTGTATCAAACTTAGGGCTGTAACAGTAGATTGGATACAGCCCTGCTGAGTCTTTTATTCTTAAACACATTAACTGTAGCTGAAAATACAGACTGCAAATTATCCAATGGAATGGTTTGTTACATTATTGATATTATTTTTGTATCTAAAATGATGTAACTATGTATTTACCAAAATTATCTATAATCAAAAATCTTAGAACTGTATAAAATGTATGTGCCTCTGTGATTACAAATATATGTTCCCCAAACCACTGTTACTTGACTGATATTTCCTGATAACTAATAAAAGTTAATTTTGTTATATGGAGTTATGCCGTCTGTCCATTAAACGTCAACATGTATACGCAAAATCACAAATTACTCAATTGTTGACAATTAAAAAAAGGATATTGTAAAAAACACGCTTACATGCTTCAGACTTAGACAAAAACTACTTACTTACGATTTGATTTTCAGTGGTCACCTGCTTGTCATGAGTGCTAAACATATTTGAAGGGGGCAAAAAGGGGGTCCACCGGTTAACATTTTTAATATTTTTTCTCACAACAGATAAGAGTAAATTTTAAATAATTATAACAGATAACAGCAATTTACAAGAGAAAATAGAAAACAGTGAATTTAAAAAGCGACAAAAACGAATAAAAGCATAATTGACAAATTTAGAGGGAATAACAGGGGAAATTCTGTAAAACAGTTAACAGTATTCTGACTATTAACATCAAACATGATTTTTATTTTCATTATAACAGTTATGACAACAATGTCAATTTTTAAGAAAACATATAACAGCTAATGGTTAAAAAACAGTATATTTTCTTTAAAAAAACAGTTAACGGACTTGTAAAATGCCCAAAGCACACTAACAGAAAACATCTTGCCACCCCCCCCCCCACACACACTTTACTTCGTTTGTACTTAATATTTAGCGACGAATTACAAGTAATGTGAAGTGAAACCTTAATTATAGACTACTTATTATATATACGTATATACGTTTATAGCAAAAAAGTGCTGGACAGCGTCAGTGGTTCTCACGGGATTCGAACCCGCTAATATTTAAGTGACAGTTAAATTTTGAACCTATTCAAAGCGAAGTAACCACTCGACTACGCCAACACGTTTGATACAATGGTTGATTTTCTTAATTAAGTCTGTTATAGGTAAACAGAACCGATAAATAAAATCTATTGTAGGTACTGAAACAGACTTTTGACCAAATAGCCCTAACAAAATTAATATAAATTTTTCACGTTCCTGTGGGTCATACGCGTATAATTACATAGGTACAAGAGTGAAGATTTCGAAATACCTGATTTATCGGGAGCGAGGCACCGAGTAGTGATTGTTTTGCCTTATTGCTTAATTGGTTGTTTATTACCTTTCATGAAAGAAAGGTGAAATGCGTAACAAGAAACGACAAAGAAAGCCGAGAACAATCTTTATACGATTTATATGTTTAAATGAATATATAACGACTCGCCCCACTCTCGAGTCGCCCCATATCAATAACGAGTCGCCCCACTCAATAACGACTCGCCCCAGATATGTAAAATAAATAAATATAAAATATAAATTGAAATATTTAATACTTTATGATATAAATACATATATTGATAGTATAAATTTGCGTATATTGTACTGCTGGGTGTTTTAATTGGCGGTGGATCTTTTGAGATTAAAGTGAACTCAAGTGAATTTATCATTTTATGAATAAATCACTGATACCGTCGCCGATGTAGATTTTTTTAAAATTATTTTAAACTAACAATTTATTTAAAAGAACCTCTTCAACGGACACAACATTACTCTTACATTTCGTAGGTTTTTTGTATAGAATAAAAGGAGAAAACTGATAAAAATTCGTATCACTGAAAAATTGTATAAATTATATAATAAAACACAAATCCATGTTGGACTCGACCGGAAATTTAGAAAAGTGCACGAGATCGAGATGAGAAAATATACAAATGTAAAGTCAAATCTTGCATTAGAAGCCGAGAAAAAAAAACCACATTAATTATATTATATCGTAACGACTCGCCCCACTCTCGAGTCGCCCCATCACGAGTCGACCCACATGTAATAACGAGTCGCCTCACTGTACCCAGGGTACTTAAAATTTGAGAAATGGTACCCAGGGTACTGTCGCTTAACATAAATGTACCCAGACCATTATTGTTGAACCAAATCCATTATTTTTCAACAGTGTTCATAAACAGGCACATAATCAAAACAAACTTAACTGTAAACTGTAACAAACCGCCATTCTTCTATTTATAATTGTGGACCAAATACAGGAAGGAAATGAAAGTAATCTCACGATACTTACCACACCGAGTATGTTTATGTAAAGCAACAGTACCCTGGGTACTATTTCTCAAATTTTAAGTACCCTGGGTACGCAGATGTGAACATATATTTATTCCGGATAATAATTGTTCCGCCTGGAACATTTTACAATATAATAAAAGTTCCACGGAACATTACTTATATAATAATAGTTCCATTTCTTTCGGGTGGAATTTTCCTTATAAAATATTACATAATGAATGTTCCAACTGGAACTTTTGTTATATAATAAAAGATCTCTAGAACAAGTATTATGATGGAACTTATATTCTGTCACAGGTGTATCTCTTGAGACTAAAGTGAACTTCTTTAATTAATTGTGATGATTATAATTGAATGTTTGCTTGTTTACAATCGTGATTAACTTTGATGGGATTATCAGTTTTAAAGGATGAAAAGTTAACCAATGTAGTTAATATTATAATGAAGTAATTAATTGTCTTAAATGTCAAAATTGTCTGAGATTGGCATATGCTACAGATATTGGTTTTTGAACAAGATTATCGTAGCATGTACCTTCACTTTCAAAACGGTGTAAAACCTAATATTAATTAAGAGAATGTTACCATAATAAAGTTTTTAACAATAACAAAAACATAGTTTTGTAGAAGTCTTGTATGAGAGGGCGGACAGAGTAGTGGGAGACAGGGAGAGAAGGGGAGGGAGAAAGGAGCAAAGGGGAGGGAGAAAGGAGCAATGGAGAGGGAGAAAAGAGAAAGGGTGAGGAAGAAAGGAAAAAATAAAAAAGAGGGAGGCAGTACTAGTACAAATATATTCTTTAATTCGTACCTGAAAATCGTTTAATAAGTGCCAATTCATTGATTTAATTTTAAAAAGACTAAAATTATTTACATAAAATTCAAGTAAAAAGATATTTTGCATCCAAATGATCAGAATTTTTACTGCTAGTATGCAGTAAGGTTTTTTCATAAAGCATAAGTCTGTCCCTTTTACATATTAACTACAATGGTTGTTTTTATGGTCTCTTGTTAACTGTGTCGGTGTAGTTGAATAAGCAAGCACGTTAGACATTTTTTAACAATAAGACAATCTTTTTAAACTTTTATAAAACTGTTTTCAATAGTATGTAAGGTTAACAGTATTCTACACTTAAATTTACAGGCACAGAGCAGTACAATATACCCAAATTAAAAAATTTATACTATCAATGTATTTATTTATATTATAAAGTATTAAATATATAAATTTCGATTATAAATTATATATTTTACATATGTGGGGCGAGTCGTTATTGAGTGGGGCGAATCTTTATTACATGTGGGGCGACTCGTTATAAATATGGGGCGACTCGTGATGGGGCGAGTCGTTATATATTCAATTATATGTCATTACATACTTGGTATAAGAAATTAATGTGCTAAAATTGCGTCTGGCAGAAAGTAACGATGTTAACTTAGCTACAATAAAGTATTATAGCTTCTTTTGTCCATAAAAAATAAGCTACATTATTGTAGCTAACGCGCACTGTATATATTCTCTATATGAATATCTGAACTTACACATCTTTGTAAAAAGTTCAGATAAGGTAATTAAGGACTGGATGAACACAATAAATAGGAGCTGTTCTCGTGGGCTCTTTTGTATTTATAGTCGTAGAAAAAAAAATAAACAAAACAAACAGACATTTTTATGAACATACAGAACATCAGATTAAAGACAACAGTCACTGTCATATACAGTACATATAAGTGATAACACAGATTTGCAAAAGAAGAAAGCATTTACTTGCAAGCTAAACAAACTAAAAACAAAAATTTTGTAAGGCGGGTTTTTAAAATTTAGAAGCAATGATATATTGTCTGTTTCTGTTTGAAGAAATTGTTTAGTATTATGAATTTTACTGGATATTTCCTGTGTATTGAACCAGTCAAAGAAAGTGTTTTACTTTAATCCAATATGTAATCAACCATGATTAAGTGGTCAGCCAAAGGAATTTTTCAAATTTGGGTATATCTATTACCTGAAACAAATGTGCCAAAGACAGATGATAATAACACTAATCCAGATGAATCAGAACAATATTGCCTGTAACAAAAAGTGCCATCCTCACAAGTCAGGGTTTCTGTGTCTACATGTGTCCACAAAACCCTGACAAACTTAGCTAGGAAATTCCTGGGCTAGATGCCACTATTTTGATTGGCTACATCATACCTTGATGTAGCCAATCAAAATCTCACATTCATTCACAACTTGATTTTGGGATATCCAGATGTTGGGGTATTTTGTACAGTAGTGCTAATAGTTTGTTATTACCGTGTTATTATTTAGTTGTGTTATGTTTTCTTTACACTCAAGAATGAGTAAGAATGACTACTTCCAAACACTTGCTTCTTTCAAGCAATTTCAATAGTTGATATTTTGAAGGATTGACGTCATACGAACAGCTTCTAGCCCAGGAATTTCCTAGCTATGTTTGTCAGGGGTTTCATGGACACATGTGGACACAGAAACCCTGACTTGTGAGGATGAAAAAGTGCATACCGAAACAACAGTTTTATATAAATAAATAAATGAAGTTTAAGACTTTTGTACCCCCAAAAGAAAAAAATAGTAGGCATGCTGGTTATCTTTCATTATTGTCTTATCAAACATATAACGAGCTATTAAGAGCTGCTTAACCTACTAGATATTACAAAGAGAAACAAAATGACACAAATACAAATACTTGACAAATGTATACATGACAGCACAATTAAAACTTACATGTAAGGTAAATTCATTCAAAGTATATAAAAGCGAAATATATCAAGTAATCAGGATAAGCCACTCGGCATTAAAATACATGCATTTTAAACTTTTAAAACAATATATCAAATGCATGCAAGAAAGCTGAGAAGAAAAGTAAAGTATTGTGTTACATATAATGAACTTACTTTTTTTTACAAATTTACACCTTTTCAAATTTGGAAAAAATATTTATCAGGATATTCTGGTAGGGCCATACAGACAAGTTACTGTTACACTGTACTTTTATTTCATTTAACACACGAATTAAGTTCTATAAAATAAAAAAAAAAGAACTTTTCAGTACATGTATATGTACATGCATTTGTTTTGTGGCACATTGAAATTCAGATCATCTTTGTGATCAGGCTGATATCACTGTTACAGCCTGGGCAGTATCAAACTCCAGGCAGTAATGGTGGATTAGATTAACACATTAATTAGCTAAAAATACAGACTGCAAATTATCCAGTAAAATGGGTTGCTACATCATCCAATTGAAATAATTACAAATAAATTCACATGACCACAGTTTTCAATGCAATCCTTATAGGAAATATCGCCCATGAGTTTATATTTTTACATGTTTTTAGCTATAATCTTGAATTAAAACAAAAATAGATAAAAGCAAACTGACAATAAAGTCAAGTTATAAAAATAAGATAAAAACTTTATATTGACTGCTAATAAGTGTTGTTATAATTTTTTCCAGTTTTCATTTTACATTTGTAAACTATAATTGATAAAGAGAAAATATTAACAACATAAATAAGAGCAAGATAAGATTCACAAATAAGTCAAATGACCAAAATGATCAGTCAACTTGTACAGAAAGTTATTGCCCTTGCATGGCTTTTTTTCGATTGTTTTCTGTGTGTTTGTGGCTGTTTCCTGGTCAACTATGATCATAGAGAGTGAGAAACTGTAAACATCAAAAACAAGACACGCTTTATGTATAAATCAAGCAATGTTTATTATGTCCGATCATAAGATTAAGATATCTGCATGTTGATTTTCTTACAGGAGAGGCTTGTTAAAGGCTTCAATTTTTTTCATCCAAATTATGTTTGAAGTATAGGTGGATTTGAACTGTGATATATTCTTTAAAATTTAAAATAAATGAGTTTGGGAATCACTAATTTCAGAAAATATTTGTAATTAATATTTCATAGGAAAAACATGGATGTTGATATTGTTATTAAAGAGGAAAGTAAAAGTAGTCTAAAGGGAGATAACGTTGTAAAAATGTTAGCGGAATCAGAAGAAAACAGCACTATTACGGATGAAATATTATTGGAGAAGAAAAAGGAAATAAAAAATGAAGAAGAAGAAGGAATAGAAGCATCAAATGATTCATCAGATCTGTTTGATTATACAAGGAGGGATGAATTTACTTCAGAAATTTTTAAAATTGAAATTACAAATTTGCCACGATTTGGTTTTAAGGTGAGTCACTTGTCATCATTTTTTATATGTATTCAGATTTGATCTGAGGCATGTTGAAAGTATTTGAAATAGTATATTACCAAAGATTTTACACTGAAATCTGAGATCAGCAAAACCTTGCATTGAAATCTGTGACTAATAAAAATTTTACGCTGAAATCTGAGATCACTGAAGATTTTAGATGTACATAGATTAATCTAAGTTCACAATAATTATAATAGTGATTAAACATGTGACTATACAGAAAATTTAGTACTATGGAATCGTCACTAAAACAGGACCTACCTGCGGTATATGTATTAGTATTATGATTGTACATGGACAACAGAAAGAGTCGACATATTACAAAACAATTACACTTTATTATTGCATATATACTTTGATAAGAAACTTAGGTTGTTTTCCACCAATTTTATATAAAAGGAGACAACTTCCAGTTAGAGGTGGGACATTACAATTGTCGACAATCTTTTGTCTCTTGTCTTATCGGAAATCTGAACTTTTTCAAACAGGATATTGAGTTGTTATTAGGATTTATAAGAGAACATGAGTGTATTCTCCAATTGTAGAAGAATTGGATAGTGAGCTGAAAAAAAACTTTTATTAACTGCTTCTAGAATGTAAATAAATGGATCATAGTCACACGTCAGTAGGTTATTAACATGAAACTTCATCCAAAATCCAGAAAAATTGTAACAACAACATGGCAGGCAATAGATCAGATAAAATCGTTGTATTTATTGTCTCTTGACTTAAATATAGACATATACATAGCAAAAAAATCTCATCTCCTCCGTTTAACTTAATGATAAACTGATTCTAATGTTAATTATCAGTATTTGTAAAGTACACATTGTGATCATGGTGATGTTAAACATTTATTCTGATCTTATAAGTAACACTTTTAATACTATTTTGCATTTTATATTTTTTTAAACAGCAATTAAAGAAGAGACTGTATTCTTTAGATGTAAATCCTGTTAAAGTGAAAGCTATAGACAGACAGAAGTTTGCATTTGCAACATTTAGGTTTGTTTACTGAGAACTGTTTATTTGGAATATTTAAATGTATCTCTGTTTATCTGAGTGGAATACAGAATTTCATTGGATTATTTATTTACTATGTGGATTACTAATGTGACACTTGCTGGTCAAGTCTTTAAAAATTAAATGTCAGCTTCAATTTGGAACAGTTGATTTTAAAATATTACAAGTAATCGGCACATTTTAAAATGTAATAATGTATACCATTAATCACAAAAACCTATAATTTCCCCTTTGTGCAATTAAAAAGATTGTAACCATAATTTAAATAAGTGTTAGTTTAAGATTAAGTCATTTTCCAAGAGTTGGCCCCACTCAGGGGTTTCTTTAGCTAGTTAAACATCTTGATACAGTGAACCCTCATTACAAAGACATTTGATTTAATAGAATCTTCGACATCCGACAGGATTTTGGTGGAAACAAACATGTTCACGTGTAGTTTATACAACGGAATATTTGGTTTCTGACTCTGACTGCGTATTTCGGTAACAAATATACCAAAGCAAGCATAAAATAATTTGTTATAATGACAAGTAATCAAGATTTACCTGTGAAAGATTATCTGTGTCTAGAGTATTTATTTTTCTAACTGTTGACGGTACAGGGGAACACCTGTTTCTATTGTGTAATTATACTTGCGTCACATTTCCATTACACAAACAAATCTATGACAGGGATATGACTTTAATAAAAAGGTGTCGAGGCTATTTAATATTTAAATTTTCAAATATTTCATAATTATTAGCTTAATTACAAGTGTTTTAAGATTGAAGCCGCACATCAGAAATTGCAAAATAACCGAAAATCGGTATAATGAAGTGTAAATAATCATAATTAAAATAGATTTTTTGTTGTCAAAAAAATTAAAAACATAAATGGTTTTTAATAAAATATCGGCAAAGAAAACAAGAATTTTATTATTTTTTTGTCAGAAATGAAGAAGAAAGAGAAGATGCAATACAGAAGATCAATGGACATGTATGGAAAGACAGAACATTGAATGCCAAGGTATGAGGATTGGATAGCAGATCATAACATGGAGAGGGAATTCAATACTATTATTTTGTCTCAACTTTTCCTGTATAATAGACACATATATCAATGAGACCACCCAAATAATATCAATAGCTTCATTTAGGGATATTCCCTTAAAAGTAAAAGAAGGGAAGGATGGAAGTTCAAACATAGACCCACAACCCAGAAACTTTTTGATGTCGTGCCATTAAGTTGAAGGATATATAGATTTTCCATCCATACATGATTTGTTTTGTTTGTTCATGTTTCAATCCGGCCTCAGGTTTACCTTTCCTTTGAAGATTTTTTTTAAAGAAAAAAGGGAGTGTTTAACAATATGTGCCAAGCTCAGCACATTTTCTGTTCAATTTTGCCTTATCTAATGGGCTTGTAACCCCACACTACCTACTTGTGATTGGTATATCTAATGGGCTTGTAACCCCACACTACCTACTAGTGATTGGTATATCTAATGGGCTTGTAACCCCACACTACCTACTTGTGATTGGTATATCTAATGGGCTTGTAACCCCACACTACCTACTAGTGATTGGTACTGCAGAGTATTGGTGGATTGGTGGTAACTGGGGTTTTTTGGACGAGTGGTGGTAACTCTGTGTGTGTTTTGTAAACAGTTGGAACAGTTAATTTTAATAACAAATATCAGTTTAATGACATTTTTAGAATTTTGCTAAAATTTACAAATGTGCCCAAGCATACAAATAAAAAAGAAAGAAAGAAAATCCTTTCCTACTGATCCATGGGCATCCCAGAAGATGTGGATTTGATATTGTTTGTTCTTTTTGAGAGTAATCTCATCACTTAAAATAGTTCTCTCAACAAGAATTGTGTATTTTTGTTTTTTTATCTATCAATGAAGTAAATACAATTTATGTGTTTATTTTGTAGAAAGCAGGTGCATCAGCCGACCCTTTATTGAAGAAAAGAAGAGCTGAAAATGAAAATAGGGGTAAGTTTGAACAAGTTGAAAATTAATTATAATTTAGATCAAATGGCAAAAATATGTAACAGTTTGAAATAGTCAGGAATATATCTTAGTTAGTTATCTATTATTGATGATGTATCTGTCAACACTGAGGTTGGAGGTTAGAGAATTACTGCAGACCGGCTGTGATTGACTTCAACCTTAATTGGCTGTTTTCCAAGAATGGTGATGGGTGGGGATTCACTGGGTACTCTAGCTACTAAGCATGTGGGTACTATAGCTAAAAAATTGCTAACAGTGACCTCAAACAAACAAACACAAATTAGCTGTTTTACCTCATTCTACCTAATATCTTCAGTGTCTTATATTGTAAATTTTATAATAGAATGCATTAACAAATTTATCACTTTGGTTTTTTTTTAATTTTAATTTAATCACTATTAAATTTTAAGTCTATCTATATAAATATGTGCACTGTTTATCAGAGGTTCATGATGACCGATGTTTTCGTCACTGAAATTAAATGAAGACTTATCTTACAGGAGACCAGCCAGATGATAAAAAAATAAAAACAGAAGATTTACTGCCATCAGATGTCAGGTACTTGGCCAAACAATTTTTAACAGACCATTTATGTTATTTTTTGAAATTATGACAAAGCTGGTTAAGATGTCAGATATGTCAACATTACAATGCTTTGAAGTTAATACTTAGTACTGGTATATGATGCTTAGGGCTGTTCCAGCAAAAGATACATGGGATGGGGGAAGGCACTTGAAAATTAGAGGACCCCCCTATAGAAGTTTAATTTTTTAACTCCTACCCTACCATAGAGATGAATTAAGAAACTGTACGGGCATTGATAGAAACAAATAAAATAATAATGTTAGGCTTAAGGTTTGCCTGAACGCTCCAAAATACATGTGCAACATCCCAAGAGGCAGGAATTGTTATTAATTATGTGCTAGATTTTTGGATTGTTTCTTGGTTTTAAACGTAAATGTCTGAAGGCACCGGAAGTAGGAAAAAATGGAAAATTTATTCTGATTGCATGCAGGGCTCACGCTAGGTCAAACTTATAGGGAGAAGTCACCTCTGTTTTGGGGCTGACAGGGAGAAGTTGCATTGTATGTCGCAAGAACGTATTGTTTTGTTTGTTTGTTTTTTTGTAGTAAGTTTTGGCAAGTTTACATTCTTTCAGGACATTAGCTAAAATAAGTTCATTTCAATCCATTTATTCAAAGACTTTCAACACTCAGTTTAACAAAAATCTGTGATTTTACATAACACCCACCCACAGAAGAATTTTGTTAAGTAAAACAATCTACCACAGATGCAATTTCTATTGAATCATAACTATGTAAATATTTTTTTTTGTTTTAATTGCCTTCCCTTGGTCCCATGTATGTTTTGCTGGTACAGACCCTAATGGTAGGAAGGGTTTTCTATTATCATATTTGATGTCTGCAGGTGTAGTGTTTGTTTTTCTTTCCCTGGCCCCATGCATGTTTTGCTGGTACAGCCCTTAATGGTAGGGAGGGTTTTCTATTATCATATTTGATGTCTGCAGGTGTAGTGTTTGTTTTTTATTGCAATAAAACTTTTCTACATGTCTGTGTTGTTAGAGTTTTATAATACGGGGGAGGGTTTTGGACCCTTTTAATACAGTTCAAAACTGTCACATATGTTTTACCCGACTGTTCCAAGCCATTATGTAATGCCCATGTATTTGTTTTTTACATTGCATGTAATTAATTTTTTCGTTGATATTTTGGTGATGTGTTGTTCTGTAAGGATGAGTTTGACTGTGAGGTTTACCTCCTCTGTATTTGTAGGATATCATTGAAATTGTCACCTCATTAGCGTAAATGAATGTCAACCTTTCCAAGCTATTCTTAACATAATATTATCTCTGTAATGGAACAAATTTAAATCATATTTACTGTATACAGACAAATTTAACTATAAACTGAGTATATATAATATAATATTTGTACATTGCCAGAAAGTATAATTTATTTGTACGAGCCTTAGAAACTGGTAGAAATGCTAGGCTCTCTTAGAAATGTTCACCTGTTTCATGGCGAGTACAAATATATGTTATATTTTCTTACGATGTAAGAATATTGTTTTTATTCTGCAAACAAAAAATAAATTTTATGCTAATGAAAAACATGAAAAAAGTTCACGTCTTGCCGATTTCTGACTTTTTGCTTGTATTTTTGTAATAGCTTGCCATCACAAACAAATATCATATTTGACAACACGTTATAAACCAGAACAAAATACTAAATATTGTAAGAAGTGAGGACAAGGGTACCAGGAGACTTTATTTGGCCCTGCTGAATGAAGCAATGATTTATTCTGCTATATTATTGTACAGCAAATGTGGTAAAGGTAGTCTACTATTAATCACGTGTCTGTCAACACTGAGATTGCGGGATCGACTCCCAATATGCAGGGGGTTCTCCAATTCAGTGTTAATTTTCAAGGATTACTTGTTTTCCTAATGAAGGTTGGGATTTTTTTCAGGGCACTAGACTTCCTCCCATAATCAAAACTGAATGTCATAATACAGTTAAAAAATTGCTGAAAGTGGCATTAAAAACCATTTAAACTTACTGTACATTTTGTATTAAACAATTTAGCATTACATGTACCGGTATATTCCTTGTCAAAACCTTGAATCTATTGAGGTAATATCTCAGGAATAGATATTACAATATAATATAAATAATGTGACTGTAGGTTGAAGAACTCAGTTATGCCTTTGTGGAATGTCTCGTATGACGAACAACTAAAGGTAAAGTATACATAGACAATATTCAGCTTTTTTAAAGATTGTAATTTTTTCTCAAGCATAACCTTAGTAAACTGGCTAACAAATGAATTGAATTCAAAATAAAATATTCAGCTAAACTGCTAAGCTAAGGATTCTTAAAAATAAAGGTAAACTGGCTAACCTTAGAAATTTGTAAAAAAAAATGTTTATTACAATTTGGCAAATTAAATAAAAAGAAATCAGTTATATTGACCATTAATAGAACTAAAAATAAACTTTCTTTTTTTTTATTGTTTGTTGACTAAAAATAAAATTTTGTAAACAATTAAAAAATTAGTTAAAAGTTTTACTGATAAAAAATTTTAATGTGCTGGAATAATTGTAATTAAATGTATGAATGATGGTAGAACTACATGTAATGTTTGTAACTATACTTGTGTTATTGATGGTAGAACTACATGTAATGTTTGTAACTATACTTGTAACTATACTTGTGTTATTTCAGATCAAATATGAAGACATGGAAAGTACATTAAGAAATCTAGCCAATCAGATTGAGAGAAATAATTCTGATTATAAACCCTGGATCAAGGAACAAAGGTAACTTATCAATATCTGAAACCTATCCTTGTACTGGTAAACAGATTTCATTACAACAGTATATGGGTCCAAACTTTTACTGATGGTTAGTGCTTTTCTGGTTGTATCTGGCCATCTGGTCCCAACTTCTAGTTAGGTTGGTGCTTTTCTGGTTGTATCTGGTCATATGGTCCCAACTTCTGCTGAATGTTGGTGCTTTTCTGGTTGTATCTGGCCATTTGGTCCCAACTTTTACTCAACGTTGGTGCTTTTCTGGTTGTATCTGGCCATCTGGCAAATTTACTGCTAAAATCTTGTGGTATTCTATTGTATCAGACAAAAGAATAATAGATTGATAGAAATTTTATGTCTTTTTGTGAGTGAATCATAGCGTAACGAACAAAAAATTTCTATCACCAGTGGAAGATCACATGGGCTTTCCCAAAATCATGAAAATACAGATTTCTTCCATAAACCAGTAACTTTCATATCATTATATCCTATAGAATCCCTATTGTTTTAAACTCTATTGTCTCTGATATCCAATCAGAACGCCCCACTACAAGAACATTAAACAAGAACCTTTTAGTGTAACGATAACCCACATTTTTGTTTCATACATTTTGATTGACTGATGCAACGAGTACAAGATGAGTTTGCATGAGCTCATCTGTGCCAGAAATCGGAAATTTAGGGAAGAATTAATCAATCAAAATACAGTGATTTTTTATAAAGAAGATATAATAACTACAAGGAACAAATATCAGACTGGACGGTTTAAGGACCGAAGGCTGTTGTTGGTCTAGTGATACAGCATGCCTTAAGGACTTTGTTATGTATTGTACATTTCGTTATATACTAAACTTAATAAATGAGTGGCATTCCAATAGGGGTACAATACAGATTTAACTATCTGATATGAGGTATTCAATACAGGTTCAGCAAATATTATACTGGGTATGCAATGCAGGTTATGATACAGACAAAAGTGAAGAACCTTTGTTGAATATTCAAAAAATGTGTTATTTAGTACTAAATATTTGATAAATAATATAAGAATAATAATACTTATAATAATAACCATGATAAAAATAGTTGCCAAAACTAATTATGGCAAAAGTGAATTTTAGGTTTTTCAAGCCCTCATCATTGGATACAATTAGATACAGACAATTATTGTTTTGCTTTTTTACTTTCAGTGAACTTTACAGTGGAAAATGTTGTGAATTGTTACCTATAAAACCATCAGTAAGTCTATGTTATAAATATATGAAGTATTTAGTTTATTTGACGAAGTATTAAGACAGCAATTAATTGTAGTTAGTTGTTAAATGTTTAAAGCTTTTCTTGTCATTATCAGGCATTTTTGTGTTGCCTAGTCAACACTTTGTGTTAAGTGTTCATGGTCTTTCATTTGCATATTTTCTGTAACTCATCCTAACCTACTGGGATTAGTTTAATCTAACTTGAACACTTTTTTTATCAACTGCAGCTTTATTTTTTTTCCTGTAATTGTGCACTTATTTTGTTACTTTCAAAGATTCATGCTTGTCTTTGAGGAATGACATTTAGGTTTGCTTTATTTGGTGATTTATTACTCCAAGAAACCTAATATTATATTTTAGCCAGTGACAGAAGGCTACAGAAACAAATGTGAATTTACTATTGGAAAAGATATAAATGGACAAGGTAAGATTGATAAATACAGCATGGAGTGAAAGCTATTTATAGGAACTAAATAAGTCTTAGCATTTTTGTCTGGGTTATTTTTAAATTGGTAAGATAAGGTCAATAATACAAGATTCATGAATTGTTGTTTAAACAATGCTTTAAGAGATGTTTTTCCCAAATCAAATCAAAACTGTTGTATGGGAAAATGTGTACGAATTTGAAAAAAAAAAATTACCATAAATTTACCAAAGGAAAGATTTTGGTTTTGTTTTAGCCATGGGCAAATTTCTGTACTAACCAAGAGAAAAATTCACTTGAAATAACCAGGCTAAAAAGAAATATTGTAATATTATTATAATTTGGAGCACATGCATTTAATGACACCATATGATCTAGTCAGTATAACATCAAATTGTCATGTGAACTTTTGTCATCACTTTCTGTTTGATGAAGACATAATTTATGTGATTTACATTTTTGTTAAATTTTATTCTTCTTTGAAACCAGTAGGCCAATAGAAATCTTAATTAGTACAATGTTCATTGGCATTGAAAATTCAAAATGGCCACCCTGCTAGACTTCAATTTTAAAATCAGACTCTAAGGAAAATGTAAAAATGCCTTCTTCTTAATAAACGGAAAGCAGATTTAAGCCTGCCTGTGTATGATTATTGGGTCTACAAGGTTTAGAGTTTTTGTTCATATCTGAAATCCTAATTGGCTGCCACAAAAAAACTTTGTTAAATAATGAACATAGAGTAAATGTTCCAAATGGATTCTACTTTAAAAACCATTAAATGAACCAAACTTATTAGAATATTCAGTGGATAATACTATAGAATTTTATGTTTTTATGCCAAACAGAAATTCAGAAATTCAAAAACAGAACAGGGGCCTTGGTAGCTAAGTTTTAAGGTAGTTAATCTATTGATCATGGGGTCTGTTAACATTTAGGCTGCTGGTTCGAGTCTCTCTGCAGGCATGGGGTCAATCTTAACTGACAGGGATTGCCACAGAGCAACCCAGCACGTCCCCGGGCGACGGATGGGGGATACCCTCTTGTTGGGGGGTTGTCAGGTCATAATACAAGTAGCCTGGCCTTGGATGGTAGTGGGTAATGTGTTTGGTGAGTGAACCACTCCTTGCACGATAAAGACCCCTTTTGTACATTTCGAAAAAGAATAGGCTTATTGTAGCTGCTACAAAGGCTAAATTCTCCGCCCCTACCCAAAACTCCATACTTTTCCAATGGCAGTCTAAATTGTGTTCCCAGTGTCCAATCCCACTGCCTTTTACCATTGATTATTGTTTGATAACTTAGTCTCGTCTTGGATATAGCTGAAATATTGCCCGCTGGACGTATAGCAAACATCCAATCAATCAGTGTTCCTACCGTAGGTCAGTAGTTTTCTCCCAAGAATTCTGGCTTCTTCCCCTAATTAAAACTGGATGCCCACGATTTAACTGAAAAATTGCTGAAAGTAGCATTAAATATAACTCAAACACACAAACAAAATAGGACAGTTTAACATACAACTCTAATAGAAACTGGTAAGTGCCTTCTTAGAATTTGCAAGGCAGATTAATGTTGTACTTTGTATGAATGTGTATTGATTGACATATAAATCACGGTGTCATCAGAGCCTCTGGTTTATTGTTTTACAGATAATACAGTTGGGTTCAGATTTGGTCAGTACAGAGATGGTACAAGTTCTGTAGGGGAGCCATACGATCTAGCTATCATTCCTGAAAGCATGAAGAATGTGGTCAAGGTGAGATATATTTGAATTTTACCCAGAATGATTAAAGCACTTTATAGATAGGTTGTACATACTATAATGTTGAATATACACATGTACACCTTACAGTTTCCATTTCTGTAGAGTGGTTAAGTTGTACTTGTTAAAGCCATTATGCATTAGGTCTATAATGGGGCGCAGGATAGTATTTACTTAAATTGAATCTTGTACATTAGAATGCTAATTTTCAGCCTGTGAAAATCAATTTTTAAATAATTCAAATCTGATATACGGTACTATAAAGAGAAACTAACATTAATTAACCGGAATTTGTAAAACCATTGCCTGAAATTTATAACATATTCATAGCATTTATATGGCACCATTATTATTACAAGTCATTATAACCATGGCATCTTTGAAGACTATTCCAGGAAAAAAATTCCAGGGGTTGGGTAGGGGTCAGAAGGCTAGTGATAATTTGGGGTAACTCCACCAGCACTCTTAACATTTAAAATGCATTTTATTTTCTTACCTATCGGTAAATAAAAAAATGAGTTGCATATTGACACCACAATGTATCCATTTTATTGTGCTTTTTGCAGCATTTTCAGGATTTTATCAGAAACAGTAAATTCACCTCCTACAATCCAGAGGATCACCAAGGTCACTGGAGGATGTTAACAGTGAGATGTTGTCGTACTGGAGATTTACTGATGACGGTAGACTTTCATCCTCAACAGATAGATAATGTAAGGGTATTTGATATTTTTCTGTTTTAATAGGGTTTAGTGCCATTGTCATCAATTGTTCGGGTAGATTATTGTTTTGTTTTAGGTGTGGGTGGTGGGTTGGAGAGAAGATATTTTGTTATATAAAATGAATATTAGGACGTTTTAATTTGTCCTGCTATTTTATATAAATGCTACAATTAGTTATTTCTGATGTGCACAGATGTTTACTTCCTTGGACATGGACCTTGGAAAGGATACACAAAAATGAACCGGAACATGCATTTATTGTCCATCACTCATAATATGTGTTGGAAAGAAGTTACTTAGATGCTAAACAAGTAACCAAAACTGTGTTCTTAAAAAACTGTATTCTTATACCATAACTTATAATTTTAGTTTGGTATCAAGTGATTTAGATACTAGATGAATAATCCAAACTTCATTTTTATCCCATTATTGCACAACAAATGAAATGTTTGCACGATAAATGATTTTTCTCAAGGGTGTGATTAAAAAATGAACTGTCGGTATTGAATATAGTAAGTTCTGGCCATTGACTGCTTTGAAGTTGGTACATGTAGATTAAGTTAGTTTGTTGGGTGTTTTACATCAGTAACTGCATTATTGATACAGGGTTCTGTGTACTAGGATGATTAATTAAAGAGGAAATGCATTATAATGCTGTTTGTGTAGATACTTCATTTCAAGTACATATAGTAATGCTTTTTGTATCTGCAGACTACTATAGATGAAGAGAAGGTACGATTAAAGGAATATTTCACTACCGGTGATGGCCAGAGTTGTAAAGTCAGTAGTATGTATTGGCGTACATACAGTGGTGTGTAAGTAGTTATAATACCTCCTGACTTTATATTAATACATAACTTCTCGTGCAAATATGAATTTTACACAAACAGACCTTTACATTACGGCTGTGTTTTAAAAAGTTAAAAATAAATTAAAGCAAGTTTTAAAAAATAGCTTCATCATTTATGATAATATTAATTTAAAACAAAACATTGTTAGTACTGCTTATGTGTTAATATGTGCCCCAATTTGTATGTGAATAAAGGATTTATAATGTTCCAGTTCACCAGTTACTTGCTCCAGATCAGCTTTTCCTTCTGAAAGGTTCATTAAAATCTTATTATAGGATTAAACACCGTTTTCAATGGATTTATCGGTATATCAACAAGACCAAATCACTCACAAACAAATAAAAGTCTTAAGGACTTTTATGATATGTTTGTGAGTGAGTTGGTCTTGTTGATATACCGATAAATCCATTGAAAACGGTGTTTAAATATTTATAATTCTTTAAAACTGCATTAAGAATTCTTTAAAACTGCATTAAGAAATTAATTTATCTAACGTGTTTCTTAAATTCATATTTCTTGTGTATTTGGTAGCGGGATTGACTGAACGTATGAATACTTTGTTTATTTTCAAAGGTACGATTATTTCCATAAACCATTTTCTGATTTTAATAAACACAATTTTTAGTTTTACATCAATCTGTAACCTTATTTTCTGTATCGAACACAAGGAAAGTTTTAAATTTAACAAATCATTAATGATAATTCATCAAACAAATAATTTGTAAGTTGATCGCTACTTTCGATATTGAAAGCCGCCATCTTTGTTTACATTAGTTACGCTAAAAATAGTTCGGTCAACGTCATTTATCCTAAAATAAATGGAGTCAACTTCATTTATCAAAAAATATATTTCGTTCAAAACCTCAACCGGAAGTAATCTAGACCAATCAAATAAACGTATTTCTAAATATGCAAATCATATTAGAATTATCAGTTAATCAATGCAAGGTATTCCATTTTATTATTTATTACAGACAAACAGGAAGTACAGAAGCAGAGTATGAACATATTTGTGGCAGTAAGGTAAAGTGTTGTATTTAATCATTCAGACATTTCAGTAATTTCAAATGAAATTGCATATTTATGCTGAGGTTTCTTAACAAGTTACCAATATCACCTTTTTAAATCTAGGTCAATCATTAAACATTATAACCTTTGGACAACTTGACTGTTTTTATTACTATTCCCCCACTACCTATAGGGGGTAGGGGTATACTGTTTTCAGTCTGTATTTGTGTTAGCATATGTGTGAATGTGTGTGTCTGTCAGGAATCATTTGTAATTCTTGTCAGTTAAGGTAGAAGTCTAGCTTACCCTGCCAGTAGTACAGCTGGAACTGTCAACCTCAGTGTTGACAGACCATGTGATCAATAGTACAGCTAGAACTGACTACCTCAGTGTTGACAGACCATGTGATCAATAGTACAGCTAGAACTGACTACCTCAGTGTTGACAGACCATGTGATCAATAGTACAGCTGGAACTGACTACCTCAGTGTTGATAGACCATGTGATCAATAGTACAGCTGGAACTGACTACCTCAGTGTTGACAGACCATGTGATCAATAGTACAGCTAGAACTGACTACCTCAGTGTTGACAGACCATGTGATCAATAGTACAGCTGGAACTGACTACCTCAGTGTTGACAGACCATGTGATCAATAGTACAGCTAGAACTGACTACATCAGTGTTGACAGACCATGTGATCAATAGTACAGCTGGAACTGACTACCTCAGTGTTGACAGACCATGTGATCAATAGTACAGCTAGAACTGACTACCTCAGTGTTGACAGACCATGTGATCAATTGTAGATAACTAACCTAACGACTTGGCCACAGAGACCACCACATTGAGCAATTTGATGTGCTTAAACAAAGAAAATGTTAACATTAATAATAAACATGACATCCAGAAACACCACCCCTTACTCTGAATGACATCCAGAAACACCACCCCTTACTCTGAATGACATGAATAAATGTTTGTTGCTGATTCAATCAAAAATCTGCTTGTATAATGAAAATTTTATAAATCCAACAAACTGATGAAACCTAAATCCAAGAATAGGTGATACAAAAAACTGCTTAATGTTTCTTCAATGGAATGAAACTAAGAATTATGAATATTAATGCAGCCTAAATGTAAACATCACACATTTCATGATGTTACTTCAGAGCACTCTAACAGTGCCTCTGAATTCCAGTTAATATCTTTTTCTAATAAATGTCATACGATTGTCAGTGGGGCCTTGAGGGCCAAGTGGTTAAGGTAGTTCATCTACTATTGATCACGTGGTCTGTCAACACTGAGATTGCGGGTTCGAGTCACACTGTGGGCAGGGTGTACTCGACTCCAATCTTAATTGACAAGGATTGCCAGTTTTCCTGCCGCAGGTTGGGGGTTTTCTCTGGCTTCCTCCCCAATAAAAACTGGATGCCACAAACAAACAATCATACGATTGTCAATTTTTAGGGTATTTCAGAAATAACAAAAAAATTGTTTGTTATTTTCAAATCTATTTCCAAGTCTATACTTAAAAGTTAATTTTAGTGCTCTTCTTCAATATTTTCTTCTGATACAATTTGCTTTGTGATGGTACTAACTTCTGCCTCGCTTGTATTTTGAATTTGCATATTATATCTCGTGGTTCAAATTTGAACAGAAAGTTTGCTTTTTAAAGTCAGACTTTGCCTACATTACATTGTGTGCAATTATAAATGTTTAATTTTCTGTTTTCAGTACATTGAAGAAAAACTGTTTGATCTGAAGTTTAGAGTGTCACCTGATGCCTTTTTTCAAGGTATTTCTGTTCATATATTGATATTTAGTGTTAGTAATATTAAGTTCAATAGGTCAATCAATGGAGTGAAGCCATATAAGGCACACCAAAAAGCACCATTAAATGCCTCTGTGCATGCTTTGCTCCAATTTTTTTCTTGCAAACACTGAAACATGCAATTTCTTTTGTAAATGGCCTATTTCCGGTAAAGATGACCCAGTACAGATGAGCTCATCTGCACAGCATCATCCAATCAAAATGCATGAAACAAGAATGTTGTTATAGTAATAAAACAGCCTTGCTAAACGATCTTGTTTGAAAGTTCTGATTGGATGTCTGAGACAATAAAGAGTCCGTAGGGTATCACGATGTAAAAGTTGTTGGTTAATGGAAGAAATAGGTACTCATGCTCTTTTGGGAAATTGTGCTCAATTGTGATACAAAAATTTTATGTCCTTTTGCTTGCTGCGCTCCACTCAAGAAAAGACATTAAATTACTATATGGTCTTTCCCAAAAGGATATGTAAGAACCTATCATTCTTGTGGTTCCTTATGGAAAGTTTGCCTTCAATAGGTAATAACAAGTGTATGTGTTATGAGTCATACCTCTAACAATATATATACAATATTCGTACAGTGTCAGAAAATATATAATTTATTTGTACGAGCCTTAGAAACGGGTAGAAGTGCGAGGCTCTGCCGAGCATTTCTCACCTGTTTCGCGACGAGTACAATAAACTTTATATTTTCTGACACTGTACGAATATTGTTTTTATCCTGCAACCCTAAAAAACATTTTATAATACTGAAAAACGTTCACTTTTAGCCGATTTCTCAGTTAAAATGTTCGGCGCGTATTCTAGTGATACTGACGTCACAAACGTCGTAAACCAGAACAGAATACTAAATGTTGTAAGAAGTGAGGTCAAGGGTACCAGGAGATTTTATTCTTTATTGGACAGTAAATGTACTGATTGCAGGATAAAATAATGTATAGCTTCTACCAGATTGAATTGGGTAGCAACAGGCTGTGCAGTGAAGTATCTTGAAATTTAAATGTACAGGTTGGATACACTAAAATATTCAGTGTCAAATCACAAATAAACATGTCAGCTTCCAATACAGAAAATCTATTTATCTTTTTCAGTCAACACTGTTGGAGCAGAAGTTCTTTACACTCAGATTGCTGATTGGTGCAATGCATCTCCAAACACAACAGTTTTAGACATTTGCTGCGGTACTGGAACAATAGGAATCTCTATGGCTAATGTTAGTTAATACATTTGTTTAAAAACAACTTCTTTTTTATAGCTGTTGCCATCACTTTTCTGTTCAATCTACATGTACTTTTCATATTTCAATTTTCCTGGATATCATCATATCAAATTGAACCCAACTGAGAGAAATGTTCCTTTATGTGCTGCATTAAGCAGGTAAGAAATTCAGTAATAGTAACATGAACACATATAGGAAATTTATCATAATATTATCTTGGAAAGCATTTTACACAATATATTGATGAGGTGGGAAAGGTTTTTTTTCTTAATTACATTGACTTGATGATTTTCTGCTTTTTTATTGTTCCTTTCATAGTTACATAGAGTTGATGATTTTGGGCTCTTATTCACTATGATTCTATATTTTTTCTTTGACCTGTGTAGTCGGTGATGAAAAACTTGATTTGTTTTTATTGATTAGATGATCCTTAGATTCATGGTATAGCAGCGTTAAACTTGTCTTTCAGTAAAAAAATATTTCTCTGAGTTATGAAATTAAATAATCTCAAATTTCATACAACTTAAACTGTTCAAAAGTTGAATTTAAGATAATTCTAAATTCATGTCACATAATATTCTTCCAGTTCTAATTTGTGCCAATCCCAGTTAGTAACTATAGGTTTCAGGGATCCTCTTGTCATTTAACAATGATGTTTTTGTTGAGTTTTATGTAAATATTTTCCTTCTCCATTTGTCCATCTAGCTCCAAACAAATTTTGCTGTTAAATTGATTGGCCCAATAATTATCTTGTTTTAATAAATTAGACTAGTAATTATCTTGTTTAAATAAACTTCTTGCAGACAGAATTTGATTGAATAATTGATGTTTCATTAGGCAAATGATATTTCAGCTGTACTAAGGAAGAAGTCAAACTTGTCCACCTCAACTGCATTCGACATATATTTCAAGTGCTGATCAAAACATTTGTTCACAAGTTTCAGTAAAATGTTTCATACAACCAAAACTTTAGAAGTTGAATATAAGATATTTCTAAATACATGTATGGTATAAATATTATATTATTCGAATTTCTATCATTGTAGAAAGTCAATCAAGTTATTGGTGTAGAATTGTGTGAACAAGCCGTAGAGGATGCCAAGCAGAATGCTAGATTAAATGGTAGGTGTTACTATTTAAAGACATTTTTCATGAAGGGATGTTTTGAAAATAAGTTTTCATGAATAAAAGAAGCAAAGAAATACGACTGCTCAGCTTAGGATAAAAATAACTTATTATTCTCTTTTATTACAGTCAAGCTAAATACGGCATAAACTGTAATAAATAAATTTCTGTCAACCATATTGCTGGAACTTATTATCTGTATGAGGTGTGATGTCAAGGGAACAATTGACAAAACCTTTTACCAACTGCAGTTTCCAAGCAAGAAGAAATTGGACTAATGGAGCACTGAACCCTTTAGATCCTATCTCCTAATTTCCCTGGGGTCTCGGTGGCAAAATGGTTATGCTAGTTACTTATGTACTATTGAACACGTCTGTCAACACTGCAGGAAGGGTGTGCTCAACTCCAATCTTAATTGACCAGGACTAAAAGGTTTTCTACCAAAGGGCGAGGGTTATCTTCAGGTACCCTTCCTTCCCAAAATAAAATCTGGACGCTATGATATGACTGAAAAATTGATCAAAATGACATTAAACATACACAAAACCCCCTTATTATCCTTATTAGCTCTCCATATGTGGTCATGTTTAAATATTAATTATGAAACAATTAAAATTGTCGGTGTCAACAGTTATGGCTTACTGCAGTTGCAACAAAAAGGATACCTAAATTGTCAGAAATTAAGATAACAATTTAAAATTATCTGTAATTTTTTCACACCTACAGACCCAGCTGAAGCTTCAGTGTTTTAAGTCTGGTGTTATTTTACAGATTTGCAATAAAAATACATTATCGCTATTTTGCAGTATTTTCCTTTGATCTTTGTGTTCGATATTATTCCATATCACTCTACTAGCTTGAGATGGGCCCATCTCAGCTCTCTGTCAAGACGTCGTTAAGTAACATTATGACGTCACAATGTTACAAAACAGCGATAAAAAGATTATTTACGTTTTATGAAACTCGATGCATTTTCTCGTCATCTCATCTCAGGGCTGACGCCCTTCGATGAGATATGAACGAGAAAACGCATCTCGTTTCAAAAAACGTAAATAACCTATAAATCTCACTATATTTAAGGTATCTACAACACACGGTATCACTGTGGGAAAGCAGAAGATCTTATTACTAATATCATGAAGTCCTTGCATACTAACGACGTTGTAGCCGTTTTAGATCCACCAAGGGCAGGAATACGTAAGTAAAATAAATGACAATTTTTTTAATTGCAGAAGTTTGATTTTTGTTAAAGATATAAATATTTTTATTTTTTTAGTGTATTAATATTGTAAAAATTAAAGCTTCATTATAATACAAAGCATTTTGTTCGAGTACAATGACAACATCTAATAAATTTTGATTTTGCAAAAAAAGCAGAAAAAGCCATTTTAGGCTACTTGGTGAAAATTGATATAATATTAAGTCAATCAAATAAAACTGTCGTGAGTGAACTTTTTCTAGTGATAAACGTAACATTAAATATTATGTCTTCCATCCATTGGACGCTGTAACATACATATTTTATATGTTAACAGATCCAAAAGTAATACACGCCATCAGGAAATGTCCGTTTCTCACAAAGCTGGTGTATGTTTCCTGCAATCCAAGGGCAGCAACGAATAACTTTGTAGAGTAAGTTTGAGTAATCTTGGGATTGTTCCTTCAAACAAAGCATCCATGGAAGGGAGTAAGTTCGAGTAATCTTGGGATTGTTCCTTCAAACAAAGCATCCATGGAAGGGAGTAAGTTTGAGTAATCTTCGGATTGTTCCTTCAAACAAAGCATCCATGGAAGGGAGTAAGTTTGAGTAATCTTGGGATTGTTCCTTCAAACAAAGCATTCATGGAAGGGAGTAAGTTTGAGTAATCTTAGGATTGTTCCTTCAAACAAAGCATCCATGGAAGGGAGTAAGTTCAAGTAATCTTAGGATTGTTCCTTCAAACAAAGCATCCATGGAAGGGAGTAAGTTCGAGTAATCTTAGGATTGTTCCTTCAAACAAAGCATCCATGGAAGGGAGTAAGTTCGAGTAATCTTAGGATTGTTCCTTCAAACAAAGCATCCATGGAAGGGAGTAAGTTCGAGTAATCTTAGGATTGTTCCTTCAAACAAAGCATCCATGGAAGGGAGTAAGTTCGAGTAATCTTAGGATTGTTCCTTCAAACAAAGCATCCATGGAAGGGAGTAAGTTGGAGTAATCTTGGGATTGTTCCTTCAAACAAAGCATCCATGGAAGGGAGTAAGTTCGAGTAATCTTAGGATTGTTCCTTCAAACAAAGCATCCATGGAAGGGAGTAAGTTTGAGTAATCTTGGGATTGTTCCTTCAAACAAAGCATCCATGGAAGGGAGTAAGTTCGAGTAATCTTAGGATTGTTCCTTCAAACAAAGCATCCATGGAAGGGAGTAAGTTTGAGTAATCTTGGGATTGTTCCTTCAAACAAAGCATCCATGGAAGGGAGTAAGTTTGAGTAATCTTGGGATTGTTCCTTCAAACAAAGCATCCATGGAATGGAGTAAGTTTGAGTAATCTTAGGATTGTTCCTTCAAACAAAGCATCCATGGAAGGACATTTGCAAATAAAACATTCTTTTCTTGTTAATACATATGCATGAACATATTAGGACAAACAAATGTTAAACTATCAGTTTGAATGTGCTGTTCCTTGGTGCCATGTTTTTATTTTAAAAGCCCTTTCTAGGTAACCTAATAATGCATGTCATACATGTTGATGTCTTTATACAGAAAATTAAGATAGTGGTTTATGTTGCAGCATAAATCGATCCAAAGTCGTTTATATCCAATAATCTAACCAACAATTGAAAATTGTGCAAAACAAGATGTCAGTTGTATTGGAGTTGTTGGCGGTGTAAAAATAGTAAACACTGGACAGAGCAGCAGATCATTTACCATAAATCGGGTTATTTTGGCGTCGGGATATTTTTGCGGTTTTCTCTCAAAAGCAGTGCGTTTTATTTTGGTGTGTTTAATTTTGGTGTTTCATCGAACTGATGTGTTAAATTTTGGCACCTTCGATAATTGCTCTTTAAATCGCAGTAGTGAGCAAGGTTAATATATATGATTTGTATAATATATATTGGTAAAGTATATAATTTGCGGGGACGGTGTCTATCCACTTTGAGATCTAACCATGACGACTAAACTGTGTTCATTAATTTTATGACATTAATTAATTACCACACATATCATTTAAGACCAAATGTTAATTATTGTCCTTTTGTCAGTAATTAACGATCACAGATTTAAATTTTAATCCTTTCGTATTTCAGCAGTATATCTTGATTGAATGATGATAAAGGTGTTAATTTTTTTTATCAATAACAGAGTTTCATTAGTAAATGATAAGCCTGACGTAATCATGTATGAATAGAAATTCACACATTGTGTTTTCTTAACAGTTTTATAAGAAAATAAGGAAATATGCATACAAATGTATACTTGTAAGTTTCCTTTATTCACACTTGTGTATTACCGGTATTTTAAGCCATAGACTTTACGATATTGTCTAACCGGTCAGCTATTTTGGCATGTCAAATATTGGTGCATGCTTTATTTTGGTGTGTTTATTTTTGGCTCTTTCACCGAAAGCGCCAAATTAGCCAAAATTAAACTACAACCAAAATAACCCGATTTACGGTACCTTAAATTACAAGTCAAGAAATGTTGGCTTTGTAACAAATTAAGATTATGCAAAACAGGGTGTCAGTTTTTGGATTTTTCAAAAAATTTTATTTGAATTAGTGGTAGTGTAAAAATGGCTCAACACTGGACAAAGGAAATATGTGATTTACATTTATTTGGTTCCTAATATTAGTATAACAGAACATGACTGTTTAACTTCCAGATATAACCTGCTCAATCCCAACCCTAAATTGACATGACTGCAAGTCTTCTTGTTGAATGTTGGGGTTTTCACTGGGTCCTCCACCTATTTAGCTGTAAAATTGCTGAAGGTGTCATACCCAAAAAAACTAACAAAAACTTTAACAAAATTTAATTAATTTGCACGTCCCGTCATTGAATGCAATATGTATCTGATGGGATTACTATTAATCTGTCTTCGGTACGTAAAAATGGGGTGGGGGTGGAATCCAAAGAAAGTATATATTAAGATCTTGTTACACCTTTGTGTTTACTTATATCTAAGAACATTGATTTTGGGGTATTATTATAATTTTACTCTTAGTCTGATATTATGCTTTTGTTGCTCAGTACTAGACCAACAACAGTTTATGTATGCAGCTTGTAATATGATTTTTAGCTCACCTGACCCAAAGGGTCAGTGTGAGTTATTCTCATCACTTTGCGTCCGTCTTCGTGGTCGTTGGCCGTAAACTTTTTACATTTTAATCTTCTTCTCCACAACCACTTGGCCAATTGGAACCAAACTTGGCAGGAATGTTTATTGGGTGGTTCTTAACAAAGTTTGAGTTTTTGGTGCTGATCAAATATGAAACATGGCTGCCAGGGCCATTAATGCGTTCTGATTGGCTGAAATTTAAAAATCTTCTTCTCATAAACTGCTTGGCAGATTGATTTGAAATATTGCAGAAATGTACCTTAGATGGTCCTCTACAAAGTTTGAGTTTTTTGTGCCGATCCAAAATCGAAGATGGCCGCCATTGCAGGACATAGTTTAACATAGGACCCTATGGGAAAAACATACAGTTTAACATAGGACCCTATGGGAAAAACATACAAACAACTTCTTCTATGAAACTGTTCCACACAATGAAGCCAAATTAATAAGGAAATGAAGGTTGCATAATTATCTTATTGTTTTGGGTTTTTCGAGCCAATTGCAAATTCAACATGGCTTCCAGAGCCGTTAATGTGTTCTGATTGACTGAAATTCAAAAATCTTCTTCTCATAAACTGCTTGGCAGATTGTTTTGAAATATTGCAGAAATGTACCTTAGATAATCCTCTACAAAGTTTGAGTTTTTTGTGCCGATCCAAAAGTCCATGATGGCCGCCAGCGCAGGACATAGTTTAACATTGGACCCTATGGGAAAAACATATATACAACTTCTTCTTTGAAACTGTTCCACACAATGAAGCCACATTAATAAGGAAATGAAGGTTGGATAATTATCTTATTATTTTGGGTTTTTCCAGCCAATTGCAAATTCAACATGGCTTCCAGGGCCATTAATGCATTCTGATTAGCTGAAATTCAAAAATCTTCTTCTCATAAACTGCTTGGCAGATTGATTTAAAATATAGCAGAAATGTACCTTATGTGGTCCTCTACAAGGTTTGAGTTTTTTGTTCCAATCCAAAATCCAAGATGGCTGCCATCACAGGACATAGTTTAACATAGGACCCTATGGGAAAAACATACAAACAACTTCTTCTCTGAAACTGTTCCACACAATGAACCCAAATTATGAAGAAAAGATTAATGGATATTTATCTTATTATTTTGAGTTTTTTGAGCCAATTGCAAATTGAACATGGCTTCCA
Organism: Limnoperna fortunei; assembly: GCA_944474755.1. Taxonomy (NCBI): domain Eukaryota; kingdom Metazoa; phylum Mollusca; class Bivalvia; order Mytilida; family Modiolidae; genus Limnoperna; species Limnoperna fortunei. The sequence goes on along the minus strand of OX104121.1, from coordinate 53,988,724 downwards.
GGGCTACTAATGGGTTCTGATTGGCTGAAATTTCAAAAATCTTCTTTTTACAAACCGCTTAGCAGATTGATTTGAAATATAGCACAAATGTACCTTAGATGGTCCTCTACAAAATTTGAGGTTTTTTTTGGCGATCTAAATTCCAAGATGGCCACCACAGTGGAATACAGCTTAACATAGGTCCCTATGGGAAAACCATACAAACAGTTTCTTCTCTGTAACTCAGTTCCACACAATTTAACCAAATATTGCAGAAGTGAATCCAAGATAGTAATCTTATTATTTGAAGTATGTTTCAACCTGATAGGAAATTCAACATGGCTGCCAGAACTGCAAATGTGTTCTGACTGGCTGAGATTTTAAAATTCGTTTTCTCACAAACAACTTGGCAGATTTTGCTGATTGTAAATTCAACATGGCAAAATTCATAGAAACATCATCTTCACATAAACTCTTTAGCATTTAATATCAAAATTTGCAAGAAAAGTCTTGTCTTAAAAGTTTTTTTGTAAGTCAGGTGAGCGATACAGGCTCTTAAGGGCCTCTAGTTATAGTTCAAATTTAATTTTGCAAACATTTATTTAGTGAACAGGGGCCTTGGTGGCCAAGTGGTTAAGGTAGTTCATCTACTATTGATCACATGGTCTGTCAACACTGAGGTTGCTGGTTTGAGTCTAGCTCCAGTTTTCCTACCGAAGGTAGGGGGGTTTTCTCTGGCTTCCTCCCCAATAAAAACTAGAGGCCATGATATAGCTGAAAAATTGCTGAAAGTGGTGTTAAACATCATTTAAACAAACAATAAACAATTGACAACATCATGTGTAAGTCATCAGTCCATAAAACAAACAACATGCCATCAGTGCCAAACATTAACAGTTACTGACAACACCAAAGTAACTTTGTCAAATTTATATTAAATTTCACAGAAAAATATCTTCAAATCATAAACAATTTGTATGTTTAATAAATTATCATTCTAATTTCAGTTTGACAAGGAGAATGTCAAGGAAGACCAAAGGAGAACCTTATAAACCAGTAAAGGCCATTCCATTGGACCTGTTCCCACATACCAAACATTGTGAGATGATCATCTTGTTTGAACGTGAACTTCCTAAAAACTCTGGACAGGAACATGATGATAGTTCATAATTTTAATAAATTTTAGACAATACATTTATGTAGAATTCGTTGTCATATTGTGCTCCAATTAAGGAATTTTTCATTGTTCCATCTGAATTCACTGGAATAAAATGCCATTGATTAGAACATTTTTACAATAGATTAGCATTTGAATCTTGGCCTTAATTTCTCTAAACAAAAGGATGGGTTTGTGCTTGAATATGCATTCTGAACATACCAACAACAAAATTACATGCTGATCAGTTTGTTCTAGATTTCATTAAGAAGCAAAGTTTTAATGTATGTGATGACTAATGTATATAGTATTTTAAATTCCAGGTTTAAGCCACTTTTAGCAATTTTTTAGCTGTAGTGTGTGCATTTCTTTGTGAAATGTTGTTGCCATTTCTTTGTGAAATGTTGTCTATTTCTTTGTGAAATGTTGCCATTTCTTTGTGGGATGGGAGGATATCATAGTGCCTAGTAATAGCTACAATATGTTTTTAAAAAAATGTAAAGAAGCTATCGGTACATTATTGTAGCTAGGATAGTAAAAGCACTAAACTTTTGTTTGATATAACTACATGTACATTTACCACCCAACCCCACAAGGTTAATTTTTATAAAAACACAACACATGTATCATTTGTTGGAAATGTCACTTTACATGACTTGCTTGCATAATGCACCAACAGTAACCTAAAAGGTGTTAGACTGAACAGTTCACAGTTGTCGAACACTGTTGGCTGGTTGATATTTTAATGGTTTTATTTTTAAGATTTAATTTTCCCAAGGAACTACTTGTGGCGAGATGGATAATGAGATCAAAGAAATAAGACAAATCGTAATCTGTTTATAGATGTTTTGTAACAAGGTGTTGCCACGTTGTCTTTAGAAATTTGCAATAATATATCCATTGACAATAGAAGAGTGATATGGGAATTTCCAAGCTTGCATGATCAAAGGGAAATTGAACAAAGATATTTATTAATAAACAAAGTATTTCTTCTAGAAATATAAAATATTATCAAAAACTCTTAAAAACAACCATAATGTTAAGCAATGTATGCATTTGTGTAATTGTGTACATGCTGACGACAGACAGGGCATTGCTTTGGACGAGGTAAAGCTTCTACACAATCAATACACAGACAAATATGTCCACAGTTTAACAAAATCACTTCTCTGGGGTTGGTTAGACATATCACACATTCTGGCGTTTCATTATTTGGAGTTGTGTCCCTTGCTGCAGCCCTAGCAGCTTGTCTAGCTCGTCGAGCCTCTGCTGCCATATTTTCAAACATTCTCCTGACTTTGTAATTCTTGTACAATTTCCTAGCTATGTATATAGCTAATCCTATACCAATAACACTAGCTATTCCAAGAAATACTTTGATCACTGTGGACTGGGATGAGTAATGCTTCATGATTTCTTCCCTGCTTCTGGTGGTCAGTATGTAGCGACTGCCATTATCTGGTGGTTGTAATTGTACCTTGTTGTTGTCAAGTTTTATTTGTCCAATACCAAGTAAAGGAGTTCCTATTAATAGCATTCTTTCATACTCGTGCAAACCTTTTGAAACATCACCAAATAGTCTGTCTAACCCACGCTGTAGAAGGTCTTTGGATTGGTTAGCTTGGTAACTATCGTAGGTTGTGGTTAAATCATCCATTAAGAAGCTGGCACTTTTAGGCTCTTGAATATGTACTTTATTGTCATTGGTAAATCCTGATAATATGGCCTGGAGATAAAATGGCACCACATCTACAGCATCTCGTATTACATTCTGTACATCAGTCCTGTAAAAAAAAGTATATATATAAAAAGAAGACAGTACAATTGCTACAAATAAATAAAACTGTGTAATGTTGTATGTAAAATATATGTAGACCTCATCCCAAAAAAGATGAATGGAAAACATGAGGGATAAAAGAAAAGTTGGCAGCTAATAAGGTTTGCAATGATATATTCCCAAATAACCACACAATGATAAAGATTTAAGAAGAAAAAAATCAAGAATATGATGAAAGTGGAAAAAAACTGACCACTTTGATATTTTATTATCTGTACAAAAAAGTACTGAATTGCATGCTTATTAATCCTAAACATGTAAAAAAAAGTCCAATCAAATTGATAAAAAAGGAAGACAATAAACTTTAAATGAGACATTAGCATAAAACTTTCCTATCTGAACATTTCGAAAAACAACAAATCTGCCACTGGATTTGTGCCATTTTTTCAATGTCAGGGGCCAGTAAATTAATTAAGGCTTGCCACTTTCCAAGCATAAAACCTTACTGTTATTTGCCTGATTATTATGTTTGTTTTTTCCACCAAGTTTTTTTTTTTATTATAAATATTGATCCTCAACATGTCATAAAGATATTTTGTACATGGATGTATTGGACATTACAGTTAAGCAGTAAACAAAGTTATTTTTATTATTAAATAATTTTATTGAATAAACAAAAGGATTCGATAACAGGCAAAGCCTATAATGATCCTCTCCTATAAACTGATTGTGATAACAAGGCATGCAAAATTACATACATACAATCATCAAAAGCACTATAATATAAACATTAGAAGTTTGTCTTATAAATTCTTTGGAGAATAAATTGTATGGCTGATTCTGGTTACAATATATAAAAATTTTGCTGATCAATACAATTATAGAGATTGAGTAATTGTAGTGTTTTTATTAAACACTATAAGTACTTAAGTAGCTTGTTATTTGATTAATGAAATAATTAGAAAATAAGAAGTGGAATATTATGGTACATGTATAGTAATGGGAAAAAATAATGAAAACAAAAGAAAAAACAGGACAAATAAGGACAATGGTTATGAACAAGGGATGGAGCTTTAGAACTTGAAGATTTGAAATTTGAAAACTAGTGGAATCTTTTTGTATCTTTGATAAATTCAAGCACTGCTTGTGCAATTTCTATGTTGTCATCTGGAGAGAGATTGGAATTATTTCCAAGAAGGGTATCAACATCTGGATGAGGGTTAAATTTTGAAAGTTTATGTAGTAAGTAAGCTCGATGATGCTCATATAATGGACATCGAAGAAAGAAGTGTGCGTTATCTTCGATGTTACAACCACAGTCACATTCAGAACTTTCAGATAAGTGAGATTGATATAAGTGATGGTTTAACTTACTAACTTCATTACGAAGACAACAGTATATTATATTTAAATGTCTTGGACCAATCAGGTAATGCTCAGGGGGACTCACCAGGTCAGAACTTAACTTGTTCCTGAACATAGAGATAGATGGCAAGTTTTGTACGTCAGGATCCAATTTGTTCCAAGCATCTAGTGCAGATGGAAAAAAACTAGTTTTATAGGTCTGAGTACGAGCCCTGGGAACATTAAAAAATCTGTGGTTTCTCAGAATATATTGTTCATCTAAGTTAATATTGGAGATAATATATTCAGATATATAACCAGGGAGGTATCCATGCAGTCATAAACTAATTTTTGATTTTTTCTTCTATTTTGCAATGAATTCCAACCAAGTTCTTTGTAAAGTTTCAATCGGGAAGTTCCCCTATGCATACCAGTAATGATCCTTGCTGCTTCATATTAAACTGACTCTAACATGTCTGACTCTTGCTTAGTGCAGTTATCCCAAACAATGCTACCATATTCAAGCATTGGCCTAATAAATGCTATATATAACTTTTCTAGAGACTTACGGTCAATATCATATTTGAGAAGTCTCAAAATATTTAATTTAGCACAAGCTTTAGAGTAGATTTTGTTAATTTGATCTCTCCATAGGCCCTGATAGTGAAGATTCAAACCCAGGTGCTTATGATTATAAGTATTTTCTAGTTCAATATCATTCATGAATAATGAGGCAACATTATCATGATTTTTTCTTGTAAAGAGCATAGATTTAGTCTTGGTAGCATTAAAGGACACACCCCACTCATTGGCCCAGATAGAAAGTTCTTCTAGGTCATTATTTAATGATTCTGTGGCTATATCAAGTTCATCAACTACACAGTAGAGACAATTATCATCTGCAAAAAGTTTGATCTTGTTAGATACAACTCCTACAATAACATTTACATATAGTAAGAATAAATAGGGACCTAAGATAGAACCTTGAGGTACACCGGCATGTATAGCTTTCCATGTTGAGTGGTAGCCATCCATGCATACTCGTTGTTGGCGATCATGCAGGTAATTTTCAAACCACTGAAGAAGGTTGCCTTTGACCCCATATTTTTGTAATTTGTATAAGAGTCCTTTGTGCCTTACCCAATCAAAAGCCTTGGAGACATCACAGAATACAAATCTAACATCTTTGCCTATGTCTAAATTTTTCATAATAACATCATAAATAACCAATAGTTGGTTAATAGTGGAGTCCTTGTGATAGAAACCTGATTGATCATCAGTAATAATACTATTTTGGATCAGGTAGTTGTGAAGAAATGAAGGATTTTAATGACTTTTTGTTTATTCCCTCTTTTTTATTGAATGTGAATTTTGTACCATTGTTACTCATGAACCAGATGTGGTAGAGACTTGTGGTTTTCACAATGTTAATGGTAACCATTGACCTTGATAATGGTCACATGTTCAAAGATCAAGGTTACTGTTTAATTCTCATCTTTAACAATGTGTGCAGATCTCCTCCTTAACCATTAAAGATATAAACTGAAACCTTAACAAAAAATGCAGATCCTGTTAAGAAATCTTTTTGAGACCTTTATAAGAGTTATCTCCCATGGGCTGATGAATTTATTTCAATATCTCAGTAACTATGCTTTATAAAGATATTGAGAAAGTAAATTAACTATTGATCATCATTGACCATGATTTTGAAAGAGGTCACAAGGTCAAAAGTCATCTAATTTGTTGATGTCATATGCCATTTGCAGAATTCCTCCTGAGCTGTAAGATATTTCAACTGAAACCACAATCAAAATGTAGATCCCTTAAAATTGATCTTGAATAACCCTTTTGTACTAGTTATCTCCCAAGGATCAATGAAATTTATTGCAAACACCCATAAAATAACTATAACAGATACTGATAGGATCTTCACTGTTGTTCATTGCTGACCTTCATCATGGTCAAGGTCAAGTCATATTTTTTATTTTTAGTTTTCCGTGTATTCCCTTAAATTTTCATTTTCATGAATCAAATGCAAATAAATATCTTGAACTGTTTTCTTACCATACTCCATTGCTTCTTTTAGATTTGTGTTCTACCAATGCTATATTTCTGATAACTCCTTTTGTATCATTTTGGTAGTGGCTTGTCAGTGTGTTAGTAGCTCCAGTAATTCCTTCTACACAGCCATATGCTATTGTGTGATCTGGTAGATCTTTTAATGTCTTTATCAATTCTTTGTCTATTCCATAAACTTTGGTTTTCTGTAGAAAAAGTTCAATAAAGTATCTAGAGTATAAAGTTATCTGTAAATTAACTTTAATTAAGAAATTTGGAGTAAAGGAAGATGTGACATATTATTTATCAAACACAAATTATTACTCTTATAATAACAAGAAAATGTCTTTCAACACTGATGTCCCACTGGGCCCATATTGGCATATATACATAAACACCCCTCTTTTTTCAACTGTGAAATATCTACAACAGTTTGCCAGTGAAGAAATCGTGTCATGTTGTAACTGTGTACTAAGTTTCAAGAAGATGTTAAGCCAAATTAATAAAAAAGGAAGCTTCAAGATGAAGGTAAATATGAGGTAGGATGGATTCACCTTATAAAATTCATTAGCACATTAATACAGCAATAATGTCCTTTATTATAAAAGTCACAATTTCACATTCACTTATAGTCTTATAGCATACTGTATTATTATTTAAATTATTATTAAATTCAGGTCCTAAATTTAGTCATGTTTCATATGTCACATAACCCAAGCTGTAATTAAAAGTTTTTTGTTCTCAATTACCTTTGATCTCATTTATCCAACTAACAAATTTCAACTGTAGTAATTTTCTTATCCAAAGTTGGATAAATAGGAATGATCAGTTAATTACATGCATGTACATCAATAATTGCCAACTTTTGAATACCTCAATGGGATTGATCAGTTGAAATTTGACTTTAAAAATAAAACACTATAGGTAATGACGGTAGTGTGGGGAGGGGTTAACTTGATGACTTATTCCTATTCAATATGCCATGTGATGGTAATTAATATCTGCAACATATAGACAAGATCTTGTTTGAATAATTAATCTCTAAACTGCATGTGTGTAGGTAGTATTATAATGTCGTGAAGTGAAAATGTCCTTCTTTTCAGTACTTGCTTTTATTGATATGCTGACTGTTGTTAAATTGTTTGTACTCTTAGTCTTAATTTAACTTAAATGCCGTTTCTGGGTCGTGGGGATTATACTCTGTTGTGTATTTATTACCTGAATTTGATCAACAGTCTTTCTGCCTCTTTTGTAAAAATAATAAAGTATTAAGGCTATACCAGCATCTGTTGCCAAACCAATAACTGCCCCAGTGATATTGTCTGACATTTCATCAGGGGGTACGTAAGGAAAGGGGAGCGAATCTCTGATTTCACAAGGTTAAAACGAAAGTACACAGTAAATTACCAAACTGTGACGGACGGAAAAACACCAGAAAACGATCTTATTCTGCAATTTGTACGAACCGTTTCAAAACGTTAATATTGATATCAGCTGATTTCATAAAAACTTGAGCAGTAAGTAAAGTGGATTTTATCGACATTAACTACATATGTGCATTTTTAAAAATCATAAAACACAAACGTTAAGGTTATGCTATTTTGAGTTATTATGACCTTCCACTCTGTCTAAGGGCTTGGACCTTGGATTGTAAAATTTATATTTAAGCTTTGCGTTTACTGACCGGCGACATACACCAATGGTACTTAATTCTTCTGTAGTCATTCATTTGTAAAAACCAAATTTCTTCTGATAACTGCTAATTCCATGTGCTACATGAGGCTAGCACTATCTGACTATCTGAAAGAAGAACTCTTTGTTCTTACATGTTAAACTTTACACCTTATTAATTATCAAAATTTAACCATAGGTACTTATGGAAGCTCGCTGTTTGTTAGTAACACATATATTCCTTGAAATACTGTTATGCCTTGTATATTATAAGTGTAACAGTAGAGCATGAAATAACACCATTATCACTCCTGGGGATCGAACCCGTGATCTCAGTATTGGCAGCCAGCCCTCTAACCATGCTAACGAAGTGAGCTAAAGAAGTACTCTGTTTGCTCAGTTGATTTTGACTGGCTATATACCTACTACCCGGTAGAATGCAGATAGGCCTCCTGTTACACTTCCCCCGTTACGAAGAATCATCATACTCATAATGATTCACAACAAACACGACAAATCCTCCATGTGGGTTTCTCAGTTGGGTGCCAAATGTAACGGTAGAGCATGAAATAATCAGTTATTATCACATGTCAGCTCCGGGGATCGAACCCAGGATCTCAGTATTGCCAGCTAGCCCTCTAACCAAGTTAGCCATAAGAAGTACTCCGTTAAGCTGACGGTCAATTTTGACTGGCTATATACCTACTACCTGCTAGAACGCAGATAGGCCTCCTGTTACATAAGTATGGAAATTAAAGACAAACAAATATAATTTTCAAGAAAGGTGGTTGGAGCTTATTGGGGCACCAGGGGTTCCTTTCCACAAGTACCTATGAATTTAACATACCTTGAATTACCTAGTCTGAGAATTCTCTGCCGTTCAACCTTTTTTTTGCGTGAGAAAAAACACAAAAAAGTAGGACGGCAAGGGATTCTCAGACTAGGAGTTACCAATATTATACAACTGAAAAAAAAATGTAATGGAAGCCTGTGTGCATCCTTAGATCTATAGACAATCAAAATCGACTAAACTGAAAGAGTTCTTGGTAAGGGGCAGATCCAGAATTGAAGCACTATATATATATTGGAATCATGATATCAATGTTGTTTTGTGCACATATATGTATATATACGTCTACAAATTAAGCTCAACACTGTTTGAATTAGATTTTTAACACTGTCAAATTTTTGCTTTCCCTCAGCGGGATTCGAACTCACACCGTTGTGACACTGTGGCACCAATTCGCCTGCACTATGTCCAGCGGTCTAGACCCCTCGGCCAAATCCGCTATAGAAAAATATAGCTTCATTAACCGGGATGAATCGTAGACATAGACATAGTACATGTGTACTAGCGTGTGACGATGGAATTTTCGTAACCAATACGTATTAATCCGACAGTAATCTAATTCATGCTGAATTAGATAACTGTCGGATTAATACGTATTGGTTACGAAAATTCCATGAATTAGATTACTGTCAGATTATATACTGTATATTTTCAGATGTCAAAGGATAAGTTACGTTTCATTACTTACCTGTCACCTGGTGTACCTGTTCAAGTGTTTGAAATTATAATGCAGTATTTAGAAGAAGTGACAGGAAAACAGTCCTATTTGATACATGAATCCAGGTGGAGTGGTCCCCCTTTAGATAGAGACCCATTTACCAATGATGATGTAGATATTGGTAAGGAAAATTCTATTTGTACGAAATTTGACTAATGAATTGCAACACTTTCTTAAAAAATTATTATGCTTGTCCTAAAATATTGCTCCCTAGACGTTAAGCATTGAATCTGTCCATTTTATCATTCCATCCAACATTTTAAGTTGTTGTTTAGCAGAGTTATATTTAGTTTATAAATCTGCAGAATATTACTCAGTCATGGAAATTAAGACAATTTTTGTATCTAATGAGTACAGAATACAAGAATGTGCAATTATTATAAAATGGTCAAGTTCTAATGTATTTTAAGTTATTGTTAATAAATTTTATAACAGATAATAATTGCTATAGAATTAACCTTGCATGACAACAAGATATATTGAAGTTAAAAATACTTATACTGTAGAAGTTTAAATTGGTATGTATATATGCATATAAGGTAAAATGAAAGAATCTTACTATTCTGCATTGGTTGAAACACATATTTGAAGTTTTACTACTCCTGTACTGTACAGATGTGACAATGTGTTTTTATATTGCCCACTATATACCATGGTCATGGTTTTTTTATATTTAGAACTTCACCACCATACACCATGGTGGTATTCTGCATTATATCGTGTTCTGTCCTTTACATATCATGACCCATCCTGGTCAACTACGGAGGATTTTGAAAACAAAATGAATCTGCATTCTTGCTAATCTATATTCAGAACATGAGAATACCTTGCTGTAGCTGTTCATGTATTAGGTTTGTTTGTTTGTTTGATGGTGTTTAATGCCACTTTCAGCAATTTTTCAGCTATATCATGGCGTCCAGTTTTTATTGGGGGAGAGAGCCGGAGTACCCGGAGAAAACCCTCGACCTGCGGTAGGAAAACTGGCAATCCTTGTCAATTAAGATTGGAGTTGAGTACACCCTGCCTGCAGTGAGAATCGAACCCGCAATCTCAGTGTTGACAGACCACGTGATCAATAGTAGACTAACTACCTTGACCACTCGGCCACCGAGGCCCCTCATGTATTAGGAGTTTCACTACTCCTGTACTATAGTTGTTCATGTATTACCAGTTTCACTACTCCTGTACTATAGTTGTATATGTATTACGAGTTTCGCTACTCCTGTACTATAGTTGTGTTGTATTCCTCAGGATTTGTTTGCAGTGCAGCATTTCTCAGACTAGTGGAAGAAAAAAGATCTGTAGAGCTTTGTAAAGCAGCACCAGTCCACTACCATCCAAACGGAGAGCAAAAGCCAATCTATTTTTCTGATGTTATTGTCCATGCAGACACAAAACAAAAGTAAGATTTATATAGAAGCCTCCTTTCTAATCTTATGGTGTACTGTCAATGTTGTTTTTGTATGTCTGAAGATGGCAGACAAAAGATAAGATGTTAAAATATCTAGAAGTTCACAGTTATTAAAAAAAATGTTTAGCAAAAGACTGTCATGCAAGGAACAAACTTTAATACCTCTATTACAGAGTTACAATGAACATCATAATTTAAAGCACAATTCATTACAAACAACAAACAAAACCATATGTACATGTAAATGTTAATTAGGTGATCTTAATTAGTTTTTGATACTGGGGCAATAAAAGCAAAAGGGTATCTAGGTATTTCACGTTTCACCACAACACTGCAGCAATCTGCTTTTCTCAGCTATGCATTGCACAACATGTGTATGGCACAGTTTTGAAAACCCATATATGTCTATATTGGGGGTTTTAATTGTTTTTTCCAAGTAATATTTGGAATAGTTTCTCATTGTCAAATGCATTTAGTTCCACAAAAAGGTCAACACTGCTAAAATCAGGTTAAAGTTCATTTGTTTTTTCAGTGACAAATTCAAAGTGTTTGAGGATCTTAAAGGATATTCATTTGCATTTAATGATCCACTGTCCCTCAGTGGAGTACTGGTCGTCCTAGGGGAATTGAAGAAAAGAGGATATAATTCTACATTCTTTGGAAACCAAATGCGATCAGGTATATAAATGTTTATTGTGCTGGTAGTTTATATTTTATAGAGATGAATAGAATCTTGCTGTAGTGTTGTTGGGATTTTCTATCTCTTACTTGTCAGTGATGTTTGATTATATATTTGTCATTACGCTTTGAAGGTGTGTAACATGTGGAAAATGTTGTGACATTGCACACTGGTAGAAAAAGAAAACACAATCGCACAAGTTAGCAAAAATAATAACATGTCGGGTTGAAGTCTAAATTATATGTCTGATCCTCATTTCATTACCAGTTGTAGTTTCCTATGGAACATTGGGGTTTTCTTCGGGTACTCAGGCTTCTTCCCCCAATAAAAACTGGATGACATTATATAGCTGAAAATTGCTGAAAGTGGTGTTAAACATCATTGAAATTAATAAACAAACAAACAAACCAATTGTAGTTCAAATACATTTTATAATGTCCATCACATATTGATGAAATATTTATCAGGATAAGAAATATCATTTGGAATACCCCATACAAGTATGAAACTTCCAACTTAACAATGCTCAGTACCAAGTGGAACTGTGTAAACATTTGATTCATGTTTATGTTTGTCCTGTTACCATAGTTACATGTACAAGGAATGTTGTAATTAATAGATATAATTTTTTGGACTGCAAATAGTAAATTTGCTAGGATCTATTGTTTATATTAATCTGTTTACTACATAATGAAGTTATATTTGTTTTGATATTTTGAAGGTTCCCATAGAAACTCGATAAAGATGGTACTAGACAGGAAAGCTGATGTTGCAGCAATAGATTCCAATGCTTTACAGTATTATTTATTGGAACATCCAGAATTCAAGGACAGTATCAGAGTACTAACGTCATTTGGGCCGATGCCAATATATCCTGTTGTTTTTAACTCAAGATTGCCAGGTAAAATGTAACAAACAATTTCAGCAGTCTTTCCACAACTGGCTTACTCGGAGCAAAACATGTCCAACACCACGCAATATTTGTATCTGATCAGTGTATTGTGTATTTATATGTTCTGCACACTGGCAATGGAGAAGGAAACTTTGAACTTTAACCTGTGTTCTGTATTGCTGGTAGCTTGTTCTTACTCTTAAATGATACTGAAACAGTCTTTAAATTTTGTTTACGATTAATTCATAAAATACATGTAAAAATTAAAATTATTAACTTTTATAAAGCCATTTAAAAAAAACTTGCAAATTGTAAAACCAGTCTAGGGATAAATGAAAGTCTACTTTTTATCTTTGAGTACATAATAAGAATTTAATACACAAATGTCAACAAAGAGGAAAAAACAAGTACAGGAGTTAATATTTCCCTGATAACAGGAAACAAACCAGTCAATTCAATTGACAGGATGTAAATGTGGAAATGGGACAACATTAAACAATCAGTTTATTATTATATTTGTTATAAAAATGGTATAAGGTCTGCTAGACATCAATCAGTCTTAAACAATCAAGGAGAGAGTAAACACAATTATAAACATATTTTCAGTGATTGGTCTTATTAGTTACATTATTTATTGATAGTGTACAAACTACACTTGATCTTAATTTGGTTAACTAAGTCATGTGCACAAGTTGGTTAGCATGTCTTTTGTGTCAGATAACCTGAGTATCTTGTGTCAGATACCAGGAGTGCCTTGTGTCAGATAACATGAGTATTTTGTGTAAGATGAGTATCTTGTGTCAGATACCAGGAGTGCCTTGTGTCAGATAACATGAGTATTTTGTGTAAGATGGGTATCTTGTGTCATATACCAGGAGTGCCTTGTGTCAGATAACATGAGTATCTTGTGTAAGATGAGTATCTTGTGGCAGATAAAATGAGTCTCTTGTGTCAGATAACTGAAATATCTTGTGTCTGACAACATAAGTAGCTCATATCAAACGACAAAAGATTTAAATTTACAACATTTTAAAAGTAAAACCACTTAAGGACTAAAGGTTTGCACTTTACCAATATTAAGCAGTTCTTGACCCTGTTGTTGCCCATCATGTAAAGTAAAAAATTTTGCCAAATTATTACATAAAACATCTGTTGGTTGACAAATATATGTTATATGCTTTTATACATATATTTTTGTATATTTTTTAAAATTGTGTTGTGTTGTCTTGCATGTAGCCATATCTGTATCTCATTGACTTAAAACTTCTGGTGGAAATATATAGTACATGCAATATACATATATTTAAGGCTTTACACTTTCTGAGTAGAAAGCCTTTTTGTTACAAGTCTGTTTTCTTTTTATTGTTCTGCCAAGTTTTCTTTTTCCCATTATAAATTTTGTTTCTGGACATATTGTAATGGACATTTTGTACCATGAATGTATTATAGGATAAAACACCATTTTCAATGGATTTATCGGTATATCAACAAGACCAACTCACTCACAAACAAATAAAAGTCCGAAGGACTTTCATGATATGTTTGTGAGTGAGTTGGTCTTGTTGATATACCGATAAATCCATTGAAAACGGTGTTTAATCCTTATAATCCTTTAAAATTGCATTAAGAAATTAATTTATCTAACGCGTTTCTTAACTTCATATTTCTTGTGTATTTGGTAGCTGGATTGACTGAACGTATGAATATTTTGTTTATTTTTAAATGTACGCTTATTTCCATAAACCATTTTCTGACTTTAATAAACACAATTTTAAGTTTAACATCAATCTGTAACCTTATTCTCTGTATCGAACACAAGGAAAGTTTTAAATTTAACAAATCATTAATGATAATTCATCAAACAAATAATTTGTAAGTTGATCGCTACTTTCTATATTGAAAGCCGCCATGTTTGTTTACATTGGTTACGCTAAAAATAGTTCGGTCAACGTCGTTTATCCTAAAATAAATGGAGTCAACTTCATTTATCAAAAAATATATTTCGTTAAAAACCTCAACCGGAAGTAATCTAGACCAATCAAATAAACGTATTTATAAATATGCAAATCACATTAGAATTATTAGATATTACACTTTTGCAGTTAACCATGGCACACTGAACATTTCTTCTTTACAGAGTTGTTTCCCATGTCAGTAAACAGATTGTGTGCATATAAACTTTGAAACTTTGAAGCCATGAAAGATATCGCAATAAAAGATGTTCCAACATGTTCAAGACAATTCGTTCTAAAATTGTAGCACAGAAGATTTGACAGGAGTTATTTCCCTTCCTTTCTTGCAAATGTAGATCTTCTTAAGGTCTTAAATTGACATATATTTTTATTGATTCTTTGCTATATCTCAATTACTATAACTGATATTGACATGGGACCTTAACTATGGGTCTTTATTAACATTGGAAAAAAGTCACAATGTCAAAGGTCAAGGTCATCTATTAATTTTGATGTGTTGTGAAAAGACACATCTCCTTTTTAACCATATGAGATACAGAACTGAAACCACCACCAAAATGTAGATCCCTTAAAGTTCTTCAAGCATCAAACATATTGAATGACCATTTATCCCCTGGATTGAATACGTATACACTTATTGTAAGTAGCCATATCTCAGTAACTATAACAGGTATTGACATAGGATCTTTACTGTTGATCATTGGTGACCTTCAGCAAGATCAAGGTCACACTGTTAGAGCTTAAGGTCAAATCACATTTATTAAAATTTTCATTTCCATGTAAATGAAACGGTGAATTTTGATAAATGCTTAGTTTTGACATTTAAGTTAAAAAACAGATCAAAAGGTCATTAATCAAAGTCATTTATGTCTCTTTACATCCTTTTTTATTACCTTTTATATTTGAAAATATATTGGAATGGTCTTTTCTTTATTTTGTTTACATTGTGAAATATACTTTACTTTAATATAACAAAGGTTAGGGTCAATATAGTCTAAAATTTGGCCTTTCCTATTTTACCTTATATATATGTTTTATACTTTGTTGTGTTGTCTTGCTAGTAACCATAAGTACTAAATTTAGTTCCAAGGAGGAGATATGTGTGCTCACTCATGTTCCATGATGAAACGTTTTATTATTCTACAGTCTTCTTTTCCAGCTGAATTAAAGAAGCAGATTACTGATGCACTGCTAGACCTACATAACAAGCCAGAATGGTTTGGGAAGTTGAGAGATTTTCGGATACAAAAATTTGCTCCTGTAGACATGTCTTTTTACAACATGGAAACAAAATTATCAGAATCTGTGGAAGGTCTACAAATATCTTCTGCATATTATTGATCTGTTGTATAAATCTCAAGGATTCTTGTCAGTATTGAAAAGAGAGATTACTTAATAATATTGTATTACATGAAGTGGTATGGTTTTTATATATACATGTAACTAGTAATTGGAAAAAATAAAATTAAAAAATTAAATGTGTCATTAATTTTAATGATAAATATGTTGTTGTTTTATGGGTTTTATTTTGCTGCAAATTAGTGTAGGTTAGTTTTTTAACATTTGCAATTGTTGTGTGATTTTAAAATATGTTGCAATAGTCATAGTCAGCTGCTCCATATTGTTTTGTTGATCATCAAATTTGGGTGTCAAATGTTAAGAATCTCAGTGTTGACTTATGACATACAAAGATTTGGTGATGTTACCTAGTTTGGTACTGACGTTAGACTTGTTATTTTTGCAATGTAATAGTTTAAGGAGTTATTTTTGGTAATTAATATATGATTAATTTTTATTTCTTTAAATTTGCACATAGATTGCAGCAAAGCTTACTAGCAACAAGAACTTATTTGGTATAATGTTTTTACACGCAGTCACAATATTGCCATGCTTATATTTCTTATGCTGATAATACAATGTATATTATTACATGAATTTTGCATATTTTTGATTGGTTGAAAAACAACTTTCGTGTCATGATAAATCAAAACAGTACTAAAATTAATCAGAATATGGAAATTTTTGTCTGCTGCATAATTCCGCTGCACAGTGGTCAAGCGGAATCAAATATTGACCTAGTTTTTCTCTTAAAATGGATAGAAAAAATACAATTGTGTGGTAGCATCCTCTGTTTTTCTGATCAAGGAAGTTGGTGATTTTATTCATGTAATAAAACAATTACTGACTCTGATATATGGTCTCTGTCAAAAGTTATCAGTCCTCAAAAATGTATATTCACCTCATTTTCTCTGGCTGATAAATCGTAATAGTGACCTATATTAAAGTCTTTTATTGTATAATACATGTAATCGTAAATAATGACAAAACACACATACAAGATTATCCAAAAAATTGTAAACACCTTTTAATTTTGATATAGATTTCATAAAAAAATAATATTGAATATGATTTTTAGTGGGTTATGATGCACCAGTATTAATTTCCTGTTGTTAAAAAACAGTGTTAGTACTTACATTATAATAAGTTAAAGCTGAAATTTCCTGTTTTGTGTTTTTAATGGTTTATAGACTTTTTGTGTTTTTTTGTTATTGCTTTCCTTTTGATGTTTGAATATATAACTATGCATTGTAATGCTGTACATTTTGTAACATGAACACATCAACAATCTTAGGATATGTTTTATAGGATTAACCATGTAATTATATCTTGAATTTATCTTATTCTAATAAATATAAAGTTTAAAAATATTTAAATTACATTCCTATTTTAATTTGTAACAATATAAGTATTTGGAGGAAATGGAAAATAGACAACGAAATTATATGTTAAAACAAAACACTTGTATTATTCAGTTTGTAGTCAAAATGCTACACATTTTTTAGTTTTAAGATTATTTTATTTCCTGTGTTAATCCTGGAAAATGTTTGATAATAATTTTTCATATTGTTATTTTTTTTTTAATTGTTAAATTTTTGTTTAAAGTATACTATTGTTATGAAATATTCGTTAAACAATTTCATTGTCAAGTTAAGATAAAAGAGTTACCAAATTTGTTTTAGTGGTCATAACTTGCATGAAAAGTGGTCTGAATGTCTGATAGAAATAATTTTGTTATAAAATATAAAAAGTATGAATGAAGCATTTTCATTGAGATGATTCTTCTTTTACTGTTTTATCACTTACATCTTGACTTCAAGAATGTTTTCTATAATCTTATCTGTCTATTAAATATTTGTTTCTTATCTTCAACTTTATTAGTGTATGATATATATCATATATAAGGGAGAGA
The DNA here is from genome assembly GCA_944474755.1 of Limnoperna fortunei. Classification (NCBI taxonomy): domain Eukaryota; kingdom Metazoa; phylum Mollusca; class Bivalvia; order Mytilida; family Modiolidae; genus Limnoperna; species Limnoperna fortunei. Next base: position 53,970,966 of record OX104121.1, on the reverse strand, counting down.
AGCAATTTTAATACAGAATTTGGTACATTTGGCAAAACGTTTTTGGTACTCCAAATGTCATGAATCACACAACAGAAAACTACCCAATATTCATTTGTGTTTTAAATAAGAAAACTCAAACCATTATTATTTTATTTCACACTTCTGTTTTACTGTGTTTGAAAAACAAATTGACATTTTTCTGTGTGTGGAAACCCAACAGTATCATCTGTACAGTTACAGGTACTCAATTTATTGTTAATTTTTTATCCAATTTAAATTTAACTACATAAAAAAGAAATGAGTTTAACATTAATTGTTTAATAAATATATATTGGGTCATGAATATATACTGATTATACCACTGGTTGGTTCTTTATGTCCAATATTTTACCTTGAACGTTAGTAAAATGTGGGCATCAAGGGCAAATCAAATATATATTCCTGCCCTCAATGAATTATTTCAATTCTGATAGGACATCTGAAATATGTGAAAATCTTACTATGATGTTTTGATTGCTTATGACGTTGATTAGGAATATATATTTGTTTTGCGACTGGTGTATCGTCACATTGGAATGCTGACTCATCCCTCAGGAATTTCATAAATTTGCCAAAATCAAAAATTAATGTGCAAATATTTGTCCCTAGTCAAAATATCTTGAATAACTGTTTTGTGGTTTTTGTTATAACACTTAATTTTTATATTATAATTGACCTCAATTGATAAATTGTTAATACACTCAATAAACTGTATATACAAGATACATGTTGATTGTAATTTTTTTATCCACAACCTTACCCTCTAAAAACACAGTACAACAAATAATACCACTTCTTGGATACAACGAATAAAACCACTTACTGGATACAATGAATAATACCACTTACTGGATACAATGAATAATACCACTTACTGGATACAATGAATAATACCACTTACTGGACACAATGAATAATACCACTTACTGGATACAACAAATAATACCACTTACTGGATACAAAGAATAATACCACTTACTGGATACAATGAATAATACCACTTACTGGACACGATAAATAATACCACTTACTGGATAATAAGCAAAAGTTGTTAACTGATGGCAAGTTCATATGCATTTCAAGCAGATAGAAGGATGTTTGACTGGTGAAATAACAGTATGACTGTATTCCTGCTGAAGGTCTGTTTTCACCTGGTACTCTGACTTCCTCTCCCAATAAAACTGGATGCTAAGATATTTCTCATTTCAGACTTAAATGATGAGGATTGAAAGGGATACTTCAGCTTTCTCCCCATATCAACTGGACACTATGATATAGCTCTCCTATTAGATCACCTGAAGGAGAACAAGTGGACTTGATGACGTAGTTAATCTTCTCTACCTGTATGATACAATCTGTCCTGTCAGATCACCTGTGGACTAAGTACAGTAGTTAATATTCTCTACCTGGATGATACACTATGTCCTGTCGGATCACCTGTGGACTATGTACAGTAGTTAATATTCTCTACCTGTATGATACACTATGTCCTGTCGGATCACCTGTGGACTAAGTACAGTAGTTAATATTCTCTACCTGTATGATACACTATGTCCTGTCATATCACCTGTGGACTAAGTACAGTAGTTAATATTCTCTACCTGTGTGATACACTATGTCCTGTCGGATCACCTGTGGACTATGTACAGTAGTTAATATTCTCTACCTGTATGATATACTATGTCCTGTCGGATCACCTGTGTACTAAGTACAGTAGTTAATATTCTCTACCTGTATGATACACTATGTCCTGTCGGATCACCTGTGGACTATGTACAGTAGTTAATATTCTCTACCTGTATGATATACTATGTCCTGTCGGATCACCTGTGGACTAAGTACAGTAGTTAATATTCTCTACCTGTATGATACACTATGTCCTGTCGGATTACCTGTGGACTAAGTACAGTATTTAATATTCTTTACCTGTATGATACACTATGTCCTGTCGAATCACCTGTGGACTATGTACAGTAGTTAATATTCTCTACCTGTATGACACACTATGTGCTGCCGGATCACCTGTGTACTATGTACAGTAGTTAATATTCTCTACCTGTATGATACACTATGTCCTGTCGGATCACATGTGGACTAAGTACATTAGTTATTAGTCTCTAACTGTATGATATACTATGTCCTGTCGGATCACCTGTAGACTATGTTCAGTATTTAATATTCTCTACCTATATGATACATTACGTCCTGTCGGATCACCTGTGGACTAAGTACAATATTTAATATTCTTTACCTGTATGATACACTATATCCTGTCGGATCACCTGTGGACTAAGTACAGTAGTTAATATTCTCTACCTGTATGATACACTATGTACTGTCGGATCACCTGTGTCCTATGTACAGTAGTTAATATTCTCTACCTGTATGATACACTATGTCCTGTTGGATCACCTGTAGACTAAGTACAGTAGTTAATATTCTCTACCTGTATGATACATTATGTCCTGTCGGATCACCTGTGGACTATGTTCAGTAGTTAATATTCTCTACCTGTATGATACACTATGTCCTGTCGGATCACCTGTGGACTAAGTACAGTAGTTAATATTCTCTAACTGTATGATACACTATGTCCTGTCGGATCACCTGTAGACTAAGTACAGTAGTTAATATTCTATACCTGTATGATACATTATGTCCTGTCGGATCACCTGTAGACTAAGCACAGTAGTTAATATTCTCTACCTGTATGATACATTATGTCCTGTCGGATCACCTGTGGACTAAGTACAGTAGTTAATATTCTCTACCTGTATCACACACTATGTGCTGCCGGATCACCTGTGTACTATGTACAGTAGTTAATATTCTCTACCTGTATGATACATTATGTCCTGTCGGATCACCTGTGGACTAAGTACAGTAGTTAATATTCTCTAACTGTATGATACACTATGTCCTGTCGGATCACTTGTAGACTAAGTACAGTAGTAAATATTCTCTACATGTATGATACATTATGTCCTGTCGGAACACCTGTGGACTATGTTCAGTAGTTAATATTCTCTACCTGTGTGATACACTATGTCCTGTCGGATCCCCTGTGGACTATGTACAGAAGTTAATTTTCTCTACCTATATGATATACTATGTCCTGTCGGATCACCTGTGGACTAAGTACAGTAGTTAATATTCTCTACCTGTATGATAAACTATGTCCTGTCGGATCAACTGTGGACTAAGTACAGTATTTAATATTCTTTACCTGTATGATACACTATGTCCTGTCGAATCACCTGTGGACTATGTACAGTAGTTAATATTCTCTACCTGTATCACACACTATGTGCTGCCGGATCACCTGTGTACTATGTACAGTAGTTAATATTCTCTACCTGTATGATACACTATGTCCTGTCGGATCACCTGTGGACAAAGTTCAGTAGTTAATATCCTCTACCTGTATGATACATTATGTCCTGTCGGATCACTTGTGGACTAAGTACAGTAGTTCTTATTCTCTACCTGTATGATACATTATGTCCTGTCGGATCACATGTGGACTAAGTACAGTAGTTATTAGTCTCTAACTGTATGATATACTATGTCCTGTCGGATCACCTGTGGACTATGTTCAGAAGTTAATATTCTCTACCTGTATGATACATTATGTCCTGTCGGTCACCTGTGGACTAAGTACAGTATTTAATATTCTTTACCTGTATGATACACTATGTCCTGTCGGATCACCTGTGGACTAAGTACAGTAGTTAATATTCTCTAACTGTATGATACACTATGTCCTGTCGGATTACCTGTGGACTAAGTACAGTAGTTAATATTCTCTACCTGTATGATACACTATGTCCTGTCGGATCACCTGTAGACTAAGTACAGTAGTTAATATTCTCTAACTGTATGATACACTATGTCTGTCGGATCACCTGTGGACTATGTACATTAATTAATATTCTCTACCTGTATGATACACTATATCCTGTCGGATCACCTGTGGACTAAGTACAGTAGTTAATATTCTCTAACTATATGATAGACTGTGTCATGTCGGATCACCTGTGGACTAAGTACAGTATTTAATATTCTTTACCTGTATGATACACTATGTCCTGTCTGATCACCTGTAGACTATGTTCAGTATTTAATATTCTCTACCTGTATGATACAATATGTCCTGTCGGATCACCTGTAGACTAAGTACAGTAGTTAATATTATCTACCTGTATGATACATTATGTCCTGTCGGATCACCTGTGGACTATGTTCAGTAGTTAATATTCTCTACCTGTATGATACACTATGTCCTGTCGGATCACCTGTAGACTATGTTCAGTATTTAATATTCTCTACCTGTATGATACACTATGTCCTGTCGGATCACCTGTAGACTAAGTACAGTAGTTAATATTCTCTACCTGTATGATACATTATGTACTGTCGGATCACCTGTGGACTATGTTCAGTAGTTAGTATTCTCTACCTGTATGATACACTATGTCCTGTCGGATCACCTGTAGACTATGTTCAGTATTTAATATTCTCTACCTGTATGATACACTATGTCCTGTCGGGTCACATGTGGACTAAGTACAGTAGTTAATATTCTCTACCTGTATGATACACTATGTCCTGTCGGATCACCTGTGGACTAAGTACAGTAGTTAATATTCTTTACCTGTATGATACACTATGAACTGTCGGATTACCTGTGGACTATGTACAGTAGTTGATATTCTCTACCTGTATGATACACTATGTCCTGTCGGATCACCTGTGGACTAAGTACAGTACTTAATATTCTCTATCTGTATGATACATTATGTCCTGTCGGATCACCTGTGGACTAAGTACAGTATTTAATATTCTTTACCTGTATGATACACTATGTCCTGTCGGATCACCTGTGGACTAAGTACAGTAGTTAATATTCTCTAACTGTATGATACACTATGTCCTGTCGGATCACATGTGGACTAAGTACAGTAGTTAATATTCTCTACCTGTATGATACACTATGTCCTGTCGGATCACCTGTAGATTAAGTACAGTAGTTAATATTCTCTTACTGTATGATACACTATGAACTGTCGGATTACCTGTGGACTATGTACAGTAGTTGATATTCTCTACCTGTATGATACACTATGTCCTGTTGGATCACATGTGGACTAAGTACAGTAGTTAATATTCTCTACCTGTATGATACATTATGTCCTGTCGGATCAACTGTAGACTAAGTACAGTAGTTAATATTATCTACCTGTATGATACATTATGTCCTGTCGGATCACCTGTGGACTATGTTCAGTAGTTAATATTCTCTACCTGTATGATACACTATGTCCTGTCGGATCACCTGTAGACTATCTTCAGTATTTAATATTCTCTACCTGTATGATACACTATGTCCTGTCGGATCACATGTAGACTAAGTACAGTAGTTAATATTCTCTACCTGTATGATACATTATGTACTGTCGGATCACCTGTGGACTATGTTCAGTAGTTAATATTCTCTACCTGTATGATACACTATGTCCTGTCGGATCACCTGTAGACTATGTTCAGTATTTAATATTCTTTACCTGTATGATACACTATGTCCTGTCGGGTCACCTGTGGACTATGTACAGTAGTTAATATTCTCTACCTGTATGATACACTATGTCCTGTCGGATCACCTGTGGACTAAGTACAGTAGTTAATATTCTTTACCTGTATGATACACTATGAATTGTCGGATTACCTGTGGACTATGTACAGTACTTGATATTCTCTACCTGTATGATACACTATGTCCTGTCGGATCACATGTGGACTAAGTACAGTAGTTAATATTCTCTACCTGTATGATACACTATGTCCTGTCGGATCACCTGTAGATTAAGTACAGTAGTTAATATTCTCTTACTGTATGATACACTATGAACTGTCGGATTACCTGTGGACTATGTACAGTAGTTGATATTCTCTACCTGTATGATACACTATGTCCTGTTGGATCACATGTGGACTAAGTACAGTAGTTAATATTCTCTACCTGTATGATACATTATGTCCTGTCGGTCACCTGTGGACTAAGTACAGTATTTAATATTCTTTACCTGTATAATACACTATGTCCTGTCGGATCACCTGTGGACTAAGTACAGTAGTTATTATTCTCTAACTGTATGATACACTATGTCCTGTCGGATTACCTGTGGACTAAGTACAGTAGTTATTATTCTCTAACTGTATGATACACTATGTCCTGTCGGATTACCTGTGGACTAAGTACAGTAGTTAATATTCTCTACCTGTATGATACACTATGTCCTGTCGGATCACCTGTAGACTAAGTACAGTAGTTAATATTCTCTAACTGTATGATACATTATGTCCTGTCGGATCAACTGTAGACTAAGTACAGTAGTTAATATTATCTACCTGTATGATACATTATGTCCTGTCGGATCACCTGTGGACTATGTTCAGTAGTTAATATTCTCTACCTGTATGATACACTATGTCCTGTCGGGTCACCTGTGGACTATGTACAGTAGTTAATATTCTCTACCTGTATGATACACTATGTCCTGTCGGATCACCTGTGGACTAAGTACAGTAGTTAATATTCTTTACCTGTATGATACACTATGAATTGTCGGATTACCTGTGGACTATGTACAGTAGTTGATATTCTCTACCTGTATGATACACTATGTCCTGTCGGATCACATGTGGACTAAGTACAGTACTTAATATTCTCTACCTGTATGATACACTATGTCCTGTCGGATCACCTGTAGATTAAGTACAGTAGTTAATATTCTCTTACTGTATGATACACTATGTCTGTCGGATCACCTGTGGACTAAGTACAGTAGTTAATATTCTCTACCTGTATGATACACTATGTCCTGTCGGATCACCTGTAGAATAAGTACAGTAGTTATTATTCTCTTACTGTATGATACACTATGTCTGTCGGATCACCTGTGGACTAAGTACAGTAGTTAATATTCTCTAACTGTATGATAGACTATGTCCTGTCGGATCACCTGTGGACTAAGTACAGTATTTAATATTCTTTACCTGTATGATACACTATGTCCTGTCTGATCACCTGTAGACTATGTTCAGTATTTAATATTCTCTACCTGTATGATACAATATGTCCTGTCGGATCACCTGTAGACTAAGTACTGTAGTTAATATTATCTACCTGTATGATACATTATGTCCTGTCGGATCACCTGTAGACTAAGTACAGTAGTTATTTTTCTCTACCTGTATGATATACTATGTCCTTCGGATCACCTGTGGACTAAGTACAGTAGTTAATATTCTCTACCTGTATGATACACTATGTCCTGTCGGATCAACTGTGGACTAAGTACAGTATTTAATATTCTTTACCTGTATGATACACTATGTCCTGTCGAATCACCTGTGGACTATGTACAGTAGTTAATATTATCTACCTGTATCACGCACTATGTGCTGCCGCATCACCTGTGTACTATGTACAGTAGTTAATATTCTCTACCTGTATGATACACTATGTCCTGTCGGATCACCTGTGGACAAAGTTCAGTAGTTAATATCCTCTACCTGTATGATACATTATGTCCTGTCGGATCACTTGTGGACTAAGTACAGTAGTTCTTATTCTCTACCTGTATGATACATTATGTCCTGTCGGATCACCTGTGGACTAAGTACAGTAGTTATTAGTCTCTAACTGTATGATATACTATGTCCTGTCGGATCACCTGTGGACTATGTTCAGAAGTTAATATTCTCTACCTGTATGATACATTATGTCCTGTCGGTCACCTGTGGACTAAGTACAGTATTTAATATTCTTTACCTGTATGATACACTATGTCCTGTCGGATCACCTGTGGACTAAGTACAGTAGTTAATATTCTCTAACTGTATGATACACTATGTCCTGTCAGATTATCTGTGGACTAAGTACAGTAGTTAATATTCTCTACCTGTATGATACACTATGTCCTGTCGGATCACCTGTAGACTAAGTACAGTAGTTAATATTCTCTAACTGTATGATACACTATGTCTGTCGGATCACCTGTGGACTATGTACAGTAATTAATATTCTCTACCTGTATGATACACTATATCCTGTCGGATCACCTGTGGACTAAGTACAGTAGTTAATATTCTTTACCTGTATGATACACTATGAACTGTCGGATTACCTGTGGACTATGTACAGTAGTTGATATTCTCTACCTGTATGATACACTATGTCCTGTCGGATCACCTGTGGACTAAGTACAGTACTTAATATTCTCTATCTGTATGATACATTATGTCCTGTCGGATCACCTGTGGACTAAGTACAGTATTTAATATTCTTTACCTGTATGATACACTATGTCCTGTCGGATCACCTGTGGACTAAGTACAGTAGTTAATATTCTCTAACTGTATGATACACTATGTCCTGTCGGATCACATGTGGACTAAGTACAGTAGTTAATATTCTCTACCTGTATGATACACTATGTCCTGTCGGATCACCTGTAGATTAAGTACAGTAGTTAATATTCTCTTACTGTATGATACACTATGAACTGTCGGATTACCTGTGGACTATGTACAGTAGTTGATATTCTCTACCTGTATGATACACTATGTCCTGTTGGATCACATGTGGACTAAGTACAGTAGTTAATATTCTCTACCTGTATGATACATTATGTCCTGTCGGATCAACTGTAGACTAAGTACAGTAGTTAATATTATCTACCTGTATGATACATTATGTCCTGTCGGATCACCTGTGGACTATGTTCAGTAGTTAATATTCTCTACCTGTATGATACACTATGTCCTGTCGGATCACCTGTAGACTATCTTCAGTATTTAATATTCTCTACCTGTATGATACACTATGTCCTGTCGGATCACATGTAGACTAAGTACAGTAGTTAATATTCTCTACCTGTATGATACATTATGTACTGTCGGATCACCTGTGGACTATGTTCAGTAGTTAATATTCTCTACCTGTATGATACACTATGTCCTGTCGGATCACCTGTAGACTATGTTCAGTATTTAATATTCTTTACCTGTATGATACACTATGTCCTGTCGGGTCACCTGTGGACTATGTACAGTAGTTAATATTCTCTACCTGTATGATACACTATGTCCTGTCGGATCACCTGTGGACTAAGTACAGGAGTTAATATTCTTTACCTGTATGATACACTATGAATTGTCGGATTACCTGTGGACTATGTACAGTACTTGATATTCTCTACCTGTATGATACACTATGTCCTGTCGGATCACATGTGGACTAAGTACAGTAGTTAATATTCTCTACCTGTATGATACACTATGTCCTGTCGGATCACCTGTAGATTAAGTACAGTAGTTAATATTCTCTTACTGTATGATACACTATGAACTGTCGGATTACCTGTGGACTATGTACAGTAGTTGATATTCTCTACCTGTATGATACACTATGTCCTGTTGGATCACATGTGGACTAAGTACAGTAGTTAATATTCTCTACCTGTATGATACATTATGTCCTGTCGGTCACCTGTGGACTAAGTACAGTATTTAATATTCTTTACCTGTATAATACACTATGTCCTGTCGGATCACCTGTGGACTAAGTACAGTAGTTATTATTCTCTAACTGTATGATACACTATGTCCTGTCGGATTACCTGTGGACTAAGTACAGTAGTTATTATTCTCTAACTGTATGATACACTATGTCCTGTCGGATTACCTGTGGACTAAGTACAGTAGTTAATATTCTCTACCTGTATGATACACTATGTCCTGTCGGATCACCTGTAGACTAAGTACAGTAGTTAATATTCTCTAACTGTATGATACATTATGTCCTGTCGGATCAACTGTAGACTAAGTACAGTAGTTAATATTATCTACCTGTATGATACACTATGTCCTGTCGGGTCACCTGTGGACTATGTACAGTAGTTAATATTCTCTACCTGTATGATACACTATGTCCTGTCGGATCACCTGTGGACTAAGTACAGTAGTTAATATTCTTTACCTGTATGATACACTATGAATTGTCGGATTACCTGTGGACTATGTACAGTAGTTGATATTCTCTACCTGTATGATACACTATGTCCTGTCGGATCACATGTGGACTAAGTACAGTAGTTAATATTCTCTACCTGTATGATACACTATGTCCTGTCGGATCACCTGTAGATTAAGTACAGTAGTTAATATTCTCTTACTGTATGATACACTATGTCTGTCGGATCACCTGTGGACTAAGTACAGTAGTTAATATTCTCTACCTGTATGATACACTATGTCCTGTCGGATCACCTGTAGAATAAGTACAGTAGTTAATATTCTCTTACTGTATGATACACTATGTCTGTCGGATCACCTGTGGACTAAGTACAGTAGTTAATATTCTCTAACTGTATGATAGACTATGTCCTGTCGGATCACCTGTGGACTAAGTACAGTATTTAATATTCTTTACCTGTATGATACACTATGTCCTGTCTGATCACCTGTAGACTATGTTCAGTATTTAATATTCTCTACCTGTATGATACAATATGTCCTGTCGGATCACCTGTAGACTAAGTACTGTAGTTAATATTATCTACCTGTATGATACATTATGTCCTGTCGGATCACCTGTAGACTAAGTACAGTAGTTATTTTTCTCTACCTGTATGATATACTATGTCCTTCGGATCACCTGTGGACTAAGTACAGTAGTTAATATTCTCTACCTGTATGATACACTATGTCCTGTCGGATCAACTGTGGACTAAGTACAGTATTTAATATTCTTTACCTGTATGATACACTATGTCCTGTCGAATCACCTGTGGACTATGTACAGTAGTTAATATTATCTACCTGTATCACACACTATGTGCTGCCGCATCACCTGTGTACTATGTACAGTAGTTAATATTCTCTACCTGTATGATACACTATGTCCTGTCGGATCACCTGTGGACAAAGTTCAGTAGTTAATATCCTCTACCTGTATGATACATTATGTCCTGTCGGATCACTTGTGGACTAAGTACAGTAGTTCTTATTCTCTACCTGTATGATACATTATGTCCTGTCGGATCACCTGTGGACTAAGTACAGTAGTTATTAGTCTCTAACTGTATGATATACTATGTCCTGTCGGATCACCTGTGGACTATGTTCAGAAGTTAATATTCTCTACCTGTATGATACATTATGTCCTGTCGGTCACCTGTGGACTAAGTACAGTATTTAATATTCTTTACCTGTATGATACACTATGTCCTGTCGGATCACCTGTGGACTAAGTACAGTAGTTAATATTCTCTAACTGTATGATACACTATGTCCTGTCAGATTATCTGTGGACTAAGTACAGTAGTTAATATTCTCTACCTGTATGATACACTATGTCCTGTCGGATCACCTGTAGACTAAGTACAGTAGTTAATATTCTCTAACTGTATGATACACTATGTCTGTCGGATCACCTGTGGACTATGTACAGTAATTAATATTCTCTACCTGTATGATACACTATATCCTGTCGGATCACCTGTGGACTAAGTACAGTAGTTAATATTCTCTAACTATATGATAGACTGTGTCCTGTCGGATCACCTTTGGACTAAGTACAGTATTTAATATTCTTTACCTGTATTATACACTATGTCCTGTCTGATCAATTGTAGACTATGTTCAGTATTTAATATTCTCTACCTGTATGATACAATATGTCCTGTCGGATCACCTGTGGACTATGTTCAGTAGTTAATATTCTCTACCTGTATGATACACTATGTCCTGTCGGATCACCTGTAGACTATGTACAGTATTTAATATTCTCTACCTGTATGATACACTATGTCCTGTCGGATCACCTGTAGACTATGTTCAGTATTTAATATTCTCTACCTGTATGATACACTATGTCCTGTCGGATCACCTGTAGACTAAGTACAGTAGTTAATATTCTCTACCTGTATGATACATTATGTACTGTCGGATCACCTGTGGACTATGTTCAGTAGTTAATATTCTCTACCTGTATGATACACTATGTCCTGTCGGATCACCTGTAGACTATGTTCAGTATTTAATATTCTCTACCTGTATAATACACTATGTCCTGTCGGGTCACATGTGGACTATGTACAGTAGTTAATATTCTCTACCTGTATGATACACTATGTCCTGTCGGATCACCTGTGGACTAAGTACAGTAGTTAATATTCTTTACCTGTATGATACACTATGAACTGTCGGATTACCTGTGGACTATGTACAGTAGTTGATATTCTCTACCTGTATGATACACTATGTCCTGTCGGATCACCTGTGGACTAAGTACAGTACTTAATATTCTCTATCTGTATGATACATTATGTCCTGTCGGATCACCTGTGGACTAAGTACAGTATTTAATATTCTTTACCTGTATGATACACTATGTCCTGTCGGATCACCTGTGGACTAAGTACAGTAGTTAATATTCTCTAACTGTATGATACACTATGTCCTGTCGGATCACCTGTGGACTAAGTACAGTAGTTAATATTCTCTACCTGTATGATACACTATGTCCTGTCGGATCACCTGTAGATTAAGTACAGTAGTTAATATTCTCTTACTGTATGATACACTATGAACTGTCGGATTACCTGTGGACTATGTACAGTAGTTGATATTCTCTACCTGTATGATACACTATGTCCTGTTGGATCACCTGTGGACTAAGTACAGTAGTTAATATTCTCTACCTGTATGATACATTATGTCCTGTCGGTCACCTGTGGACTAAGTACAGTATTTAATATTCTTTACCTGTATGATACACTATGTCCTGTCGGATCACCTGTGGACTATGTTCAGTAGTTAATATTCTCTACCTGTATGATACACTATGTCCTGTCGGATCACCTGTAGACTATGTTCAGTATTTAATATTCTCTACCTGTATGATACACTATGTCCTGTCGGATCACCTGTAGACTAAGTACAGTAGTTAATATTCTCTACCTGTATGATACATTATGTACTGTCGGATCACCTGTGGACTATGTTCAGTAGTTAATATTCTCTACCTGTATGATACACTATGTCCTGTCGGATCACCTGTAGACTATGTTCAGTATTTAATATTCTCTACCTGTATGATACACTATGTCCTGTCGGGTCACCTGTGGACTATGTACAGTAGTTAATATTCTCTACCTGTATGATACACTATGTCCTGTCGGATCACCTGTGGACTAAGTATATTAGTAGTTAATATTCTCTACCTGTATGATACATTATGTCCTGTCGGATCACATGTGGACTAAGTACAGTATTTAATATTCTTTACCTGTATGATACACTGTGTCCTGTCGGATCACCTGTGGACTAAGTACAGTAGTTAATATTCTCTACCTGTATGATACAATATGTCCTGTCGGATCACCTGTAGACTAAGTACAGTAGTTAATATTATTTACCTGCATGATACATTATGTCCTGTCGGATCACCTGTGGACTATGTTCAGTAGTTAATATTCTCTACCTGTATGATACACTATGTCCTGTCGGATCACCTGTAGACTATGTTCAGTATTTAATATTCTCTACCTGTATGATACACTATGTCCTGTCGGATCACCTGTGGACTATGTACAGTAGTTAATATTCTCTACCTGTATGATACACTATGTCCTGTCGGATCACCTGTGGACTAAGTATATTAGTAGTTAATATTCTCTACCTGTATGATACATTATGTCCTGTCGGATCACATGTGGACTAAGTACAGTATTTAATATTCTTTACCTGTATGATACACTGTGTCCTGTCGGATCACCTGTGGACTAAGTACAGTAGTTAATATTCTCTACCTGTATTATACAATATGTCCTGTCGGATCACCTGTAGACTAAGTACAGTAGTTAATATTATTTACCTGTATGATACATTATGTCCTGTCGGATCACCTGTGGACTATGTTCAGTAGTTAATATTCTCTACCCGTATGATACACTATGTCCTGTCGGATCACCTGTAGACTATGTTCAGTATTTAATATTCTCTACCTGTATGATACACTATGTCCTGTCGGGTCACCTGTGGACTATGTACAGTAGTTAATATTCTCTGCCTGTATGATACACTATGTCCTGTCGGATCACCTGTGGACTAAGTACAGTAGTTAATATTCTTTACCTGTATGATACACTATGAACTGTCGGATTACCTGTGGACTATGTACAGTAGTTGATATTCTCTACCTGTATGATACACTATTTCCTGTCGGATCACCTGTGGACTAAGTACAGTAGTTAATATTCTCTACCTGTATGATACATTATGTCCTGTCGGATCACATGTGGACTAAGTACAGTATTTAACATTCTTTACCTGTATGATACACTATGTCCTGTCGGATCACCTGTGGACTAAGTACAGTAGTTAATATTCTCTACCTGTATGATACACTATGGCCTGTCGGATCACCTGTGGACTAAGTACAGTAGTTAATATTCTCTACCTGTATGATACATTACATGTACTAAACACAGTCTGTGTATACACTGCATTCCCAAGAGCCACTCTTTACGTCCGCTGATGATCCCTGTCCTCCAAATGTCAATAAATATCCATATATAATATCGATGAATTCACAGTCACTGTAATGCGAATCGCATAAACTATTCCCAGGTGAAATCACTGTCAGTTCTAGAAATAGCGCAAATAAAGTCACGGTCACTATAGTGAGAATCGAATCCAATTCTTTCCAGGTGAAATCTGTATACTCTCAGCTAGCCTTTTTACTTCTCCTTCCTCTCCAGCAAAAAACGCTTTTGTCCTCAAAATCAAATCTCCAGCTGGTTTCTACATGGACATCACTCCAAACCATTTACGTTGGGCGCCATTTTGTAACAGTGGGCATAATATAATCCAAATCTCTTCAAGTTTCTGATGTTTATTATTGATGTATATTTTACATAACAGTAAACAACCCTGTCTATGGGACCAGGTTGTACATCAGTGAATTACATAAATAATGGTATCAATATTTGCAATCGCAATTATTTCTCTCTCTCCCTTGCAAGACAAAGAACAAAGAATAAATATATAGATTTTAGGCGGGAAAACTACCTAACCAACCACAGATGAAATCTTAGAACTATACAATCAATTGAAAATCTCCATTCAAACACACCTTTGACTAATACAGACACAACTGAGTACTTCTAAGAATACCTGTATACAATACTAAATTTATCAAATCAATAGGATCACCAGATCATAGCCTGAGGACCAATTTCAATATAAATAACTTTAACAAATCAGGTTAATATTTATTTACTTTATTATTTCAAGAAAGCATTTTATATACAAGTAATAATTTTCATTTAAAACATATATAACAATAACATTTTTCATAAAATAAAAACCACAAAAATACACACTATCACATTTATATATAAATTACCGGAAGTGACATTCCTGTATTGGCCCTGTTTTTTCTGTATTGAGCCTGTTTTTTCCGTATTGGCCCTGTTTTTCTGCATTGGGCCCGTTTACTATACCCGTATTGTATGGACAATTTCACATGTATTTTTATCAACTATTTATACGCTTGCAAGATGGCTAACCAGTTATTAACCAGTTGTGTAAAGTGCATGTGAAATTGTCCATACAATACGGATATAGAAAACAGGCCCATTACAGAAATTTCTGTATTGAGTCTGTTTTTTCTGTATTGGGCCTGTTCACTATATCCGTATTGTATGGACAATTTCATATGTATTTTACATGACTGTTTAATAATATTGCCTCGGGCCAATACAGCATCCTTGACCCAATACGGCTTCCCTTGAACATAATACAGGTCCAATATGAAAACACCCATTTCATGACTTGTAAAAAATAAAGAAAGGTGATAAAAACATCATGCTTAAAAGCAACATTGTTCCCTTAATCTATTACTCGAGATCCAGATTTAAATTAAACCCTACAACTAGTGGGTCCTGTCTCAAAATACATTCAAATACCCCCATTGGACCCATTGTTCATTTAAAGACCTTATGGACCCATTGTTCGTTCATTCAAAGACCTTACGCACCCACTTTAGGCCACGAACCACCCGATCCACCAATTATAGTTTTAGTGGGAAAGCATTGTTGTTTTGGATTTCTCTTTTGATATTTGTTATTGTGCTTAAATAAGTTGGTGCTTTTTTATATTGAAAATGTGTATACTACATACAAAGTATGTTATTGTGTTATCGACTTTTGATAATTTTACTATGATGGAACTGTATATTTGTTATTGTTAATTAAAAACAAAATAAAAAAATTAGATTATAGTTTTTGTCTCAGGGAAATCATTATCTGTTTTGTTTGTTTTATATTAACATGATTTTTTAACTCGTTCTTATAAATGAAGACTGCCGTCCATATACATAATCTGAAAGATTTCCAAACTATTTTTTTATCAGTGTTAAATATTATTAAATAAGAGTATCGTTGAATGCCTGTTGTTTGGATATTATGATTATTTTTATTATTGTTTTACTATTGATAATTTTACTACTTGATGGAACTGCATATATGTTATTGTTTATTAAAAAATTAGATTATGAATTGATGTTTTTAAAATATTTGGCGCTCAGACGCTTAACAAAGAAGTAGGGTTCAAACTAATGATATCTGGATCATGTCCTCTCTTGTAAGATTATTCACCAGCTGGATTGTAGTAATTGTCACTTCAATGGACTTT
The DNA here is from genome assembly GCA_944474755.1 of Limnoperna fortunei. Taxonomy (NCBI): domain Eukaryota; kingdom Metazoa; phylum Mollusca; class Bivalvia; order Mytilida; family Modiolidae; genus Limnoperna; species Limnoperna fortunei. The sequence continues at coordinate 53,954,181 of OX104121.1, read as the reverse complement.
GTTTGGATCAGTATACTATTAAAAAATAGTTGTATGACTTTGTAGTCTAGAGAGATGATCTAATGGATTGTAGCAGATGCTCATTCAACGGAATTCCTTTTGTTACTTTTCTATTAAATGATGATTCTATCTTTTCTAAAGAAAATGAATTTATGAATCCCTTGAAATGATCTTCAGGTATTCAAAGGCTTAAAATTTAATTTCCCCCACGTGACTCTTGGAACAGAAATGTATTGCACTCACACTACAACAACAGTCCAGGTGAAAATATTTTGTAATAGAATTATAATGAGATGTGGAATAAGAGGGCGCACCTTACATAAAACACTGTTAATTTAAAAATCCACAATGGAAAACAGCAAGCAGCCTGTAATGTGATTAGTAGTCGCTGCTTTGATCTTTTGTTTATATTTTTTTCAAAGGAGGATACAACAAATACATTTAAATAGCATTCATTTTATGAAGATGAACTATAGTTGAACTTTAAATAAAAGGGGTTAAAATTGACTGAATTTAGGTGATATAAACATCATTCTTAAAAGCAATATGGTTCCCTTAATCTATTCCTCGAGATAAAGATTTAAATTAAACCTTACAAATAGTGGGCCCTGTCCCAAAATATATTCAAAAACCCACTTTGGACCCATTGTTCATTCAAAGACCCACTTTAGACTCAAGACCCACCGTGGATCCACTGCGCATACGAGCACTTTATAACTACTTGCAAGGGATACTAACCATGATATAGCTTTATGTCAGATCACCTGATGTTGTACAAGTGGACTAGGTATAGTAGTTCTGGATAATGGTAATTAAATAAAAAGAAAACTCCTGAATGATAGACGGAAATGTAAATATTGCAGTACAGAAATCATTCCAATTTAGTTTTTAATCCCCAATATACTAAATAAAAAGCTAAAATATGTTGGTTCTACAACATTCTTAAGTATTGAACATTTGATTGTGTTCCAATTCATGCTTCAAACTCACAAAATATGTATAAAGAAAACTCAAACAGAAGTTTACGATCAGCTTGCCTAGATAGAACAATAAGCCTAGATGTTTTGAATCAGCTTGTTTAGACAGTAAAGTAAGCCTAGATGTTTGGGATCAGCTTACTAAGACAGTGAAGTTAGCCTCGATATTTGGGATCAGCTTGTGAAGTTTAGAAATTTAGGATCAGCTACCCTAGACGGTAAGCCTAGGTGTTTGGGATATGATTGCCTAGACATTTCAGTAAGACTAGATGAGTGTGACCAAATTGTCTATACAGTACAGTAAGCCTAGATGTTTGAGATCAGCTTGCTTAGACAAGTACAGTAAGACTAAATGTTTGGGATCAGCTTGCCTAGACAGTACAGTAAGCCTACATATGTGAGATCAGCTTGCCTAAACAGTACAGTATGCTTCGATGTTCGGGATCAGCTTGCCCAAATAAGCCTAGATATTTGATACCAGATTTCCTAGACAGTACAGTAAGCCGTGATTGGGATCAGCTTGCATAGACAGTAGTGTACCCATAGAATATTGGGATCAGCTTGCCTATACAGTACGGGAAGTCTTGATGTTGGGAGTAGGTTGCCAAGACGGAACAGTGAGTCTAGATGTTTAGGATCAGTTTGCATAGACGGGACAGCATGAATAGATGTTTGGGATCAGATTGATACAGAAAGTCTTGATGTTGGGATTAGGTTGCCTAGACAGTACAGTAAGCCTAGATGTTTGTGGTCAGCTTAGCTAGACTGTAAAGTAAGCCTAGATGTTCATTGTTTAGGATCAGATTGCCAAGACAGTACAGTAAGCCTAGATGTTTAGGATCAGATTGCCTAGACAGTACAGTAAGCCTAGATGTTTGGGGTCAGCTTGGCTAGACTGTACAGTAAGCCTAGATTTTTGGGGTCAGCTTGGCTAGACTGTACAGTAAGCCTAGCTGTGCATTGTTTAGGATCAGATTGCCAAGACAGTACAGTAAGCCTAGATGTTTAGGATCAGATTGCCTAGACAGTACATTAAGCCTAGATGTTTCCAATCACCTTAGCTATACAGTACAGTATGCCTAGATGTTTGGGGTCAGATTGCCTAGACAGTACAGTAAGCCTAGATTTTTGGGGTCAGCTTGGCTAGACTGTACAGTAAGCCTAGATGTTCATGGTTTAGGATCAGATTGCCAAGACAGTACAGTAAGCCTAGATGTTTAGGATCAGATTGCCTAGACAGTACATTAAGCCTAGATGTTTAGGATCAGATTGCCTAGACAGTACATTAAGCCTAGATGTTTCCAATCACCTTAGCTATACAGTACAGTATGCCTAGATGTTTATTGTTTGGGATCATTTTGCCTAGATGTTTGGGATCATCTTGGCTAGACAGTACATTAAAGCCTAGATGTTTCGGATAAGCTTGGCTAGATAGAACGGTAAGCCTAGATGTTTATCTTGAATTTTCCTAAAAACATCCTAAATATAGCTGACATTACCTGATGTTCAATCAAGAATCAATCAATTATCTAATGAAAATAAATGTTTATAAATCTGCTAGTCATTGGTTGTTGCAGACTGTTTGCCTTTTGTACTATTAACACAACACATTCATACATTTCTATAGATAGGGATAGGTGATGAAGTCATTTACAGTACAGAGCAAACATATCAATCTGTATTAACTAATCATTAAGTTTAATATTGTCATTCTTGAACTGACATTAACGCTTAATAACTTCATCAAACTTAGATTCTATACAAACATAGAATGTACCCCGGTAATATCACATATTTATAAAAAAAAATGTTCATAGTAACTTAATTTTTTTTCACTATGACTACTGGCTGATAATGTCTTTTACTAGAGTCCTGTCTTTATATAAAAGCTTCAACACAAAGATAAACCTGAGGCGGGACAGATAAACAGACAGACTGAAAAGCTGTATGTCCCCAACTTTCGTTGGTGGGACAGATGAACAGACAGACTGAAAAGCTATATGTCCCCAACTTTCGTTGGTGGGACAGATAAACAGACAGACTGAAAAGCTGTATGTCCCCAACTTTCGTTGGTGGGACAGATGAACAGACAGACTGAAAAGCTATATGTCCCCAACTTTCGTTGGTGGGACAGATGAACAGACAGACTGAAAAGCTATATGTCCCCAACTTTCGTTGGTGGGACAGATGAACAGACAGACTGAAAAGCTATATGTCCCCAACTTTTGTTGGTGGGACAGATGAACAGACAGACTGCAAAGCTATATGTCCCCAACTTTTGTTGGTGGGACAGATGAACAGACAGACTGAAAAGCTATATGTCCCCAACTTTCGTTGGTGGGACAGATGAACAGACAGACTGGAAAGCTATATGTCCCCATCTCTCGTTGGTGGGACAGATGAACAGACAGACTGAAAAGCTATATGTCCCCAACTTTCGTTGATGGGACAGATGAACAGACAGACTGGAAAGCTATATGTCCCCAACTTTCGTTGGTGGGACAGATGAACAGACAGACTGGAAAGCTATATGTCCCCAACTTTCGTTGGTGAGACAGATGAAGACAGACTGAAAAGCTATATGTCCCCAACTTTCGTTGGTGGGACAGATGAACAAACAGACTGAAAAGCTATATGTCCCCAACTTTCGTTGATGGGACAGATGAACAGACTGAAAAGCTATATGTCCCCAACTTTCGTTGGTGGGACAGATGAACAGACAGACTGAAAAGCTATATGTCCTCAACTGTCGTTGGTGGGACAGATGAACAGACTGGAAAGCTATATGTCCCCAACTTTCGTTGATGGGACAGATGAACAGACAGACTGAAAAGCTATATGTCCTCAACTGTCGTTGGTGGGACAGATGAACAGACTGGAAAGCTATATGTCCCCAACTTTCGTTGATGGGACAGATGAACAGACAGACTGAAAAGCTATATGTCCTCAACTTTTGTTGGTGGGACAGATGAACAGACAGACTGAAAAGCTATATGTCCCCAACTTTCGTTGGTGGGACAGATAAACAGACAGTCTGAAAAGCTATATGTCCCCAACTTTCGTTGGTGGGACAGATGAACAAACAGACTGAAAAGCTGTATGTCTCCAACTTTTGTTGATGGGGCAGATGAACAGACAGACTGAAAAAGCTATATGTCCCCAACTTTCGTTGGTTGGACAGATGAACAAACAGACTGAAAAGCTATATGTCCCCAACATTTGTTGGTGGGACAGGTGAACAAACAGACTGAAAAGCTATATGTCCCCAACTTTCGTTGATGGGACAGATGAACAGACAGACTGAAAAGCTATATGTCCCCAACATTTGTTGGTGGGACAGATGAACAAACAGACTGAAAAGCTATATGTCCCCAACTTTCGTTGATGGGACAGATGAACAGACAGACCGAAAAGCTATATGTCCCCAACTTTTGTTGGTGGGACAGATGAACAGACAGACTGAAAAGCTATATGTCCCCAGCTTTCGTTGGTGGGACAGATAAACAGACAGACTGAAAAGCTATATGTCCCCAACTTTCGTTGGTGGGACAGATGAACAGACAGACTGAAAAGCTATATGTCCCCAACATTCGTTGATGGGACAGATAAACAAACAGACTGAAAAGCTATATGTCCCCAACTTTCGTTGATGGGACAGATGAACAGACAGACTGAAAAGCTATATGTCCCCAACTTTCGTTGGTGGGACATGAACAGACAGACTGGAAAGCTATATGTCCCCAACTTTCGTTGGTGGAACAGATGAACAGACAGACTGGAAAGCTATATGTCCCCAACTTTCGTTAATGGACAGATGAACAGACAGACTGAAAAGCTATATGTCCCCAACTTTTGTTGGTGGGACAGATGAACAGACAGACTGAAAAGCTATATGTCCCCAACTTTCGTTGGTGGGACAGATAAACAGAAAGACTGAAAAGCTATATGTCCCCAACTTTCGTTGGTGGGACAGATGAACAAACAGACTGAAAAGCTATATGTCCCCAACATTCGTTGGTGGCACAGATGAACAGACTGAAAAGCTATATGTCCCCAACTTTCGTTGGTGGGACAGATGAACAAACAGACTGAAAAGCTATATGTCCCCAACTTTCGTTGATGGGACAGATGAACAGACTGAAAAGCTATATGTCCCCAACTTTCGTTGGTGGGACAGATGAACAGACAGACTGAAAAGCTATATGTCCTCAACTGTCGTTGGTGGGACAGATGAACAGACTGGAAAGCTATATGTCCCCAACTTTCGTTGATGGGACAGATGAACAGACAGACTGAAAAGCTATATGTCCTCAACTGTCGTTGGTGGGACAGATGAACAGACTGGAAAGCTATATGTCCCCAACTTTCGTTGATGGGACAGATGAACAGACAGACTGAAAAGCTATATGTCCCCAACATTTGTTGGTGGGACAGATGAACAAACAGACTGAAAAGCTATATGTCCCCAACTTTTGTTGGTGGGACAGATGAACAGACAGACTGAAAAGCTATATGTCCCCAACTTTCGTTGGTGGGACAGATAAACAGAAAGACTGAAAAGCTATATGTCCCCAACTTTCGTTGGTGGGACAGATGAACAAACAGACTGAAAAGCTATATGTCCCCAACATTCGTTGGTGGCACAGATGAACAGACTGAAAAGCTATATGTCCTTAACTTTCGTTGGTGGGACAGATGAACAAACAGACTGAAAAGCTATATGTCCCCAACTTTCGTTGATGGGACAGATGAACAGACAGACTGAAGAGCTATATGTCCCCAACTTTCGTTGGTGGGACAGATGAACAGACAGACTGGAAAGCTATATGTCCCCAACTTTCGTTGATGGGACAGATGAACAGACAGACTGAAAAGCTATATGTCCTCAACTGTCGTTGGTGGGACAGATGAACAGACAGACTGAAAAGCTATATGTCCCCAACTTTCGTTGGTGGGACAGATGAACAGACAGACTGGAAAGCTATATGTCCCCAACTTTCGTTGATGGGACAGATGAACAGTCAGACTGAAAAGCTGCATGTCTCCAACTTTCGTTTTTTGGACAGATGAACAGACAGACTGAAAAGCTATATGTCTCCAACTTTTGTTGGTGGGACAGATAAACAGACAGAATGAAAAGCTATATGTCCCCAACTTTCGTTGATGGGACAGATGAACAGACAGACTGAAAAGCTATATGTACCCAACTTTCGTTGGTGGGACAGATGAACAGACAGACTGGAAAGCTATATGTCCCCAACTTTCGTTGATGGGACAGATGAACAGACAGACTGAAAAGCTGTATGTCTCCAACTTTCGTTTTTTGGACAGATGAACAGACAGACTGAAAAGCTATATGTCCCCAACTTTTGTTGGTGGGACAGATAAACAGACAGAATGAAAAGCTATATGTCCCCAACTTTCGTTGATGGGACAGATGAACAGATAGACTGAAAAGCTATATGTCTCCAACTTTCATTGGTGGGACAGATGAACAGAGAGACTGAAAAGCTATATGTACCCAACTTTCGTTGGTGGGACAGATGAACAGACAGACTGAAAAGCTTTATGTTCCCAAATTTCGTTGGTGGGACAGATGAACAGACAGACTGAAGAGCTATATGTCCCCAACTTTCATTGGTGGGACAGATGAACAGACAGACTGAAAAGCTATATGTCCCCAACATTTGTTGGCAGGACATCAAAATATAAATTAATTCATACCATAGTTGTAATTAAACACCATAAATTACATAAAAGTTTTGACAGGTCAGAAATAATGAGAATGATGTGATGCTCTCTATTAAAGGTAAACAACAAAGAAAAATTAAATCTACTTTATTATAAAATACCAATAAATAGTTAAAAATATATATCTCTCCTAACAAATACAAAAACTACAACAGTAACAAAGATGGAAAATTTGTATCACAGTAAAATGTATAAACAACAAGAGATCTGACCAAGGACATAACTTTAATTGGTGAAACACAATTTTAGAAGATGAATCCCAATACAACAATATCTAAATATTGCCATGTCCTAAAAAAAATAATATATTGTGTGATCTACCTTTAAAAGTGCTGTAAATTTACTGACACATATATAAACTGATTACCTTTAGTAATGACAAACAAAATAATGACCTTATAACATACTCATATGCATTAGGCACATCTGGTTTTAAAATATAATTTTACAGAATAAATGTGTGCTTATTTTACAACAGGAGACTGCCTGAATCAAGTGGAGGATGGTATCTACCATACTCTGTAGTTCTGTACATGGAACAGAATTTGTCAAATTCAGATGCTAAAGATTAATTTAATTTTGTTTGAATTTGTGTTGTTTTAGAACAATTTAGCTGTTTTTAGTACACATTATGTCATGGTTTGAACATTTGTTCCTATAAGCCTATCCAGGACATTATATTCTGTTGAGCATTGAAAATTGTAATTAAACTGTCTCAACAAAATCCATGTACGAATAATAATAAATCAACAGTATTTGGAAATGTGCAAGTAACAACATAACAACAAATTTTAAGAACATAATGTCCCAGCTCACAGATCTATAGTAAACACCCCAGCTATACAACAGTAAGCTACAATAATGTATCTCATATCCCCTTGGATGATTTTTGATCTCAGCATAGCTTCACTCGTCATGGAGCAAACATACTATTAAGCTGCATTTTTTTGTAATTATCCCATGGTTGACAAAATTATATAGCAGAAGTGTGTAATTTCTGAATCCATTCTGGTAAAAAATTAGTACATATATTCTGGATAATCAATATATCTAATAACTAAAGTAACCTAGGAATTGATACAGAAATTGATTTTCTGGAATTGGAAATAAAACACTTCCACCATATAATTTTGTTAACCATCAAATGATTACCAAAAACTAGAGACTCCCAGGAGCCTGTAATCACTCACCTGGAACACAAATGACTTATATTTAACTATATTTAAATTTTTGCAATTTGCAGTTTCAGTCTATTTGTTATAGCTTTTAAGTTAATGGGCAAAAACTAAACATTTCTTCAAAAAATTTGGTTAAGTACAATAACTCCTATAAGGTGCCATCAGACAATTTCTGAAAATCAAATGATTTGTAGGCCTTGTCCTTTAGGTTAATTTGGTAATTAACAGTTTTACTCTAGGTGTTTAAAACACAAAAACTGATTATTTTGTCCAATTTGTAATTAAAGGGCAATAACCCATATAAAGAGTCATCTAACAATTTTGGACTAATCAATGATTTGTATGCCTTGCTTTGCTGATCATTTGTGCAAGTTACAGTTGCAATATACCTGTTATGGCATTTAAGTTACAGGGCAAAATCCACAAATTTCACCAAAATTTTTATTAAAGGGCAATAACTCCTATAAGGACTCGTCATACAATTTCAAACCAATTAAGTGAATTGTAGGGCTTGTATTGCTGATCATTTTGCAATTTACAGTTTCACTCTAGCTGTTATAGTTTTACAGGTTACAGGACAAAAATGAAAAAAAAAAAATCGTCATTAAAGGGCAATAACTCCTATAAGGAGTCATCTGACAATTACAGACCAATAAAAATGAATTGTAGGACTTCTATTGCTGATCATTTTAGCCATTACAGTTTTACTCTAGCTCTTATAATTTTCAAAAAATATTGTAAATACTGAAAATTTTGTCAAAAAATCCTCATTAAAGGGCAATAACTCCTACAGGAAGCCATTACACACCTTCACACTAGCAACTATTGTAGACCTTAATGTGCTGATCGATTTGAATTAACGGTTTTCTCTATAGCTATTATAATTCTTGAGATATTGAAGTAAAATGTGTGTTGACACCCATGTTCTATTTTCAGCAGCCTCTTTGTCCATTGATCAACACCCTGGATACAAATTTGAAACTAGGAACCCTAAGGATGATTGTGGCCAAGCCTGAAAAAAATTTGCTCAGTGGTTTCAGAGGAGAAGATTTTTGAAAAAGTATACCACGGACGACAGACGATGGATGCCAAGTGATGGGAAAGGCTCACCTGGACCTAAAAAGTGTTAAAATCAATACATTAGGTATTGTAGCAAGAACAATTAAACAGTGGAGTATACAGCAAACCATGAAAAACAATTTAATAATAGATAATGTGTGTAAAACCCCCAGGTGTCAATCACTTCTGAGATGCTCCATTATGAGTAATGGGACTTCTTTGTAGCTCCGTCAAGATAAACAATATAGGAGCTATATTATTGTAACTATAATGTTCAAGTCATGTATGATACTGCAGCAGAACAAATTGGCTAATGACCTAACTGTACTTTTTAATTTCGTAAGAATTTTTGTAAGAATTTCTCACACTGTAATTATAGGTTGCATTAAAATATAAAATTGGTTCGTTCCCTCATTTTTGCACTTCGAGAATTTTGGGTGATTTAGTGTCCTTTTTGTATGAATGAATATTGTGTTCGGTTTATCTCCTGTGTTTCATTTACAATACATAATGTGCAGTTAATATGGTTAATAGCTGAATCAATATATTCATAAGGATTATCTCATAAAAGGAAGGGAAGCTTGTATTACAGCCATATCACTCTAGAATTGCATTCATCTCTGCTCTCGGACGTTTAATTTTCATATATGGATCATTCAGCATGTATGATGCTACAGAACTTGGTCGTCCTTCTCTTATGTCAAGTTCAAGGCCATCTACAACCGTTTGTGCCTTTTCACTGATAATATGCACGTCTGACGATATACTGTCCTGAACCATTCGCATCATGTGCTTTACTTCCTCCAATCGGAATAGAGTCTGAAAAACAATAAAATAAATACATGTGGAGTGTTCTGTAAAAGCCCATCCTGTCATGAAGAAGACACATTGTTTCTGCAACACATTGCAATAACTTAACACTAATAAGTTATTAAACCTAAAAGAATTCCTATTTCAGAAGATACAGTAAACCTATAAAATTTCGCAAGATATAAACCTTCACGGCTTTTGTAAGAAGGTTACAATCACGAAAGTTTATATCTGCGAAAAGATCAACAGACAATGAATGATGAGGAATGACACTTGACAACGTAATGTCAAAAAAACAAATTTGTTTAAAAACCTTATTTGGGGATACTAAATTATGTTTTCACAATAGCAACAACCCTTTTATAAAACATAATTATCTTTTCTGATTATTTGTCTTTTCTCTTTTAGTCCTGTTCTTGCCACCTATTTGGCAGTTAAAAGGACGAATTAATTATTTAATAAAAATTAAATTCTTTGTCAAAAGATCAAACAGCTTATTAGTTGTTATGAAAACAATAATTACCAAGGAAATAACAATAGAGTGCACCTACTGGTATGATAGGACCATCAAGGTAAAACGTTCATTAAAATTGTTGACTAAAAAATTATTCTATTCAATATGTGCATGTAATGAGTTGGTTATGCCAACACAAGTTTTGATCATTTGTTTTTCTGTTTTCATAAATTTATATTTAGTAAATGCAACCAAACTACATATTTATTTTGTGTCCTTTTTTCTGTAAAATGATCAGTAGATCAGCGAATATTTATTTTGAATGTTGTCAATTTCGCAAAAGCTTGTATTCGTAAATCAGTCCATTGAAAAAAAAAACGCGAAAGTTTGCTTACATGAATAATAATTGGTTTACAGTATTTATCAATGACAGACATGTTAATTGGACAATCTTTGTATTGAAATATGCATTAAATTTATAATTTCTGCACAGTTTCTTTTGTTCGTCAAGTATCTAAACACCTGAGAGCCTTTGTCTTCACCTGATTTATAAAAAAAGTTAAAAAGTCATTTCCAAATACTTGCAGGTCCTGTGATGCAGCATATTACAATTTCTGATTGGCATAAAAAAGATGAACTTTGTAGAGAAACATATTCACTGTTTGGCTTCAACCAGCTTTGCTGTTTCTGAGAAGAACACATTTGAAAATTTTCCCAAAGAGTCATATGTTAAGAAAGTCCTGTGATGGGGCTATTCTGAATTTTAGAAGAACATAATACATGAACTTTATAGAGGAACATCAAATGACTATTGATAATAAGTTTTAGTTTTAATTGGTTCACTTTTGAATTTTCTCCATAGGTGTTAAAATAAGTTTTGTATTTGCAGCTACCTTAGATTGCAGATAGAAACAAAAAAAAAAAAGGAACTACCCAAGCAACATTCACATACAGTCAATCAATCTTCAATCAGCTTTTATGTTTCTGAAAAGGCATCTGAACATTTGCCCTAAAGAGTTGTATGTCAAACTAAATCCTGCATATGGCCAATGTGAATTCTTGATCAGAGAAGACAATGGAAATGTGTACAGATGACACTGATGGTCCCACTGATGATAACAGATTGAGAAAATAGCTAACATAATTCTTTAGGTCAGGCACGCAATACAAAGTAAAAAAAAGACAAGTAGAAATTATCAAACACACTTGTAAAGAAACTCCAAATATAAAATATGAAAATCAGACAGTGGAAAATAAAATTCCGACTATTTGTATTGAAATAAAACAAATAATAATTTACCTGGTCTTCATATGCAAAGTAGAAGTTATTTAGAAGTGTATCTTCCTCTATGGCAGTTTTCAGTTTAGCTTTGACAAAGTCGGCTAATGCTGTACTGGTCAGAGTTATCCTAGCCTTACAGATTTCTACCAATCGTCTGTGGAACACCATACACATCTGTCCAAAGATTCCCTCATCAATGGGACTCTGCAAATGTTTCAAGAATATTTTTCATACACATTAAAAAGTTACTTCAATGCCTGTTCATGTTGGCCATTTGTCAAAGAAAACAATAAACTTATGACAAGTCATATTATTATGGGAATAACCAATAAAATCTTGTAGAATATTATTAAAACAGATTTTATTATCTACATTTTAACTATTCCCCTAATATCATTGTACCATAATCAATCTCTTATAAAACCGTCTTACCTCCTCCCACTTCCCTCTCCCCAGGGAACTAAACCACCCTAAAAGTGTGGCTCACTGCAGGCAGGGTGTACTTGACTCCAATCTTATTGACAAGGATTGCCAGTTTTCCTACAGCAGGTCGGGGGTTTTCTCCGGGTACTCCGGCTTCCTCTCCCAATAAAAACTGGACACCATGATATAGCTGAACAATTGATTTTATATGCTGAAAGTGGCATAAAAAACCATCAAACAAACAAACATAAAAGTGTGTCTTATACCTATTCAAGTCAATGTTAGTTGAATTATACAGATCCATAATACAGGGATATTTTTCTTGAAAGTGTCTAAGTTTGATGTACAAGTATATAATAATAATATATTAATAGCAGACATAAGAAGGTCACAATGCAGAAATACATTGGGATGGATATAAAAGCCATCAATGATACCATAGTTATATAATTTACAGCTACACACTTTCCTTAACTTAGTCATTCCAGATTACCAAGAAGTGTTAGAAGAGAAGATATTGAGAATAAAACAACAAAACTGACAACACAATGCCTTATCATGCAGTTATTCTTTCCTTTTGATTATTTATAATTCTGTCAATATCATCTACATGACAATTGTATATTATTCTACCTGGAAATTAGGTAAGAGTGTATTTCTGGCTCTTCCTTTATGTGAGTTGGATGTCTGTTGACCAGTCTGAACTCTTGACTGTTGTCCTATTTGACCTCTGGACTGTGTGGGTGTTGGTCGTGACCTTTGACTTCCAGCAGTTGGGGGAGCTTCCTCATACTTTGACAGATATTCTTTATATTCTATAATTAACTGCACCAAATCTTGGATGGTGTCTATCAATGAAATTATATACTCGACTTGTCCAGCCATTGAGTGCAGCATTTTCCAGGATTCACCTATATGTATGTCATTCTGTAATAGATTTATTTGTTTATTATATATGTAATCAAACAACTTAACTCTGATGCTTACAAATTCTTTTTTGGTAGCCATAGTTGTTGAATCTTACAATAGGCCTACATTTTATTGATAAAGGTTTTTTCCCAAATGATAGACCATGGTACAATTAAGAAATAATTCATGGAGGCTGTGGTTTATCATTGTTTTACAATGGGATGATCATGTACGTCATATTATTTTATCTCGAGCTATAGCGAGGGATAAAATAACAACATAAATGATCATCCCGTTGTAAAACAATAATACAAAATAGTATTCATAGACATAATTATATTTTCATTTGCAGTCCATTATCATTTCAGCATATGTTCAAAATTGAAAGTAGATCCTGAGGACATCGATTAACTATATCTAGTTTCATATGATTTTATTGCAATTTTAGACTTAATGGCAATACAAAATGACTAAACCATTATTGATGAAAAAATGTTTTACAAATTGAAACGTATCCCTGGGGAGGTTGTCACAATGCAAACATTTAGTAGCAAATTGTTGATATGTAGTAGTAAACAAAAAATAGATATGTGGGCCTGCTGACCTTGAGCTAAAGTTCAAGGTCAAAGGTTATCAACCATGGTATGCCATGCATTGCCTTGATACTATCTACCCAACGTAATAATACATAAGGGGGCCTTGGTGGCCGGGTGGTTAAGGTAGTTCATCTACTATTGATCACGTGGTCTGTCAACACTGAGGTTGTGGGTTCGAGCCTCACTGCGAGCAGAGAGTACTCGACTTCAATCTCAATTGACAAGGATTGCCAGTTTTCCTAGCAATTGTCGGGGTTTTCTTCGAGTACTCTGGCTTCCTTCCCCAATAAAAACTGGACGCCAAGAAATAGCTGAAAAACTGCTGAAAGTGGTGTTAAACAACATTTAAACAAACAAAACAAAATAATAATACTTTATAATTTTTGTTTAAGAGTACTTTCTCTAAAATTTCAAAAATTTAATACAATCAATTTCATTTAAATAGTTATAGATTATTTACGTTTTCCAAAATGAGATGCATTTTCTCGTCCGTATCTCATGGAAGGGCAACAGCTCTGAGATTACATGACGAGAAAATGCATCCAGCTTCATAAAACATAAATAATCTGTTTATCGCTGTTTTATAACATTGTAATGTCATGGTGTTTACTTGACAACATCTTGACAGCAAGTTGAGGTGGACCCATCTCATGCTAGTAGAGCGAGATGGGATAATACCTCACATTAAGATCAAAGGAAAAGATTGCAAAAAGCGATAATTGTTTTTAAAAAATTTAATAATAAATACTAAACACGATAATATACAGTAAGCAGATTTAGTGAACATCTGTTCAATAACAACTTACCTGCTGAATCAGACTTTTGAGAAGAAGTGCCCTGTGAACTGTTATCCAATCACATCTTGTTTTAGAAGCAGCCATCATTAGGTCCAGATAACTGAGAGACATCCTTACATTTGGGCCCGTCATGGGGTTCACACCCTGTTTAGGGCCACCATTCTGGTAGTGAAATGCTGCCTACAAATACAATTATTTGACTGGTTGGTTCACTGAGGTTTAGCAGCGATTGAGTTATTTTTTTCTTAAGAATGGTAAAACAACAAATCATTTGTCATGTATCCCAAAAGATGTAACAGAACTGACTAGTGATCCAAAGTTTGTGAATACTCTAGGAATATGAAAGAACAACATGCAGGAACAGACTAGTGACCCAAAGTTTGTGAATCCCCTAGGAATATGTTTTGTTTGTTTGAATAATGTTTTAACACCACTTTCATCAATTTTTCAGCTATATTATGGCGTCCAGTTTGTATTGGGGGAGGAAGGTGGAGTACCAGGAGAGAACCCCCGAACTTCGGCAGGAAAACTGGCAATCTTTGTCAATTAAGATTGGACATTGGAGTCGAGTAAACCCTAAAAAGTGAGACTGGAACCCGCAACCTCAGTGTTGACAAACCAAGTGATCAATACCTAGGAATATGAGAGAATTGTAGGATTGGTAAGCCTTACATTCCTGCAAACGACAGAACATTTTGCGTGATATTGGATTTAACATTCCTGTCAGTTGAATATATATAGCCTTCTTAAGAGGTGACCAACCCATGCAAATGGAAAAGTCAGAAGGAATACAACCAACACACTTTGACGATTCTAGAAGACTTATTTGTTGTATTAAAACTAGCATATCAAAATAGATCAAAACTATACACCAAATTTGCCTTACATAATTATATGTAAATGTAAATAATGCAGGCTTTCAATTGAGGATCATGATTTTTAGTAAATTGGGGTCAAGGATGACAAAAGTATTGTCACACCATTTCTTGTTGTCAATCACATTTTAAGAGTGAAAAAAGTATTGTCAGCCATTAAAGCAAATTTTCTAGGTTGTTACCCTTTGATAGCAAATTGTTGGGTTATCTAATCTTATTTATAAACCTAACATGATATTATTCAAAGCCAATCAATGTCTTTTTAGGAGACTTAACAACCAATGTTGTCTTTTCAGAATAATATTTGGCATTAAAATGGAATAATTAATGAATACTTACTCTGTCTTTACTAAGAAATATACTCTGATAAAATGCTACTGGATTATCAGGGAAAAACAGCTCTCCTCTGTAAAATGTATTATCAAAGGAATTTAATGTTTCCGAGTTGCCTTCTTTTTAACATAGAAGTGTATTGTGTTTGTCTGTAAAACACTATTCTACACATGCAAACAAAGCAATGTTATCAAAGATATACATCAAATCTATAATAATAACTGATGCTAATTAATAGCTGTGCCATAAGCACTTGATATACACGTCTGAAGGACTAGAGCTATACACTTCATTGATCATAATTCTATCCGTTAATCATATCATATATATAAATATATCATTATTACATGAATAAAATTTTGTGTGTTTTTGTTTAGTCTAAAAACAACATTCGGGTCACGATAAATCGCAACAGTACTAAAATTACATAAAATGTTTGTATGCTGCACGATTCCGCTGCATAGTAGTCAAGAGGAATCCGATTTCGACCTGGTTTTTATGTTTTAGCCAATCAAAAAAGCTGTCTTAATAAATTCGTTCGCCCAATCAAATCGATTGTATTAATTGTATTGTACACAATATTCATTGACATCTGCTACATATACATCGAGCATATCAACAACAAATTGGAGAAACGTCGGCTCTGCGATATATTGATTCATTTATACTCTTCTCAATATTTAAAACTGGCATTTCAGGATTATCAGCAAATTGACATCAAAATGCAGTATTAATTAAAAAATATTAAGGGTAACTACAACAATTACAAAATGTAGACAGGGGCTGCAGTAGAAAAGTATGGCAAGCCAAAGTGGACAAAAAGCCATATTTATTGATATTAATAATTTATTTATTCATATCAATAATTCATTTATTAATATCAATAATTATTTATTAATATCAATAATTATTTATTGATATTTATAATTTGATTTATTAATATCAATAATTCTAATTATAAATATTAATAATTCTCAATGGAATTATAAATATTTATAATTCCATTATTAATATAAATAATTCATTTATTCATATTAATAAAATGAGCTGATTTATTGATATTAACAATTATATAAACAATTCATTTATAAATATCAATTATTGATTTATTAATATCAATAATTCATTTATTAATATCAATAGATCATTTATTAATATTAATAATTCAAATCCTAGTTGCCAAACCGTTTGAGTAAAAAATAATGAATTATCCCTTTTGTATTATACACTTATTGATATTAACAAATGAACTATTAATATCAATAAATGAATAATTGATATCAATAAAGAGTATTATTGATATCAATAAATGAATTATTGATATTAATAAATGAATTATTAATATCAATAAGTACGGCTTTTTGTCCACTGTGGCTTGCCATAGAAAAGGCATCCTGTTTTTCTGATCAAGGGAGATGATGGTTTTATTCATGTAATAAAACAATTAATGACTTTGATATATGGTCGCTATCAGGATTTATCAGACCTCAAAAATGTATATTCATATTAAATTTTCTCTGGCTGATAAATCCTGATAGCGACCTATATCAAAGTCATTAATTGTTTAATAATGACCTTATTTTACAAAGTCCAATAACTCTATATGGAAAAATTGGAATTTTGCCAAAACAAAAGGAAACTTGCATCTACTAAGATGAACAATGCCAACTTTTCAAGAAAATTGATGAACGCATTTTTGAGTTGAAGTCTGAACAATTTAAAAGAAAAAAAACTTTTTCCACGAACAAAGTGGCATAGCTCTAAAATGATATATCAAATTTTACCAAAATCAAAAGGAAGCTAGCATCTTTCAAAATAAATAATTCCCCAAACGTACAAGAAAATTGATGAATGTGCTTTTTGAGTCTAAAAATTAAAAAATTGCCAATTTTTTCCATGAACAAAGTCTAACAATTTTATAAAGAGAAATGTGAAATTTACCAAAAAGTAAACAGAATATGAGGCTAACAAAATTAACAAATCTGTGCAGTTTGGAGAAGATCTGTGAAGGCATTCTCAAGATGAAGTGTGACATGTGGATGACAGTCAGGAAGACGGATGGACAGGCATACAGACAGAGGGATGGATATTTGTATACCATAATACCCCTGTTATAGAAACTAATAGTAAACATATAAAATCCACAAATAATACATGAACTCATCTTCATAGACCAAAAAAATATTTCAAAACAAAATGACAGTATTTCAGTGATGGCCTTATATAAATTTTGATTTTGTCATCAAAACTTACTCTAACTCATCATCTGTCATAAAATGAAGTAAGAAGTATTTCCTTACAGGTACATATCTCCACTGGTCCATCAATACATAGGCCTGAAAAAAAGGGGAGATAACTAACTGTTAAAATGAGAATATTACATGTCTTCAGTGATGGTTAAATTGCAATGGAGATAACTAAGCTGTTAATATTGTACAAAAGTACACATTTGCATCAAAATCTGAAATACAAGAAAAATAAATTCCTAACCATAACTCCTTCTGACCATCAAAACAAAAAATCTAAAACACAATGAATATATTGTTATGTTCTTATAAAAATATTACATATTAAATATGTGCATCTCTGTTCAATTTAAGAACAGTTCTTAAAGGAAGTTAATTAGTATAATTAGTCTATCACCATAACTATGCAATTAGTTAGTTCTTTTATCATTTTAATCCTTTTTTCGTTTGTATGTGTATATATCCTCATACTATTGTATGAGATCAGTTTTACTCTATTTCAACAAGGCTGTTTGTTATTTTTGAAAGACTATAATTCCTCAAATTGCATTTGTCCTGAATTTAGCTGAAATACTGCTTGCTGGACATAAAGCATCAATCAATCATTAATTTAAGGTTAAGGTATCTCAGATTGTATATGTACATCCTTGCTCTACTGGTTGATCATAATTAACACAAGTAAGATAGCATGTGTTTTTATAAGAACAAAATTTCTTTACTTTATGCTTTAGTATATGGGAAACAATAAAATAAAAACAGTATTGGAACAACCCATAATATTGCACCATCACCACCGATATTTCAGAAGTCAAAATTTGATGGATAAAGAAATACAGATATCAAGGTAATAAAAAAAAATCCAAGTAAGAAGCTAAAAGCCATGGTTAACGTAAAAAAAACGCTACAAGCAACAAATACTAAAAACAATGAATAAACAGATATGCAAACACACATTTATAAAATATCCATAGCAGACATTTACTTACATACCTTCATGTATATAGGTTCCTTTCTGTTACAAATTGTACAGAATTCTGATATAAATCCGGCTCTAAGAGTCAGGATATCTTCCCATGTCCATCGATTCTGATTCTCACCAAAGTATATACCTGATACAGGTATGATATTCTTCTGTATTAAATCTACCATGTAATTCTGGACTGGAAAATATTAAGGCATTTATTAGTGATTACACCATGTAAACAATTCTTTATAACAGAATTACATATATACCTTAACTTAGTGTTCGTTTATTTGTTTGAAATTGGTTTTCTCAGCAATTTCTCATCCACTGTCCAGTGTTAAGTGGGAGCAGAAGCAGGAGTACCAGGTGAAAATGTCTTACTTCAAGTAGGACAACTTGCAATCCTTGTCAATTAAGATTGAAGTGAAGCCAATCTGCTAAAGGCTAGTAAGGAATGCTAGAACCCACCACATCTGTGTTTACAGGCACATGATCAATTGTAGATGACTAACTACCACATAACCATTCGGCTACCACGGCCCCCATAACTTAGTGCACAAACATCCAAT
This sequence comes from Limnoperna fortunei, assembly GCA_944474755.1. Lineage (NCBI taxonomy): Eukaryota > Metazoa > Mollusca > Bivalvia > Mytilida > Modiolidae > Limnoperna > Limnoperna fortunei. Next base: position 53,934,958 of record OX104121.1, on the reverse strand, counting down.
TGCAATGTAAAAAACACTCCTCTTAAAATATTAAAGCACATGTGTCAGCTTCTTCACTATTTGACATCATCTTGAACTTGTCAAGGTCAACAAAACAAGTGAAAATGAGGAAGGGTTTGCCTTCAGGCAGTGTAGATATTTAATGATTTTTATTCATGACGTACATATGAGATTTTACACTTATCTTAATTTTCATTGTGTTCCATTACACCGCAATTGTAACAAAGTTTATAATGAAACTGCAAAATCATTGTTAGAAAAAATGAATGACTTACTGTGCTGTGTAAGAAGTTGTAAATATCCTGTCTTTCATGTTCTAATATCTCTGGACTAAAATTATTTTTTACTTAAAAAGGGAGAGATTAATTTTGAGTCCAGCTAAATTGTAACCTTGCAACATAATTACATTTTGTGTATATACTCAGAAGTGTTCCTATAGTTCTGGCCCCAACACACATGTTGCTGTTTAGCTAGAATCTTGTGATGCTTGTTATTGATTGTATTAGACAATAATTACACAAATGCTAAAGTGAAATATGCTTTACTGTTACTCTTTTATAAAAATTGACAGATCCACCAAATTACTGTTGCACCACTTCTTGGAGCTTATTTCTCTTGAACATCGAAGAAAAATTATAAAAGTAAAGAAACAACATACCTATCATAGCAAACAACTGGACAGCCTCTCCTTAACATACCTATCATAGCAAACAACTGGACAGCCTCTCCTTGGCAGCCTGGTGGACCCATGATATAACAATGCTCATGTAACTCTACCTCATTCAAATATGGCTGCATTTTACCAAATAATATACTGGGTCCACTAAGGGCTAAACACAGGCCAACCTATAAAATCACATAAATATGTTCTTAGTATTGATTATATTGTGGGCCTATAATACAATGTATTCCTTTTTATTGACTGATAAATTGTTTTGAATGAATGCATTAACTTTGTCTGTTACAGTTATTTTAAGCTATAGACAAAATTGATTGATTGATTGATTGATTGATTGATTGATTGATTGATTGATTGATCTAGCACTGATTGATTGATTGATTGATTGATTGATTGATTGATCATTATTTCAGGTACATTAACTAAGGGAGCATATCTGATAATAGAAAATTCAGCATGCAACAAACCAGCACACAAATCTGGACAAAAATAAGCTATTCAGTTTGTTTTTGTATAAATACAAACAAGTGTGGACTGTAAGCTAAGGCTCCATAGTGATACCCCCACTTTCAAAACTATGTGTAAACATAATTACCCTTTTTTTCTAGCACTTCCCTTATGCTCTGTGGTATTTCTTATTTTCCACCCTACTCTCCAAAGTATGTTTAGTTCCTCCCTTACATTATTTGGTATTTCTTATTTTCCACCCTACTCTCCAAAGTATGTTTAGTTCCTCCCTTACATTATTTGGTATTTCTTATTTTCCACCCTACTCTCCAAAGTATGTTTAGTTCCTCCCTTACATTATTTGGTATTTCTTATTTTCCACCCTACTCTCCAAAGTATGTTTAGTTCCTCCCTTACATTATTTGGTATTTCTTATTTTCCACCCTACTCTCCAAAGTATGTTTAGTTCCTCCTTTACATTATTTGGTATTTCTAGTTCTTCAATTACCTTATAAAGTACTTCTAAATCTTCTCTTACCCTATTTTATTCCTAGTTTTTCCCTTACCCTATATGGTATGTCTAGTTCCTCTCTGATCCTATATAGTATTTCTAGTTCTTCTTTACTTTTTGTTTTTCCCTTTATTAAATGGTATTTCTAGCTCTTTCCTTAGCCTATATGCTAAGTCTAGTTCATTCTTAGGATTCCTAGGATGTTTGACCAATAGAGGATTTGGTTTGTTTCTTACGTACTGGTTCCTTGGGTAATAATTAGCAAGGCCATGTTCATATAGGGAATTAGTGTTTCGTGGATTTCTAGATAATTACATAGATAAAAATGATCTTCCCAAAGTGTTTTAATAAAGACTATAGGATAAACCCAGTCCAAGTTCGACTGTAGTCTGGGTAACTTCAACCTATATAAATTTTGGCATGTGGAAATTTCAACCAGACATTAATTAGCCATAAAATAAGGAATTTTCTGCAAAAAATGTTTTCATTTATTATTACAACATTATAAATCAGAAAGGTTTGATAAAATATGAACAATGAAGATGTTTTTTCTGGTCAAATTTTCCTGGCCAGTGGAATGTGCACCAATCTCCACTATATGGTAATTCTAGTTCTTCCCTTAACTTATATGGTAATTCTAGTTCTTCCCTTACCTTATATGGTAATTCTAGTTCTTCCCTTACCTTATATGGTAATTCTAGTTCTCCCTTACCTTATATGGTATTTCTAATTCATCCCTTACCCTATATATTAATTCTAGCTCATCCCTTACCCTATATGGTATTTCTAGTACATCCCTTACCTTATATGGTATTTCTAGTACTTTCCTTACCTTATATGGTATTTCTAGTACTTTCCTTACCTTATATGGTATTTCTAGTACTTTCCTTACCTTATATGGTATTTCTAGTACATCCCTTACCCTATATGTTAATTCTAGCTCATCTGGCCTTACCCTATATGGTCCTTTTCTCTGAATATAATTCTGCTGTGTGAACATTGCTACAATTTGACTCAAATTCATGTAGACTCCAGTATCAAGCACCTGCAGAGCACTAGGTGTTCCTTAAATCATAAATACATATGACTTATTTTTAGACTGATTTGTTTGATCTTTAACCTCACATTAACAAGGTCAAATTTATCGTAAAGTAAGACTGATGTGATTAATCAAATACAATTATCTAACATTTTCATATGGACTCCAATGTTATGGTGTATTTCTTACAAAATCATGAATGATATGTGTTAAGCTGGTTTACATCCATATTTCAGTAGAATACAGATTTGAAATCTAGTAACATCCAAGAAATTCAACAGTGGTGAATTTTGATAGCTTTTACTAGAATCTCTAAGTATTATCTCATAGCATCTTTCAGTACTGTTTTACCAAATCATTAAAAAATTTCTGTAAAGTACTACAAGTAATTATTTCAGAAATAATCTCTATATGTTATATGTTGTGAAAATCCCTAATCTTCCACTTCAAATGCTGGAAGATGACAGAAACCAAAACAAAAAAAACATATCTGAACAAATCTGAAACAATGTAATTAAAATTGAATCTTTTACTAGCTCTCCCCTTTTGGTTATTGTTGCACTTCACAACCAATATAACAAAAAGGGGGAGCTAGTGAAAGATTTAATTGTAATTAGATTGAATCTGAAAGTTCAAATATTGAAATGGGCATCTTTACTTTATCTCATAGAACAAAAGAAATGAAAAAACAAAACAGAAAGAAAGTAAAATATCAACAAAAGAACACACCCATTGCATTCTCATGTTCACAGAAGGAAGCAATAACTCTGTGATACATAAACTTGTAATAATGTTCACAGAAGGAAGCACTAATTCTGCGATACATAAACTTGTAATAATGTTGACAAATACCATAGGCATCCACACCAGGTATGGTGTAAACAAAGTTTTCTCTGTCATCTAAATTTATATTTGTGTTCAACATGTTCTCTACAATCACAGAATCTCTTTCAAAACAAAGATCCATTCTGAAATTTTACAAAGAGATAAGATCACAAAAATTCTGTTGAAAATATGTTTAAACATCAGGAAAATACAAATATAGCAAGTACTTAAAATATTATGCCTTTAATAGTCCACTAGTCATCATACACCAAGTTTTTTTGTAGAAGTATTATTGGACTTGTATAAAATATATACAGTATTGCCCTGCAGCTGAGAATTGAGGTTGATTTGTTTGTAGCAAAGTTTATTTTAGAAAGTAAAGTGTGTCTGTAAGACACAAATGATGGCCCTGTCTGATCATTGAAATTAAAAGGCAAAGCTTTCATATTTTCTATGCCAGCTGCTTTACAACATTGAACTTAGAATGGGTTTTCATGTACACATAAGGTATAACTTGTATTACCCTGGTTTGACTGCCATATATGTACATATAAGGTATAACTTGTATTACCCTGGTTTGACTGCCATATATGTACATATAAGGTATAACTTGTATTACCCTGGTTTGACTGCCATATATGTACATATAAGGTATAACTTGTATTACCCTGGTTTGACTGCCATATATGTACATATAAGGTATAACTTGTATTACCCTGGTTTGACTGCCATATATGTACATATAAGGTATAACTTGTATTACCCTGGTTTGACTGCCATATATGTACATATAAGTTATAACTTGTATTACCCTGGTTTGACTGCCATATATGTACATATAAGGTATACATTGTATTACCCTGGTTTGACTGCCATATATTTACATATAAGGTATAACTTGTATTACCCTGGTTTGACTGCCATATATGTACATATAAGGTATAACTTGTATTACCCTGGTTTGACTGCCATATATGTACATATAAGGTATAACTTGTATTACCCTGGTTTGACTGCCATATATGTACATATAAGGTATAACTTGTATTACCCTGGTTTGACTGCCATATATGTACATATAAGGTATAACTTGTATTACCCTGGTTTGATTGCCATATATGTACATATAAGGTATAACTTGTATTACCCTGGTTTGACTGCCATATATGTACATATAAGGTATAACTTGTATTACCCTGGTTTGACTGCCATATATGTACATATAAGGTATAACTTGTATTACCCTGGTTTGACTGCCATATATGTACATATAAGGTATAACTTGTATTACCCTGGTTTGACTGCCATATATGTACATATAAGGTATAACTTGTATTACCCTGGTTTGACTGCCAGGCACTTGACAGATGTGTTGCAACAGACAGGAACTGCTTACTCTTTCAAAGCAAAATTTACTCTTATCTCTTATTTTTTTAGAATTTTCCACAAAAATAAAAATCCAATGGCCCAGCACACCTCCATTATTTGTTCAAATATTAACTGAAAACTTCAAAGACAGGTTTATTATGATTTAAATTTAGACAGGTATTTGGTTTATTTAAGATTTTATTTAGACAGGTTCTTGTTATAGTCAGGGTTTGTTTTAGACAGGATTTTGGATTATTCGGGGTTTGGTTAAGAAAGATATTTGGGTTTATTCAGGATTAGCTTTAGACAAGTCTTTGGTTTTTCAGGGTTTGCTGTAGACAGTTATTTTACTCAGGGCTTGGTTTATTTATGATTCACTTAAGAAAGGTTTTATTGTATATACTTCGCTGTTTACCATGCAGATTCACCTTGTTTCTGTTTGTTTGTTTGTTTGATGGTGTTTAACGCCACTTTCAGCAATTTTTCATCTATATCATGGCGTTCAGTTTTTATTGGGAGAGGAAGCCGGAGTACCCGGAGAAAACCCCCGAGCTGCGGTAGGAAAACTGGCAATCCTTGTCAATTAAGATTGGAGTCGAGTACACCCTGCCTGCAGTGAGAATTGAACATGCAATCTCAGTGTTGACAGACCACGTGATCAATAGTAGACGAACTACCTCGACCAATCAGCCACCGAGGCCCCCACCTTGTTTCTACAAATTTATCTCTTGCATTAAACATAACAAATACCTGATCAATCTACGTGTTAACAGTAAAAACTATACCTCATAGAGTTCAGTCTGAAGACAGAGGTTAGGCGTGGGTATGGATTGGGAGGAAAGAATTCTCCTGTCACTAACTCTGTTAAATACTTATGCCAAGATTCATCAAGATGAGTATCAATCATATACTGCAATGAAAAGCACAAAATAATCACTTGAATGATTACTGAATCATATTTATAAAGTGTAAAAAGATATTTCACACATCATCAATTTTGTATTCATGGCAAGGTCAGTCATTAAACTAGAGGCTCCCAGGAGCCTGTATCGCTCACCTGAACCTGAAACCAAACAACCCTTTTTTATCCAGCTTTTCTTTGCTATAAGGAATTGCCCAACACTTCTGCAAAAATCATTAATTTTGACCTTTTAAGGGAAATAACTCCTATAAGGAGGAGCTTTTGGTTCACTTCAAATTTGCTGTACCTGGTTTAATTTTTTAACTGTCAGTCGAAAACTCTCTCGACTCCCCCCCCCCTTTTTTTCCTTTTTTCTATTTTAAGCCAACGTAGCTATGCAGGTAGTCAGGTGTCATGATTTGCACAATTTTGGTAGAGGACGTCCTAAAGATGATGTGTGCAATGTTTCAAAGCAGTCCTTTCATTGGTCAAAGAGGAGAACATTTTTTAAAATCAAGTAAAATTGATTAAAAAAATGTTAAGAAGAATAATTCCTAAACGGTTCATCAGACAATCTTGACCCTAAAGTCATTTTTATAGCCCTCATAGAGCAGAACAATTAAGCAATGCTAACTTTTTCTCTAGTTCTAATAATTTTCAAGATTTTGAGGCAAAAATGTCAAAAATAATCAATTTTGACAATTAAAGGGCAATAACTCCTATAAGGAGTCATCATACAACTTCAACTCAATGGAGTGTTTCGTAGAGCTTTTGATGCAGATGGATGGATGTCTCTTCGGTTTTCCTGTATCTGTTACACTTTTCTAAATATAAGCCAAAAACTGTATTTTACCGCCCCCCACCTCCGTCCTATTATTGGGCCATGATGGCCATGTTGGTTAATCTGCAGCCATGGTTGGTGCAAACTTGGTTGAGGACATTTGACGGATGATGTGTACAAAGTTTCAAAGCAGTACTTTCAGTTGTTTCAGAGGAGAAGATTTTAAAAAATCAATTAAAACCGATTAAAAAAAAACAGTTCAAGGGGAATAACTCTTAAACAGTTAATCAGACAATCTTGACCCTAAAGTCATTTTTGTAGCCCTCATAGAGCAGAACAATTAAGCAATGCTAACTTTTTCTCTAGTTCTAATAATTTTCAAGATTTTGAGGCAACAATGGAAAAAATCATCAATTTTGACAATTAAAGGGCAAAAACTCCTACAAGGAGTCATCATACAACTTTGACCCAATTGAGTGTTTTGTAGAGCTTTAGATGCTGAAGAAGGAAGGTCTGTTCGGTTTTCCTATATCTGTTATACTTTTTGAACTATAAGCAAAAAACTTTATTTTGACCCCCCTGTTCTATTTTTAGCCATGGTGGCCATGTTGGTTAGTCTGAGGCCATGATTTGTGCAAACTTGGTAGAGGACATTTTACTGATGATGTGTGCAAAGTTTCAAAGCAATCCCTTCAGTGGATTTGGAGGAGAAGATTTTTGAAGAAAAGTTAACAACAACAACGACGACGGATGCCAAGTGATGGCAATAGCTCACATGACCCTTCAGGTCAGGTGAGATAATGAGATGAAAACAGCATGCAATCAATCACTGCCCTTGATTTGTAAATCGTCCCAATAAAAACTGGATGGCAGGATATAGCTGAAAAATTGCTGAAAGTAGTGTTACAACTCAAATAGACAAAACTCCATACCTGCTTCGAAGATGATGTATTATTATCTATCAGTAACTGGAAATATAATATATTTTTAAATATACTTAGGTATCAATATATTTCCATAAGAGATAATTATATAAAAACATTTAGCAAGGAGAAAAAAATCTAGATTTAGAACAAACACAAATGACACAAAACTGATCCCAATAACAAAATAAAAAAGTGGGTAATCACTCAAATAAGCCATGAGTGCCTCAAATTATACACTTGCTAAATTACTGATTGCAATGACCAAAGTCAAATCCATCAGAGGAAATGTAATTTTATTAAAAGTAAATCAGCTTTCTATTGTCACTGTATAGAAGATCTAACAAAACCACATTCTGGTCACATTATGGTAACTTTTGATAAAGTGACTGTAACGACTAATCAAATGGTGATGCTTTGGATTTGGACTATCATTTAACCAGGGGAGGTAATTCATTTTAATATTTAAAATTTCTACACGTTTCTGTGATTTTATATATGTAAATTGTTTTTTAATTGTATCGCAAAGGTCTGAGGAGTGATTTTATATGTGTAATATGGTTTTTAATTGTATCGCAAAGGTCTCAGGAGTGATTTTATATGTGTAATACAGTTTTTAATTGTATTGCTAGGGTCTCGGGAGTGATTTTGTATGTGAAATATGGTTTTTAATTGTATTTGCTAGGGTCTCATGAGTGATTTTATATATGTAATATGGTTTTTAATTGTATCGCAAAGGTCACAGGAGTGATTTTATATGTGAAATATGGGTTTTTAATTGTATTGCAAAGGTCTCAGGAGTGATTTTATATGTGTAATATAGTTTTTAATTGTATTGCTAGGGTCTCAGGAGTGATTTTATATGTGTAATATAGTTTTTAATTGTATTGCTAGGGTCTCATGAGTGATTTTGTATGTGAAATATGGTCTTTAATTGTATCGCAAAGGTCTCAGGAGTGATTTTATATGTGTAATATGGTTTTTAATTTTATTGCTAAGGTCTCTGGAGTGATTTTGTATGTAAAATATTGTTTTCAGTTGTATCACAAAGGTCTCAGGACTGATCTTATATGTGTAATATGGTTTTTAATTGTATTGCTAGGGTCTCAGGATTGATTTTGTATGTGAAATATGGTTTTTAATTGTATCGCAAAGGTCTAAGAGTGATTTTATATGTGTAATTTGGTTTTTAATTGTATTGCTAGGGTCTCAGGAGTGATTTTATATGTGTAATATGGTTTTTAATTGTATTGCTAGGGTCTCAGGAGTGATTTTGTATTTTAAATATGGTTTTTACTTGTATTGCTAACGACTCGGGAGTGATTTTATATATGTAATATGGTTTTTGATTGCATTTCTTATGTATCAGGAGTGATTTTATATGTTTAATTTAGTTTTATTATTGTATCTCGAAGGTCTCAGTAGTTTTTTTTTTATGTTAAATATGGTTTTTAATATTATTGCAAAGGTTTTGGGAGTGATATTACAAATGTGATTTTAATTGTGTTATTTGAACACTACCTTCGATGAACATTTTTCTAAAGAGAATGTTTATAATAAATTACCCTTAAATTTATGAAACTATACGGTTTAACAAATATTTTAACACATAATAAATATACAGTTGGATTAGTACATTTAATTATATGCAATAAAGATTAATTACAAAAGCTTCCTCTGGAATGTGTAATAATTACTGTAATCAAAATAAAATGGACGATTAAGCTCGTTTCTTTTTACACTGTTATAAAAAATATTTATAGGTCCATTATTTAAACATTTCCATGTTTAGCCCTAATCCCGAACATGAATATTTAATAAAAATACTCAACCCCACAAATTTTCTCGTAGGCTTGTTATGTTGTCACGTTTTTGTGTGTGTGTATTACCTGTTTGAGCTGTCACAAATCATTTAAATGATGATTAAATGAAAAAAAAGTATAATTATTTTTTTATTTATTCCTTTTCAATTTTTTATTTGTTTACTATAAACCAGCTTGATTCTCAAGATTTTATTTAAAATGATCGAACATGATTTTTACAAAGCACGATATAGGCTTCTCCATTTGTTTTCCCACATACGAACGATTGAAGCGTATAGCGTATCTCTGATTGGTTAATTTTTAAATGGTTTGTCTGGACGATAAGAGTGTTCGTTCATTCTTCGTCCTTTCGCATGTCATTTTTGGTTCGTCCGTTTAACATTCATACGGGAACGTTTTAAGTTTCAGGGGGTGTACATGTATTTTATCTATGAGGATTACTATGTAAAAATAAAATATGCTAAGTAAACTAACCTTGAGAAGAATTGATTCTCTATCAATGATTTTAGGAGCAGTTAAATCTTTCTCTATACATTCTGTTACATTAATAACTAAAATTAAATGTTAAATATTATTTTAGATGTAGTGTTACTGAATTACATAAAACAAATATTACTGAAATACATGAAACAAGTATTACTGAAATACATGAAACAAGTATTACTGAAATACATGAAGCAAGTATTACTGAATTACATAAAACAAGTATTACTGAAATACATGAAACAAGTATTACTGAAATACATGAAGCAAGTATTACTGAAATACATGAAACAAGTATTACTGAAATACATGAAGCAAGTATTACTGAAATACATAAAACAAGTATTACTGAATTACATGAAACAAGTATTACTGAATTACATGAAACAAGTATTACTGAAATACATGAAGCAAGTATTACTGAATTACATAAAACAAGTATTACTGAATTACATAAAACAAGTATTACTGAAATACATGAAGCAAGTATTACTGAATTACATAAAACAAGTATTACTGAAATACATGAAACAAGTATTACTGAAATACATGAAGCAAGTATTACTGAATTACATAAAACAAGTATTACTGAAATACATGAAACAAGTATTACTGAAATACATGAAGCAAGTATTACTGAAATACATGAAACAAGTATTACTGAAATACATGAAGCAAGTATTACTGAAATACATAAAACAAGTATTACTGAATTACATGAAACAAGTATTACTGAATTACATGAAACAAGTATTACTGAAATACATGAAGCAAGTATTACTGAATTACATAAAACAAGTATTACTGAAATACATGAAACAAGTATTACTGAATTACATGAAACAAAATCTTTATTTAGACAGCATTCACACATGGTGCTGGTACAACCGTTTGTATCCTGTCCAATCTGTTATATTAACCAAATGACAAAGAGATGCTTTATTTTATGTTTAATACAGATGCAATCCACTTGATTGATGTGACATGGTACACAACAAATGCTGTTATATTTCATATATATATATATATTTATTATTTGAACAAATAATAATATTCTGACATATTCTAAACACAGTGAAATCCTGTTATGTCAGTCTGGGGTAAAATATTTTCCAGTACCTGTCAATATCTTAATGTTATCTGTTTTTACTTCATTTTTATTGAACTTCAAAGTCTCAAAAATTAATTACGGATAAGTTTTAGTCTCCAGGTATAAAAGTTTGTGTAGTTTCTATTCATTAGCTCAAAATAGCAAGGTGATCACAATTAATTAAAGCACCTGTCAAGGTTATCAATATTGTTGCTAATGGCAACAGGCTTTACAGGTGAAATCTATTCTGTGATATTTACAGAAAAAAGTTAAATTTTGAATAGCATGTTAAGAGTATTCACTAATTGTAAGTTTATTGAATAAACAACTTCAAAAAACATTTCATTCCAATGTCTTAGGAAGATCCTGATACACAAAACCTGCAGAAAAGGACCTGGAGTCTAGCCTTTGGGAAGATCAAGTTTTGTGACCGTAACTGAACAACCCAGCCAGGGACCAGTGTAAAACCTGGGCGATAACTGGGTCAGCTGTAGTATGGAAAGTGAAACTGAAATTATATGGAATAAAAAATGCTTCCAATATAAAAATGTTTATTTCAGTAGAAACTTAAAATTTACATGTAACTTTTTCAGGGTACATGTATTATGTATTAAGTGTTTTGTATTGTTACATAGGTTCATATGGATGTTAATAAATCAGAATATCTGTCTATTTGTGCAGTGGTTTTTACGCTATCAGATTGATCTTTAAACTAAATAGAGAAATGAATCATACAGTTTCAAGCCACCTACTAACAAGGCCTATTATTATCACTGAGGATAAAGTCCTCTAGCTGATATCAGTTCACAATGCCCAATGAAAAGGACATAATTCATATTTATAACAATATTTGTAATAACATGTAATGCTTTTGTGATTATATTTATAATTAATTGTGAAATTGCCTTAAAATATGTGAAATGTATTTGAAAGATGTTTGCATTTAAAATCTATAGGGGTAGTAGTTTACAGTTCACATTACATAACATCTCTTGAGACATTCACTAGGGATGATAAGCTAATTGGAGGTCTGCCTTGTCAAGGATGAAGGGTATATCTCATTTTTGTTATACAGACTTTTGTTAGACTTACCTAATCGCTCATGATTGATGATGTTTTCATCTTCCAGACCATGTGTAACATCTGTATCGATTTCAATACCCTGTAAACAGAAATCGATTTAAATTACTGTGCAAAATGTGCTCCACATGTTGGTTTATGTAATCTAACTTTCAACCTAACAAGATAAACATAAGCTTTGAGACAATAAATTGATTTTTTGGTATAAAATTAAGAAAATAATTCATTAAGAGTTTGATTTTGTACTCATTTACACAAGGGCTGGGCCTTTATATTCAATGATTTTGTACTGAGCAACGGGGAGGTAGAAAAAAGAATATAAAAGCCCCGACTATTTGTACATGAGCACAGCATCATACTCAGAACAAATTATTACAATTCTAATAAGAAAAAATCATGTATTTTTTAATTTAAGTGGGCCCTATAGGTCATGATTTTCTAGCCTCCATTTTCATGATGAACATTTTTGATTTAGAAATTCTTCCAATTTTGCAAGGTACAGTGTACAAAAAATACTAACAAAACATATATTAAATATATTTCCATAACCTGCCATAGATATGTCATATTTGTTTACTTTTAGAAGTTCAAAATTCAGCCACAAATATTGTGATGTGTAAAACCTCTGATGACATTACATCGTATTGCATATATGGGATTATATATCGTTTCACGTTTTAAGGATGTCATATTAGATGTTTGTTTGTTGTTTGTTGAAGGAAGCCGGTAAATGAGTTACGTTATAAGTTAATACATCCTTATTGTTAACCTCTAACTGCATGGTTGGCAATTAGAATTCTGAAATTAATTTGTTGAGATCATTGTTGTAATAAAGAACTGTTATATACAAACATTGCTTACTTCCTCAATAAAGCTGGATGCCAAAATTTGCTGTTTGTTTGTTTGTTTGAATAGTGTTTAACACCACTTTCAGTAATTTTTCAGCTATATCATGGCGTCCAGTTTTTATTGAAGGAGGAAGCCGGAGTACCCGGAGAAAACCCCCGACCTGTGGTAGGAAAACTGGCAATCCTTGTCAATTAAGATTGGAGTCCAGTTCACCCTGCCTGCAGTAAGACTCAACCCTGCAATCTCAGTGTTGACAGACCACGTGATCAATAGTAGTCTAACTACCTTGACCACAGGGGCCACCGAGGCCCTTGTCATATTAGAATTAAATGTTGTATGCAAATAAAACTGATTGCCTTGATATAAATAAAAATAAGCAGAAGTTTGAAATGCCTGGATTTTAAAGAACCTGCCTAAATTATTGTTATGTGCCTTTATCAATTGGGAATCTCTTAAAGTGTTGTTGGAAGAAAGTTTAGAATCTGTGTCAAAAACTTTACGAGGATCTGAATACTCAGAAAGTGCTGAATTTAAAAAAATTTGCTGAAACAATGGCGTCCAGTTTTTATTGGGGAGGAAGCAGAAGTACCTGGAGAAAACCCCGACCTGTGGTAGGAAACTGGCAATCCTTGTCAATTGGGTCGAGTACACCCTGCCTGCAGTGAGAATCGAACCCGCAATCTCAGTGTTGACAGACCACGTGATCAATAGTAGACGAACTACCTTGACCACTCTGCCACCGAGGCCCCTGCTTAAACATGACCAAGTTCCCAAGTCAGGGTGGAAAACTTAAGATGTATGCAATCTTTCTGTGGACTTTCATGAATCTGGGTTCAAATCTGTAATAGAAGTAAATTACACAAAATGGGTACAATCTTCTGTAAATATGCTGATAAATAGCTAAGTTCTCAGATCTGGAAAAATTAGAATGACTTCCATGAACAATTCAATAATAGCAGGCACACAACCACAATATGAGTGGAATCATTATGTGAAGTTTCATAGATCTGAGTAGAAAACTTTGGGAGAAGTTGATTACAAATGATTTTTAACACTAAGACAATTTTGTTATGTAACTTACAACAGGATCTATTCTGTCCCTGTGTCTAGTTATGGGGTGTGGTATGACATCTGGGAATGTGGCCTTCATTGTTACCATTAATTCCTATAATATAACATTTAAAACAATTATGTCAGATCTGTTTATGACTCATAATCATATACTTTGATTGATAAGAAGGCATAATTAAAAAAATTTCACATAATTGCAATTTCAATAAATGTACTTTAATGCTGACCTTCATATTTTAATATAGTACCAGAACAAGGTCAGCGACCTTGGATATCTATCCAATCAGATGGGACTTTAGGAGCACATTTTGTATTTCTTGTGTACTTACTGCTTTCAGTCGGCAAAGGATTGTTGATGTTTACGATTTTTTAATATCAACAACAAAAATAGTAGTCAGCTCAAAATTTACTCTTTTAACCAATTATGTGATTTGAAAAATGAAATGACTTAGATGAAAGAAACTATTTCTGCAAAAATCTGACAAAGTGTGATATTTTATAGGTAACTTCCCACTTGGTCTACTCCCATTTGGTCTATTCCCATTTTGTCTACTCTTGAAAATTTATAATTCCCATTTTATACAGTTCAGAAAAGTTTGGGATAGACATGTTTTAACAATTAAGTACTTTTACTACCAACTTCAAGCAAACATTAATCAATCAATCAATCTAAGTGTAACAGTGAGTTGGGCAAAATAAATAAGCACAATGTTTCTGTCAAGAGATAAGATGTAAGCCCTGAAGCTGACAAGTAAGTTTGATTTTAGTGGTGAAGAATTTTAAAAAGAAAAGTGTGTCTGTAATATACACATGATGCAGTCACCAACTGTATCTAGTTTTAAGAATATTTCACAAAAATTTAAATCCTTTGGCCCTGCAAGCCTAAATTAGGTGGATAAACATCCTACAAAATATAAATTCTGCAGCCCTACAGCTTTAGGAGAAGAATGCCAGAGATGTCATGCACCTCAATCTGGACTGACAAATGGACAGAGAAAGGTAAATTAATTATCCCCAAGTTTTCATTGCAGGGCAACAAGAACAATATTGCCTTATGTACCTTAAATATTGGACATCTGTTAAGAGAATCTTCTGACAGCTGTAACAATAGTGACATACAGTACCAGTTCAAATTCTTCAAAGTCTTCAAAGCCTGAAAAAATACAACAAATAAAATAATGGGAACTTTATACATGAACTACAATATTGCCAACATTGAACCAGTAATTGAATGTTGACTAGGAAAGTACACAGTTTACTTGGACACTTTACTGATACATGGATTTCAATACCATTGGATTCCACTTTAATCCATATTAAGCACTGTTATTTAAACCAGTCTTTTTACACAAAGCCTTTAAATATTAGTTAATAATTGTTTTTGATGTAATGGCATCAGATAAGTCAAGGAAATTCAATAATTCTAACTTTATGTCAAACTCATTCTACTCATTCCTAAATAACAAACAATTTTAACAGTTATTATATGGACTATGTTCTGCATAAATCATTTTTGGTATTTAGACTAACCATTTGTACATGATCATATGACCCAAATTGTATCATGTTGCTAGGCATTAGATCATCCAGTTGTGCTATGGCTACTCTGCCTACTGTAATCTGTTCATTACTTCTCTCAAATCTAACAAAATATAACATATTTTAACTTAAATTATTTCATATCAGTAAAATTATGTTTGTTTCAATTGGAGAAAACAACGTCAGCTGGTATTAATTAATTTGCAGTAATTTGACATGAGGGCATTATCACGCCGTGATAACGCCCACGGGCATTATCACGTCGTGGTAATGCCCTCTCCAGTAACAAGCAACATAAAACTGTTTATTTTTAATTTATAAAAAAACATTTGTGCTCATAAATCTCATAAAGTATAGAAAACTAACCGTGTATAGCCTAAAAATGGCAAACAATGATATATCATGAGGCCAAACATTCAAATCATACAGCAAGCAGCCACAAATACATAATACAGTCTTAAACACATGGTTTCTTAATTCTTCAATAATTCTTCAATAAAATTAATATAATAGTTGCTTATATAGCTGGCATTGTCATGATACTTGACAGCACTCGGGACAGTGGTATTGCCTTTAACATTAAAAATGCCCCTTGCCTTTGGCTCGGGCATTATCAATGTTTCAGGCAATACCACTCTCCCTTGTGCAGTCAAGATATCATGACAATGCCCTCTATATAAGCAACTATTGTATAAATATTATTTTAACAGATATAAAATTAATGATTAATGGTCCAAGAGTTTTAGTTGTCATTTAGAATTCAATAATTTGTAGGGACTTTTAATATTACCTTGAGTAATACCACAGGAGCCACACATGGAGTATGAACTATGTACCTTTTCAGAACACCAAAGTTGACCAAAGTTTGTAATGAGATTTGGGTCTCTGTGATGACTGTTATTAGTCTATTTTGATTTTTGGGCTATGTGTTTATTATTTGATATAAATTTAAGGTACATGTAAATTAAGGGTCAAACCAATCACAAATATTCCTGAACAATTTGCATAAAACAACTTTGATGAATATGTAATGATTTCTTGCCAAAAAAGTAAAGGGGTCATAATAAAGCTTTGAAAGATTACTTTGGAAGTCATATTTACATAGATCATTGAGAACAAATATTTATTTTGGCAATTAAAATTTAATTGTAGGACAGAAATTTGTATTATTTACATTTATGTTTTTTAATGCAAACTTAGAACATAAAATAAGACAAAAAGTATACATGGGGTCAACAACAGAAAATGTCAATTTTCACTGCAGTGTCTAATGACACATTTGTTGACATGGCAACAGTTGCTACTTGTCAATAAAAATGATATTTTTGATAATTTTATGATAATTCATATTCAATTTCAAATAAGCATAATGTTCTAATTTATAAAATTATTGATTACATTTATTTCAAATCAATTTTATAACTAAAATATACCACAAAATATTATCAAGAAATCAAAATGGCAGAAGACACCAAACCTAAAGATTGTTTGTTTTAATAAAAATGTCTGTTTTGTTTTATTTAATACACAATATTGAAAGCAGTCGTCATGAAACCATGTTTATATTTGTAAATTGTCTTCTATTAAATATATAATATTACTGTAGTGACGACATAAACATGATATAATTTCCAGGCTTAGAAACGGGCTAAATGGCAAGTCTCAACTGAGCCGTTTCCCTGCTTTTGTGCAAAGTCCTTATTTTGGGTTTATATCAGGTCACTAATGATAATCTTTATACTTCAATCTATTATATACTTTTAACATCCATAGAACAATATTTTCTTCTTATTTTCGTATTCTTTAAAATTCACACTAAAATTATACCTGTATAATATAATTTTAGTAGAATGATTCTCACACATTGTGGGCAGTCTAATTGAATGGCCTAGAATTGAGCGATTCATTTAGAGCGAGTTCTACTGTTTGGGGTCTATATGCAAAGATAATTAATGTAACACTTTGAAATAAAACAACTATCACATGAAACAACAAACATGTAATTTGCTTGATTGCGACATATTGATTTGTTTACACTGACCAAAAATGGTCAACAAAAACATTAAATTTGTAAAGTATGTCTTAATATCATAACACTATATAATAATGTACTTACAAATTACTGAGGAACAAATTAACAAATGATTCCCTGTATAAAGCTAGGTATTCCCTCATTGGACCACTCTCCTGTACCTGAAGGAAGGTAAGGTATAATTTGACAAGACAGACAGTAACTTACATTTACATTATAAACTGTTAGCACTTTGAAAGTGTTTAATATTAGATTTATAGAGAATAACACCTCATATATAGACCCGTACACTTATGCCAGTTCTGGTAATGGATATATGCATTAGGTACCAGATAGAGGCTTTACTAAATCAAATTACCTGTCTCACATTCATCTCAAACTATAACAATAAGGTTAAATAGATATTGTTATAAATCTCTGCATTCATGAACTGCCTCTATTATTGAATTATAGTCAACTTAGTTACCTATTGGTCAATCAATTCTAAATACAGATAACAGCTATTTAGGAAACTGCTTCAATCTGTTTTGTTCAAAGCTATTCAGCAGTAATAGCTGGGCATTTAAATTGCAGCTACTCATGCATGACAGGTAAATTTAAACATTGAACTTGCAGATTGTCATGGGGTATACTGCAGATGAACCAGTTAGAAGTTTTCTTTCACGTGAGTCATATGCATAAACTGCTGCAATTTATATGTCCAAGCTATTACTGATGAATAGCTTTAAAAAAAAAAACAGACTAAAGCAGTTTCTAAACAGCTGTTATCTGTATTTAGAATTGGTTGACCAATAGGTAAAAAATACCTGACAGGTCATTGTATTTTGACTATAAATTTAGCACGCTCTTTCCATTGTTATAATGTGATCTGTACTCTGAACTTTTATATTGTCATGATCATTAACAAGATTTTAATAGTAAACAATGCCAAGGCATATTGCCAATATCAACAGATTCCTTATGCTTTTAAAGACATGAATGTTTTCTTGTAAAATCATACAACCACACAATTTCTTACCGGTAATTGTTTGGTGTTGTTTAATGCTTTGTTGGATAAAATCAGCAAAATGTAAAAACTTTCACAAAACTACTGAACATATACTTACATTAACAAAAGCTTTAAATATATAACGTAGAGTTTTATTTTGTTCCATGATGAGATATAAAAGTCCTGCAGTACTGTGAGTCAGCTTATATAACTCTATGGTTAGTTCTACGTTGTAGGAATCTCTGTAACAAAGACAAATAAAATATAAAAGTCCTGCAGTACTGTTAGTCAGGTTTTATAATTCTTTTGTTAGTTCTACATTGTAGGAATAATCTCTGTAGGAAGTTGCTGTTGTATCAAAATTAAAAGAAAGTGGCACAAGAGGAGAATAATTTATATAAAAGTAACCATACATATTGAAGGAAAGTGATGCAAACTTCAAACTGTTCTACAATATATTTGATTTTTTGCCTGAAACAAAGTACTATGTGTGAAAAAGAAAATTTTACCTGTCAAGAAGCCATAACATCAAAAGGAAAAGATTACCTGTCAAGCAGCCATAACATCAAAAGGAAAAGTTTACCTGTCAAGAAGCCATAACATCAAAAGGAAAAGTTTACCTGTCAAGCAGCCATAACATAAAATAGAAAAGTTTACCTGTCAAGTAGTCATAACATCAAAAGGAAAAGTTTACCTATCAAGCAGCCATAACATAAAATGGAAAAGTTTACCTGTCAGCAGCCATAACATCAAAAGGAAAAGTTTACCTGTCAAGCAGCCATAACATCAAAAGGAAAAGATTACCTGTCAAACAGCCATAACATCAAAAGGAAAAGTTTACCTGTCAAGCAGCCATAACATCAAAAGGAAAAGTTTACCTGTCAAGCATCCATAGCATAAAAAGGAAAAGTTTACCTGTCAGGCAGCCATAACATCAAAAGGAAAAGTTTACCTGTCAGGCAGCCATAACATCAAAAGGAAATGTTTACCTGTCAAGCAGCCATATCATAAAATGGAAAAGTTTACCTGTCAAGCAGCCATAACATCAAAAGGAAAAGATTACTTGTCAAGTAGCCATAACATCAAAAGGAAAAGTTTAACTGTCAAGCAGCCATAACATCAAAAGGAAAAGTTTACCTATCAAGCAGCCATAACATAAAATGGAAAAGTTTACATGTCAAGCAGCCATAACATCAAAAGGAAAAGTTTACCTGTCAAGCAGCCATAATGTCAAAAGGAAAAGTTTACCTGTCAAGTATCCATAACATAAAAAGGAAAAGTTTACCTGTCAGGCAGCCATAAATCAAAAGGAAAAGTTTACCTGTCAGGCAGCCATAACATCAAAAGGAAAAGTTTACCTGTCAAGCAGCCATAACATCAAAAGGAAAAGATTACCTGTCAAACAGCCATAACATCAAAAGGAAAAGTTTACCTGTCAAGCAGCCATAACGTCAAAAGGAAAAGTTACCTGTCCAGCATCCATAACATAAAAAGGAAAAGTTTACCTGTCAGGCAGCCATAACATCAAAAGGAAAAGTTTACCTGTCAGGCAGCCATAACATCAAAAGGAAAAGTTTACCTGTCAGGCAGCCATAACATCAAAAGGAAAAGTTTACCTGTCAAACAGCCATAACATCAAAAGGAAAAGTTTACCTGTCAAGCAGCCATAACGTCAAAAGGAAAAGTTTACCTGTCAAGCATCCATAACATAAAAAGGAAAAGTTTACCTGTCAGGCAGCCATAACATCAAAAGGAAAAGTTTACCTGTCAGGCAGCCATAACATCAAAAGGAAAAGTTTACCTGTCAAACAGCCATAACATCAAAAGGAAAAGTTTACCTGTCAAGCAGCCATAACATCAAAAGGAAAAGATAACCTGTCAAACAGCCATAACATCAAAAGGAAAAGTTTACCTGTCAAGCATCCATAACATAAAAAGGGAAAGTTTACCTGTCAGGCAGCCATAACATCAAAAGGAAAAGTTTACCTGTCAGGCAGCCATAACATCAAAAGGAAAAGTTTACCTGTCAAACAGCCATAACATTAAAAGGAAAAGTTTACCTGTCAAGCAGCCATAACATCAAAAGGAAAAGATAACCTGTCAAACAGCCATAACATCAAAAGGAAAAGTTTACCTGTCAAACAGCCATAACATCAAAAGGAAAAGTTTACCTGTCAGGCAGCCATAACATCAAAAGGAAAAGTTTACCTGTCAAACAGTCATAACATCAAAAGGAAAAGTTTACCTGTCAGGCAGCCATAACATCAAAAGGAAAAGTTTACCTGTCAAGCAGCCATAGCAGTATTCCACACTGAATTGCCTCAAATAATTCTGCATGCATATGGTGACTGGCCATTTTCTTCTGTAGATGAGCTCTATATGGAATAAAAAATTACACATCATCAAGCTTATTTAGGAAGTGTTCAGTTTAGCTATTACATTTGACATACAGAGTCTTTGTAGCTGAGTGGTTAAGGTAGTTAGTGATCTACTTTTGGTCACTTGTCTGTCAACACTGAGGTCGGTATTCAAGCCTTACTGTGGGCAGGTTATTCTTTACTCCAGCCTTAATTGACAAGAATTGCCAGTTTTCATGCCGAAAGTTGGGTATTACTCCATGTACTCTCGCTTCTTAGTCCCCGCCCACCCCCCCCCCCCCACCCACCCATATAAACAAGACAGTATGATATACTGAACCACACTGTCAAATTTCAAATAATTCTCATGTACGGTTTCTGAGAAAAGCTTGACGGAAATTCATACGGACAGACATGAGTAAAACCTAATGCCCCCGACATGTCGTCGCGGGGGCATAAAGAAACAAAACAAAAAACATATGACACACATATACTAATTCATTCATTTTGTATGCTGCATCCCCTCTATATTAAGCTAAATTCTAATGCATTTATTGTTTCATATGATCAAAATTTTAACTGTACCTTATTAATATTATATAAAAATTACTCACTTGATTGGTGTTGTAATCTGCCATGCAAATGGTCCGTAGGTCGTCTCATCTCCGATACGGAATCCATCTATTCTGACTTTCTGTGGTTTAATGTGCTCCATTCTGTCATACACATGTTGCTGTATTTTGGTTAAATCATTATCCTGAGACACAGAAAACTTACGATTTCTGTTCTGACCAATAATCTGACTGACACGGCTTGGAGCACGACTTGTGAGACTTGGTGGTGGTTTTCGTTGGCTCGGGTGTGGCACTAAAATATAAATACATTACGTATTCCTATAGATGTATTCTACAAAATAAATCATTTATTACTTATTATGTTATAGCTATACCATATTAAAAGAAGAAAAGATGTATTATTTCTGAATAAGCCTTTAATAAAATTGGCAAAAATCATCAAAACATAGGCAAATCATAGTTTTTTATTCCTTACATATATAGGCACCTAAATATGATATGTTATTCCGGTCTTAGACAGGGTATATAATGTCACATTCACGGCTTAGGATTGATATTCCATGAGCCGAAGGCGAATGGAATATACGTCCTAAGTTGTGAATGTGACATTTTATCCCGGTATCGGTATTATTCCTGGAATTTGATTGGTCAGTTACACGTCTTTACAAAACCAATATACCCGGCTCGTTGCTAAGCGTTAGTTGCACAAAAATACTTAAGATGCGTTTATAT
Source organism: Limnoperna fortunei (assembly GCA_944474755.1). NCBI lineage: Eukaryota > Metazoa > Mollusca > Bivalvia > Mytilida > Modiolidae > Limnoperna > Limnoperna fortunei. Next base: position 53,912,865 of record OX104121.1, on the reverse strand, counting down.
TATAAATGGTAATCGGTTTGTGTCATATATAGGATGATCAAATCTTTAACAAAAGGTCCAAATGTGCTTATTTTTAACAGAAAAAGAAACAAAAGATATGTAGTTTGACAAACAACGACGTCACACTATTATGACATCTCTGCAAGACATTCAGTGCAAAAATTTATTTCTTAAACATCTGTTTGAATCCAACAAAAAAATGTTCTTTTTCGGGAACTGTAGGGTTCTACCAAAGGTAGTACCCTACACCTTATAAAAAAGCCTCATTTTCATCAAATTTCAATCAAACATCCTTTGATAATGATGAAAACGTCACTTTATCGTCCGCCATTGTGTTGACAAAGTACCTAAAAAATGCATTATTTCAAACTAATACCGGGGATAAATTCGTTATACACGTTCATATCCGTAGATATGGAGATTTGAACACCTTCAGCACCCCTGTACACCCTTCGGCTTCGCCTCAGGGCGTACTTAGGGCACTTCAGGTGTTGAAATCTCCATATCTACGGATATGAACGTATATAACTTATAATATACCCTGTCTAAGACCGGAATAACTATTATATTATAGCTCACATCTTAAATTAGGAATATTTTACGGGAAAAACAAATATTTAAGAAAGAACTAGGTCTATGTAGCATAATTCATTTTGGATACGTGATAAAGTTATCCGTATTTGTTTGGAAAATATACATTTTAAGTGAATGCATAATATTAAAAAATGCATTTTTATTAATAGCTTTTATAAAACAAAATTACACTCTGGAATCTAACAAATTACGTTATTATTGATAAAATCAAAATATATTCAATAAATATTGTCCCTTATGGCTACCCCTAATTACTTTTATGATGCTTAGACAATCGAGGCCCATTCGGTATTTAAAAGCAAAGTTTATATAAAAACAAACTATATTTTTGTTGAACATCAAATTAATAAAAATAAGAAAATATTATTATATATAAAATAACAGCGAAAATTTATCTTTTTAAAATATTAATCGTCTTCTGTTCAATAAATAACCCAATTGTATCCTAAAAGTTAAACTGGGAAGTGTCAAGGTAAAAGTTTGAGAAGCACCAAACTCAATATCAGTGGAACTTGTATTGGTTTTGATTGATGTATGGATGTCGATGTTGATAAGTGAATTAAAATAAGAAAACTAGTTATTGAAGGTAATGTCATTTTGATGCCATTAAAATGAATATCATTGGATTTTGGCCGATGGAAATCAAAATGAATATCATCTGATTTTGACGATGTCTTCACTGAAGAATGCAGGATGATGCAGTGCAGTTACATGTTTATTAACTTTAAGTGGGCTTGAGATCAAGTTTCTCTTTTGTTGTTTTGTGCACTGACACACCTTCATAGAGGACACAACAAAATCCTACAGGATCTGTGACCTGTGACTGACATTATTGACCCACAACCACGCCCCCCTTTTCCGTGCTTTCTATCGCTGATATTTGAGTAGATTTGTTTCTTAGTTTACTTCCCTTCTGTTATTTAAACAAATATATTACATATCATTTTACGTCATTATAAAACATGTTGGGTTTCACTTTTGTAACTTTTTCAATCGAAGCGAAACGAAGGCGGCCATGATGATTTGTTTTCCCAGGGGCCCCATACGGGATAAAAATATGCTTTATGTATACGGCTGTAGACGTATACATAGCCTGATGTATACGGCTTGCCAACCAATCAGAATGCAAGGTTTTTACATGAGCTATAATATAAAACATCTGTACAATGTCATAAATTATATAATTTATTTGTACAAGTCTTAGAAACAGGCAGAAATGCATGGCTTTGCTAAGCATTTCTCACCTGTTTCCTGGCGAGTACAAATAAACTTTATATTTTCTGACAATGTACAAGTATTGTTTTATCCTGCAACCCTAAAATACATTTTATTCTAATAAAAAACATGAAAAAAGTGCTCTTCAAGCCTATTTCTCAGTTGAAATTTTCTGTGCATAATATTCTAGTGATAGCCTGATGTAACAAACAAGTATTGTATTCAACGACATGTCTTAAACCAGACTAGCATACTCAATACCGTTAGATATGAGGACAAGGGTACCAGGACATAATTCGGTACTGCCCAATAAAGCAAAAATTTATTCAGCTACCTTTATTGTACAGGAAATGTAATGACTGCAAGAAAAAGGAACCCAATATGTCTAATTGTAAAACCTGTTTATAACATATTAAACTGTTAATAGTTTAAGAAATACAGCTTTTATCAAACCAATAAAAAAATTAAAAGTACCGACACCACCAGGATATACCCTTTTTTTAAATGTGATAGCAATATGGAGGAAGGATGTTACAGGACTTGTTTGTGGACATTTTGTCATGTTGTTGGATTGAGTTGCACAGGTTGTATTGTGTTTTGAATATATACTTGGTGATCTAGGTGTCTGGTCATCATATTGGTCCACTGTTGGTGAGAATATGGATAAATATGCTTCCCCATGTGTCTTGTTAAGAAAAACTCCTTCATGAAGAGATGCCATTGGATACTCTGCAAAACTCTGTAAGCTGTGGTAAAATCACAATAAAACACAGTATTAATTGTTCTAATGATATACATTTAAATTTCTACATCTGTATTTAAAAAGAATTAATCACTTATATCAATTTGAATTTAAATTTTAAAATCAATAAAGCTAAACTGCTTTACTTAAATGATATAATGACATATATGTGGTGTCTTTGTTTTGTTTGGGTGGCCAAAAGCCCATGAAAATCCATGAACAACTTTAATAATTCAAATCAAATATACTGCACTCTTATCATGTTAAACTTTCTATCAGTTATGACATTATTAACTAAAGTTATGATCAATGGTTTGTCCCCAAAAAGCATGACCTAGATTTCTCAAAAGTCAAATCTTCAGCTTCAGGAATTTTAATATAAATATTTTTTTCAAGAAAGCAATGCCAGGTATATAACTTACACTCAAGACAAATAAAACCAGAAATTATATGTCAAACTTAAACACCTGCACAAATAAACTGCATTTTTTCCCCGTTAGATATGTCTTATTTTTATATGACCATTCCCAACCAGTAATCCCCTGATTTGTTGTGCCTTTAAGTAATTAATTAATGTGTGAGGCTTATGCTTGGCCTATCTCCTCTTTTTAATCTGGTAGTCCTGTTTTCTACTCTAATAACACTGAATGTCAATATATATGAGATACTAGTGGCATAAACCACTATAAATTAAACAAATAAAAAACCTATCTGTTTATATCAATTAAATGTGGATGCAGGAAAAAGTTTGTACTAAAATCAATACACCATAAATGTTTACGATAAAACGTGTGAGTTACCTACCCTTCTTCTAAAAGATCAGTCTTGACCTCCATGAAGTTAAGAGAGAATTGTATGGTTCCTCTCATGTACTGTGGGTGGTATGGACTGATCCTAAACACTCCCTCCATGTGGATGTATCTGTTATTGACTACCGTGTCACTCAAAACTTGTAAAAACTCATCCTACAAGAACATGTGGGCAGTAATATACTGATACTTTCAATAAAATTGCCTTTATTCTGGATACAGCTTTGTTGAGAAAGTCAAGAATACCCTCATGTACACATGTATCTAGAGCAACGATTTAATATGAAGTTCATTCAACTAATATCCGAACCAAGCTGCCTCAGTATAATGTGCTTTTATCTCAGTAAATAGGGCAGTTATCTCAGAATATGCTACCTCCTGTAAGCATCTGCATTCTGGATTAGCTGATTGATGTCATTAGTGACCCAGTATTTTATATGAAGGTTTATTTAATTTGATACAGGGTTAGTAAGTAAGAGCATTCTTGGTGACATACAAACACACCAAATAAAAATTATTTTGGTTAGATTACCGTTTAAGTGGTTTAATTCATGTAGGGAAAATTTGGCGCTTTTGTTAAAAAAACTGTGTGAGTTTATTTTTGTGTTGTGTAATTTTCGTGATCCCAAATAAGAATGATTAACTCTATCGTTGTTCCTAATATTTTGCATGTTTTTATTTTTGCATTCCAACTTTTACTACAAATATAGCGAAAATTAAATCAGGCAGTTGCTGTTCTAACACAATTATATACAGTAAATTTTACATGGGGACATGCACCACATGCTGCCCAATATAAAATTGACAAACTGCAAAACTTGTACATGTATTAGGTCAGCAACTGCCTCTGTAACCAATAATATAGGGCATTTATCTCTGTACGTTCATTATGTAGAGGTCTTATAATCCTTGTATAAATGTTTATATCTCAGTTGGTTGTTGATAACCTTGTCCCACACTTTTAGTACATTGGATGTAACAACAGCCCTACCTTTTCTCCCTGGATTTTATCAGGATCCCAGAAATCATACACAGTAACATCAGGGTACTCTTCATTGGTATATGGTATATTTATACCTGCAAAATAATTACAATAAATAATATTCAACATTATTACACAAGTAAAATACATGTAATATTGTCCATACAATATGGATCTAGTGAACAAGGACAACACAGAAAAACAGTGCCATTACAGGAAAAACTGGGTAAATATATCAACAATAGGACCAACATAGAAAAAACAGGGCAAATACCCCAAAACAGTCAATTCCAGTAATTATATATAAATTGTTTATTTTGTTGACGATATTTCTATTTATGATAACAACTTTTTTTAACTTCACAGATGCCTGCAAACCTGACGTGAAACCTTTCTAGAAAAATCTGGGTTAAAAAGAATGTACCATGGCATTGGTGAAATGAAATACAAGTTCTCCCAACCCCATCTTCACAGTCAGGCTTTAAACTGAAGTTTTTTGTTTATTACGTCATTATTTTTGTTTCTGATGTTATTATTTTAAACCATTCAATAGATAAGAATAAATTATTCACTAGTGACAAGAACTATTTATTCCAAACCGATCAAGCAGTTCGAATATTACATACAAGTGTGGACACAGAAAAACATCTCACCTGCATTCCGCATCAGTAACGAAAATAAATTTCGTCATAAGCATTACGTAAATAGCATTAAATATCAGCAGCTGCCTGTATACGAAATATTGTCACCATACCATGCATAGTTACAGGGGAACAGCCGTAACCCAAAAACTTTAACGTAGTCGCTGGACCGTGAAATTGAGGTCAAGGTCAGGTGGAACCTACCAGACAGTCATGTACTATTCATCAGCAACCTATATACCAAATATTGTCATCCTACCATGCGTGGTTACAGAGGAACTGTCGTAACCCAAAAACTTTAATGTAGTCGCTGGACCGTGAAATTGAGGTCAAGGTCAGGTGACACCTACCAGACAGTCATATACTAGTCATCAGCAACCTATATACCAAATATTGGCATCCTACCATGCGTAGTTACAGAGGAACTGTCGTAACCCAAAAACTTTAACGTAGTCGCTGGACCGTGAAATTGAGGTCAAGGTCAGGTGACAGGTGACTGACTGGCAAGTACTCATCATAAGCTACCTCTGGACCAAATTTGATGGACCTAGGGCTTGGGCTTACAAATATATGAAGCAAGATGTCAATTGTTTACGCCGCCGCCGCCGGATTCCCATACATATGTCTCGCCTCCAGCGACTTTTGTCGCAGGCAAGACAAAAAATTAGAGAATGGGTGTTTTCATATAGGACATGTATTATGTCCCTGAGAAGCAGTATTGGGCATCGGATAGCTGTATTCGCACACAACCTTGCCTTAAGTCAATACAGCTATCATCAACCCAGAACAGCTTCCCTGGAAAAAAATACAGGTTCAATATGAAAGTATAGAAGAAATTGCATGCTCGAGTATATACTACTTAATAGCAGTACAGTTACTATATTTATTGCAACATAATTTTAACAACTGAACTATTTTTTCATCAGACATACTAACCTAACATAATATGCCTAGGGTTACTGTACATATTGTCTATCTCAGCCATCACAGAGTTCACAAATATTGAAACACCCTGAAAATAAACATATACTGTCCTTCATGGCACATTATTGTATCCAATAAATCAATGCATGTGTACCATTATACACCATTTTTAATGCATTTCAAGGTCAATAAATCGTTAAACATTACAATTAAATTAATGCATTTCAAGGTCAATAAATTGTTAAACATTTCAATTAAACAGCACTTAACTGTAGTTTACATATGTAAAGATTTATCAGAGCAGTTTTATATTCAAAGGTGAAACTGGTATAATAGTACAATAAGTGCATCAAATTAATGTTAGTGGATATATAAATCATTTTAAAAGAAAGTTTGTTTGTTTAAATGATGTTAAATGCCACTTTAGCAACTTTTCAGCTATATCATGGCATCAAGTTTATATTGGAGGAGGAAGCTGGAGCACCTGGAGAAAACCCACAACCTTTAGTAGGAAAACTGGCAATCCTTGTCAATTAAAATAGGAGTCGAGTACACCCTGCCTGCAGTGAGAATCGAACCCGCAATCTCAGTGTTGACAGACCATGTGATCAATAGTAGACAAACTACCTTAACCACTCAGCCACAGAGGCCCCAAATGAAAGTTGTTTATATCATAAAATAATATGAACACTATAAAGATATGACAATATATTCAGATTTTTCTTATGTTTGATAAGCTTTTACATGTATTACAAAAATCACTATGACACAACGAACAGAATCATATTTTACACCTGTAAGTAATTTATCAGTTCATAGCAATTTAGATCCTACAGGTACAACTTAAATAAATATATTGGTTATCTACACATCCATACCAAAACAATAGCCATAAAAAAAAACTGAAAATTTCACAGCTATGTCAGCTGTGAAATTTTCAGGTTTTTTTATTGCTATTGTTTATGGCTATATGTAAATCTTACTGATAAAAAGAAAATGTTAACAAATGATTTCCACAAAATAAGAGAAACATATAACAAAGAGTATTCATTGGAGCTGTCCTTTAAGTCCTGCCTGTTTCACTGTTATTTTTATCTATTGTTAAACAGAGGTTCTCCCTGTTGACTGTTATTTTTATCTATTGTTAAACAGAGGTTCTCCCTGTTGACTGTTATTTTTATCTACTGTTAAACAGAGGTTCTCCCTGTTGACTGTTATTTTTATCTATTGTTAAACAGAGGTTCTCCCTGTTGACTGTTATTTTTATCTATTGTTAAACAGAGGTTCTCCCTGTTGACTGTTATTTTTATCTATTGTTAAACAGAGGTTCTCCCTGTTGACTGTTATTTTTATCTATTGTTAAACAGAGGTTCTCCCTGTTGACTGTTATCTTTACATATTGTTAAACAGAGGTTCTCCCTGTTGACTGTTATCTTTACATATTGTTAAACAGAGGTTCACCCTGTTGATTGTCATCTTTACATATTGTTAAACAGAGGTTCTCCCTGTTGACTGTTATCTTTACATATTGTTAAACAGAGGTTCTCCCTGTTGATTGTTATCTGTACATATTGTTAAACAGAGGTTCTCCCTGTTGATTGTTATCTTTTACATATTGTTAAACAGAGGTTCTCCCTGTTGACTGTTATCTTTACATATTGTTAAACAGAGGTTCTCCCTGTTGACTGTTATCTTTACATATTGTTAAACAGAGGTTCTCCCTGTTGATTGTCATCTTTACATATTGTTAAACAGAGGTTCTCCCTGTTGATTGTCATCTTTACATATTGTTAAACAGAGGTTCTCCCTGTTGATTGTCATCTTTACATATTGTTAAACAGAGGTTCTCCCTGTTGATTGTTATCTTTACATATTGTTAAACAGAGGTTCTCCCTGTTGATTGTTATCTTTTACATATTGTTAAACAGAGGTTCTCCCTGTTGATTGTTATCTTTACATATTGTTAAACAGAGGTTCTCCCTGTTGATTGTCATCTTTACATATTGTTAAACAGAGGTTCTCCCTGTTGATTGTCATCTTGACATATTGTTAAACAGAGGTTCTCCCTGTTGATTGTCATCTTGACATATTGTTAAACAGAGGTTCTCCCTGTTGATTGTCATCTTTACATATTGTTAAACAGAGGTTCTCCCTGTTGATTGTCATCTTTACATATTGTTAAACAGAGGTTCTCCATGTTTTGCTGTATTTTTTACCTGTTGTACATCCTGTCCTGATATTAAGTACTCCTTCCTTATCGTCAGACTGTGGACTTGTGGGTAAAATGTTCCATCAAACACACATGGTCCTACTAATGCTAACATCACCTGATTCTGTATTAAAAAAATTATGTCAAGTAAACAGAAAATACAAGTTCAAAAATTAGTACAACTTAATGCAACAATTACTTCTTAGCATGGCAGTACAGTAATGCTATATTTTTCTGCTGTTTAATGTTGAAGTTAGACTATGAATCAGTTTGTGTTATTTATTATTTGACAACAAACATGATCTTATATGTAAGATTATGGTATAGTCACAGCAGAAAAATTAAAGTGGATTTTGGACACAAAAAATTAACATGCTTATAAATAAATTACCATTATTATACGTGTTCTATTTTGTTGTTTGGGGTAGAAAATGGAGACAGGAAGACATCAAGTCCAAGCAAAGCCAAATTACCCCCATATGAAAAAGTATATTTTTATGGATATTTTAATGTAAATTCCATATGTAGAAGTGAGTAATCTACAGAAATAATAACTATTAATGTCTTATGTGATTGTTTTGATTTCACTGCATTCATGAACTTTAGATATGAGTACTTGATGAATGATTGGCAACCATTTACAGGGAATTTTTTAGGATTTTAAGGGCTTTAGTCACTTTAGCAGATGAGCCGTATAAGCATCTGCTCAGAAGCATGCATTAATTGTACTGGTGAAATATCATAGTATAAAAAAAACTATATTCTTTCAATTGCAGTGTATAAATTTGTTTTAAAAAATTGTTATAACAAAATGTTTATAAATTTTCAAAGAATTTTAAATTAAAAACTTATTTAAAACGCGTTTGTATATCAATCGGTTACAATTTTTCATTAAGGGCCGTTGTACTCTTCGTTTTCTATGTGGTAGCCAATTGGTAATTAGACGTATCTCCGATGTTCACAAATAGCGCGTAATCCATTCAAACGAAAAATGAGTTAAATATGCAAAATTTTATTTGCATTACATATTTAATCAAAAGGTGGAAGTCTGTGCGCATCAGTACGATCTACGACACTTTTGTTTGCGTATATTGACCAGGAGCACCACTTAATCATGTGAATTGGATTACCTGTAAAAACATCGATTCAGCAATTGACACCTGCTGTAAAACTATGGAGGTGAAATAATTAACTTTCATGTTAATTGGCTTTAGGGTCATAAATAAGTCATTTTACACTTTGTAGAATGAAATTGTAACGAAAATTTTAGTACTTGTTGGAGACGGGGATGTTACTTTGTTTAAGGGGGTGGGGGTTTAAGTGGCCAATTGGTCTACGAAGTAAGACAATTATTTTTTTATCACTAACAGGTTACACTCTTGTGTCAGACTATGGGCAAAGCTTGCAACAAAACTGGACTTTCATGATACAGTGGGAAATCTGGTGAAACAAAAAAAACAAAAAACAAAAAAAACTTACTGTGTAATCACCAGACGATAAAACATCTTCAGGATGTGGAGTTAGGTCATCAATCAACCATTTATATTTAGATAATGCCTGGGGATTTATGACTTTAAGAATACTTGACAGTCCCCAGACTGTATTGTGATTCTTCACTGTAAACAAATAAGGCAGGAATGTTTCTTTCAAAGCGTTTCCTGAAAAAATAGGTATAATAATTTTACTACTTCTAAAGAATATTTATATTTCAGAAAAGAAAAATATGAACTTCATTGTAAATAGACAGTTAATGCCACTGACATAAGTTCAAGTGCCACAATGGAAGTCTATAAAGAAGCAGTTTCATAAAATCTGAAAACCCCAAAAATCTGAAAAGCATTAGTAATATGACAATATTGAATACAATAAGGCTAATTTCAGAAACATTTAGCAATAACAAGGATCTCAACATGTAAAATGAACCCAATGAGGCTGATTTCAGCAACATTTAGCAATAACAAGGATCTCAACATGTAAAATGAACCCAATGAGGCTGATTTCAGCAACATTTAGCAATAACAAGGATCTCAACATGTAAAATGAGCCCAATGAGGCTGATTTCAGCAACATTTAGCAATAACAAGGATCTCAACATGTAAAATGAGCCCAATGAGGCTGATTTCAGCAACATTTAGCAATAACAAGGATCTCAACATGTAAAATGAGCCCAATGAGGCTGATTTCAGCAACATTTAGCAATAACAAGGATCTCAACATGTAAAATGAGCCCAATGAGGCTGATTTCAGCAACATTTAGCAATAACAAGGATCTCAACATGTAAAATGAGCCCAATGAGGCTGATTTCAGCAACATTTAGCAATAACAAGGATCTCAACATGTAAAATGAGCCCAATGAGGCAGATTTCAGCAGCATATAGTAATAACAAGGATCTCAACATGTAAAATGAACCCAATGAGGCTGATTTCAGCAACATTTAGCAATAACAAGGATCTCAACATGTAAAATGAGCCCAATGAGGCTGATTTCAGCAACATTTAGTAATAACAAGGATCTCAACATGTAAAATGAACCCAATGAGGCCGATTTCAGCAACATTGAGCAACAACAAGGATCTCAACATGTAAAATGAAGCAAATGAGGCCGATTTCAACATGTAAATTGAACCCAATTAGGCTAATCTCAGCTACATTCGGCAATAACAAGGATGTCAAATGAGGCAATTGCCAAATGAGGCCGATTTCAGCAACATTTAGAAATAACAAGGATCTCAACATGTAAAATGAACCAAAATGAGGCCAATTTCAGCAACATTTAGAAAAATATAACACTACTATATATCATCAAATGCCTTGGCCTGGGCAGATTTTTTACTGAAATTTTTTTGGCTCTCAATTTTATCCAATAAAACCTTTCATATTCTCAAGCAAAAGCAATTTTAATTAAAAGGTTTCATGGCACTGGATCAAAAAATAAATACGCTGTTAAAAGTCAGTGTAAACAAAAATAAACATATTAAAATTTAATAAGATAACCCCACCTTATTACAGTAGACGGGTATCACATACTGTAAAGTCTAATGGGTTCCTCTGTGTCTGTACCCAAATTACTTTTTATCCATGTCATGATATAAACACAATACATGTGAAAATGTCTTAACATTTGTGTGGAATCAACATACTTAGCTTGTGATGAATTTTGTCTTCAGATTCTTGTTCCATGTGAAATCTACAAATAAAAATAAATGAATGTATATATATTTACCTTTTACTAATTTTTTGTTTAGATATTCATTTTAAAAAAAGAGTGTTGTTTGTCAGATTTTAATTGCTTTGATGAGGTTTTTGCTATAAAATATATTATATCAGGACAGTCTATTCTTAGAATAGGCTGCCCCTGATTATATTCATAACAAGAACATCATTATTTCTTTGCAAATTTAATTAGGTTCAGGTCAGGTTTGTAATTTTTAACAAGACTGATCTCCCTTTATAGACCCCATACAGCATTTCCCATCTGGTAGGGCACCTCTCATGAAGGCCACTTAACATTTGTACAGTCCTTCTTATTCAAAATATCTCCTTATTATCTGAGGCCACCATTTTAATGAGACAAAATTTTCAAGGCAGAAGGAATGGTAAATTACCAAGGAGACTATTAAAGAAATAATACATTGTGGCACAAATGTATACTGATATGACCACCGGTTGTCCCTTTACGCCTAATAATATACACCGAGTGTTAGTTGGTGGCGAAATGTGGGCAAACAGGGCAAACCGGTGGTAAAATCAGTATATATTCATGACCCACTGAATTATTTTAATTGGACTATATTACCTTTTTTTATCAACCTTACCTTTGAGTTACAGGACTTTCTGCCATTTCGAACAAAAATTTGATTGTGACGTCTAAAAATATGTGAAAAATCTTATTATGATGTTGCCATAGGAGTGTTGATCGTTTATGATGACGATTAGGAATATATACTCGTTTAACACCAGGTGTGGACTGAAAGCATTTAAGGCACATCATATGAGAATCTACCATTTGAATCTCTGTTTAAGTGAAGGGGCCTCATTGGCTGCAGCTAAGGTAGTTAGTCATCTACTATTGTTCATCAGCATCTTATTCCTAAGGTTGCAAGTTTGAAGTTCTTAAATGAGAATGAGGGTGATCTTGACTCTACCCTTAATTGACAAGGATTGCCAGTTTTCCTAACCAAAGTCTGAAACCTTCACTGGATACTACAGCTGCCTCTGCATTAAGAAATGAATATACCTGTAGTTGAAAAATGCTAACAGCATTCAAACAAATACACTGTATATGACAAAATTATTGTGCAATATTACAACCTTTTTAACAAAAGAGATATGGTTATTATATTATTAGTCAAGTATGTACAGTGTATTCCATTACCATAAGATACTGACTGGACACCCTATCTTGCCACTTAACTTCTGATTGGCCAGCCTATCTTGCCACATAACTACTGATTGGCCACCCTTTCTTGGCACTTACACCTCTTACTGTCCACCATTTATTGCCACTTACACTTTTGACTGGCCACCCTATCTTGCCACTTTCACTACTGACTGGCCACCCTATCTTGCCACTTTCACTACTGAATGGCCACCTTATTTGCCACTTACACAATTTAGCCATTTTTGTTTATAATTAATGCAAAAAAGTCTTATTTGATAAGATCTTTTAAGTTTTGTATTTAAACAATATAAGATCAATCTTATGTAAAGTTATAGATTGAACAGATAGTAGACAATTATTACCTTTCTGCATACTGCCTGAATCTGGCAACAAATCCTGGATATGGATTATAAGGTAATTCATTTCTATCTAGTAATAACTTCACCAAGTCTTTAAAGTTTGTCTCTAACTCTGTATTTTCTAAGTATTCCCTAAACTGTCTAATAAGTGGAGTATTATACCCCTCTGGTGCTTGATAAGTCTCTCTAGGAACTATTTGTCTCTGAAATAATGAGGCATTCAAGTAAATCTCAATATCTCCAGGTTAAAAATCAAAGAGTCAAAACTAGATATCAGTGAGATGGAACTGATCTCTGTGGGCCCTGCCAACCTTCAAGTCAAGGTCAAAGGTCATCAACCATGGTACTAAGTATGCGACACATCACCTTGATATTATCTACCCACATTCCAAATGTCAAAAGCCTACCTCAAAAGATAAAAAAGTTCCAGCCTGGACACACTTAGTTTCGGATGCATGGACAGACTGATCACTATAGGGCATCCTCCACAAAGTGGCGGGACCCTAACAAGGATACTAGTATATTATAAAAGAAAAACATCTCTGCAATTTAAAATATATAAAACATGGGAAATATTATTAGTACCCTGTTCCTGGTTACCATCTAAAATCATAAAATATGTACAAGTCATTTTTTAGCACAGGAACATTGGGTTAAAGAATTTAATGACCAGGCTGCATTTGTAGTGATGCAGTTCACACAACTGAAAAAACCAGAAACAAAAAGTAGTCCCAACACATTTTTGCATCTAATTATTCCATTATTCACTGGCTGCCTGTTATCGTTCATTTTTCGATGAACAGATCTAGTGTTAGAGCATAAAATGCCATAATATATTGCATTAATTTAAATAAAATAAAAGGTTTGAAAATTAACATTATTAAAGGGTAGAATAATAAAGAAATAAAAGCTGTTTTATGTAATTCAGGGGTGTATGAACTTGCCAACTCACTCACAAACTTTACATAAAGCCCAGTTTGTGAGTGAGTTGGTCTTATTAATACACCAATATATTCCTTCATAAAATACACTTACCTAACAGTTTCATATGACAGAAATAATAAAACAATTATATTTTTTTATACATGTAATTTATTATTTGAGCAACTATATATATTAAAATTATAATTACGCCACATCACAACATTAATTCATTCTGTCTGAGGGAAACTATTTTAGCTGTTTTAAATTGGAATAATCAATTTGCAAAGACCTACTGTGTTCTTTACCAGTCCTATGCATAATGTAAATAACATCACTTAATTATTTCCTACTTAAAGTTTGTCTGTGACACATGATTCTGCATAGGATGGGTTGTATCTCATGGTTGAGATTCACAATTTTATAGAAAACATACTTAAATGGATAAATATTCATATTTTCAATCATCTTTAATTTCTAATTAAAGATCTTTGAAACCCTCTAGTTCCCGTTTCCTGTATCACAGCAACAGCATGTAGATTCTTTTCTAACAACCAATTGATTCTTACCTCGGAGCCCAGTGATCCTTGCTCTGATTGGGTGGGTGATTTTCTACTCTGTTGCAATTTTCTAAAACCTGGCTTATATCTTGCCCTTGACTGGAAGAAATTTTGGAGAATATAATTTTATAACAGTTGAAAACCGTATTTTGTGCAATCTTTTCTTAATCTTTCATCATCCACATAACTTTATTTAATTCTCATCTTCAATATTTTGAGGTTTTTCATTTGTTTAAATTTTGTGTGTTAGTTAATTTTCCATAAGTTCTATCCGTGTTATAGTCAAAATACAATGACCTTTCAGATATTTTCTAACTATTGGTCAATCAATTCTAAATACAGATAACAGCTATTTAGAAAACTGCTTCAACCTGTTTTCTTTAAAGCTCTTCATCAGTAATAGCTAATAAGACATTTAAATTGCAGGTACATTTGTATTTATGCATGACTCAGGTAACATTAAACTTCTAATCTGGATGATTGTCACAGGGTATAATGCAGGTGATATGTAAGAAAAGGAACCTATAACTTCCAATACCAAAATGCAGCCTTATAAACTACTAGTAGCTTTCCAATGTACATTAGGTATGTACACTTACCATTGATGCAAATGTCCAGTTCGGAATTAAACATCAACTTAAATGTTACCTGAAATTACAAAATTTTAATAAGTAACTTATATACAACCAATCTACTAATTAAGTTACCTGGTAACCTACAAGTTATTTTTAAAATACAAAACAGCATGAATATAGACAATACTGTGTTTAACTACTATGTACGTTAAGTGTTAAACAGTTGTTAAAGTAGTTAACCACTGTATTGTCTATCCAATTAAATTACTTAATGCATGGCCAAAGTTCATTTGCCTCAGAGAAAATATGGACTAACTTCATACTGGAAGTTCATCGTAATAAAAAAGTTTAATATGGAATAAGTATTATACATACATGTACCACGTCTTTTACCACTAACGTATTTAAACTATGAGACGCTTGCATCAAATAGTTTAAATAGGTTAACTGGTAAAAGGTGTGGTATATATATATGTTTTGTAACATAATTCAATCAATAGAATTTGAAATGGACACGACATTATTGTTGTCAGACGAACAAGTGCTACACGGCCAGTCTAGACCATCTATGTACACGTAGTTCTTGAAAATTTCATCATGATGGCTAACTAAATACATTTCATAAAAAACATATTCTAATCATGCTAATTAGGATATCTAACATTAATACAATTAATATATTATGGTTGAATTGACTATCATGGTTGATTTGACCTATGGCCGAAGTGTACTATGGACTAATGAAAGTATGGCCAAAGTATAGATACCAATTTCACTATGCAAAATCGCCATATCAAAATAAAAAAATGCTGCATTTCAAAATGCTGAATAGCTCAAGAAAATAATTGTTGATTTCAGAATATATTTTTTTAATTAAACAAGTAGCATAAGTATAACTAACGGGATTGGACAATCGATAAGACTTCAGTTAAGGAAATATGATTTCATTGTAGCGCAAGACCAGAACGAGATTATACGAAACACAGAAATGACAATATCTAGAACAATACGATATCATTATAATAAAGTTAAAAGTTTTGCAATTATTCTGTGACAGTAAATATTTTTTATTTTTTTATAATTGTAAGTGTTTTATTTGCCTAGTGTATTATCATGACCATGTTTTAACATTTAAAAATATTGCAATAAGCAAAAATCGCAAGCAATTGTAACGGTCGCCATTTTTTAATGTCATTTTGACAAACTTTATACTTTCAGACCATATATATTATTGTAATGTATTATTACACATTTAAAGGGAATAAACCAGCCAATTTGTCTTTTTTGTCGTGTTGCAGCATGCATTATTTTTGTTGAGTATTACCAGTTATTTTTGGATAAAGTAGCATAAAATATTAGCAGGTTTTCGTGAAGACAGCGCAAATTTTTTTGAACAGTCTCCTTAAATAAAACCAATCTACACTTGTATTATGAACAAAATATTCCTTTTTCTTTCAAATTATGAAGGAATGATGTTTTGAAAAGGCAAAGAAATATGTCATAATTGAGAACATGATGAATAATCATACTTTTGTGACCCTTTTCAAACACTTTTTCGACGAGGACATCTTCACTGATGCGTATTTTCAGCTTCTATTTTACCAGAAACTCTTTAATCATGTTAATTTTAAAAAGCAAATAATGAAAAACAATTCAAAATTGGAATAAATATTTTTACAACCCATTCTCTTATAATTTGGTGGCCACCTGTTGCAAATCATTATGTAATCACAGCAAATGGTTCAATAAACAACGGTGTCATAAGTTGTCTGAGGGTACATCCTAGATAGCTGTGTCATTATATAATCTGTCTAATTGGTGAAAGCCATAAACATCAAATTAAACTATATTAGGCAGTTTTGATTTAATTCACTGGGACTAGTACAACAATTAAAATTAATGAAATAAAAACTGATTTTTTTTATTGTTTTGGGGGGTTTTTGTGTTTTGTCAGAGACATATAATTGGTCACACACTCGAATTTCATCCATACTCACATTTTGCCGATTTTCTTTCATTTAGCATTGTAAACAATGAACCAGAGACTAAATTACTTTTAAAATATCGTGCATTTATTGCTCTAACAAATTTGACTCCTAAATAATAAAATACAGTGTGTTTCAACAAAATTAACGTCCCTTAAAGCAACACTCTTTCATCGCCGAAATTCGACTGCACTAGTAATTATATGCAGGGAATTTTTTAGGATATTGAGGGCTTTAGTCACTTTAGTCGATGAGCCATATGAGCATCTGCTGAGAAGCATGGATTTATTGTACCGGTGAAATATCATAGTATAAAAAACTATAATCTTTCAATTGCAGTGTATAAATTTGTTTTAAAAAATGATTATAACAAAATGTTTATAAATTTTCCAAGAATTTTAATTTGAAAACTTATTTAAAAAGCGTTTGTATATCAACCAGTTACAATTTTCCATTAAGGGCCGTTGTTCTCTTCGTTTTCTATGTGGTAGACATTGGTAATTAGACGTATCTCTGATGTACACAAATGGCGCGTAATCCATTTAAAACCAGCAAAACATACGAAAAATGAGTTAAATACGCCAAATCTTTGCAAAATTTATTGCATTACATATCTAATGAAAAGGTGGAAGTCTGTGTGCATCAGTACGATCTACAACACTTTTGTTTGCGTATATTGACCAGGAGAATCATGTTAATTCAGATTACTATTACCTGTAAAAACATTGATTCAGCGATTGACACCTGCTGTTTAAAACTATCGAGGTGAAATAATTAAATTTCCTGTTAATTGGCTTTGGGGTCATAAATATGTTGTTTTACACTTGGCAGAATGAATTTGTAACGAAAAATTTTAGTACTTGTTGGAAATCAGGTGACGAAATTGATTTAGAAATCTATCATCAATTTTAAAATTATTTCGTCAATAACGAAAGTGGCAAGCGCTAAAAAATTCCCTGGATATATCTATAGTTTTGTGTTTGTTTGTTGGTTGTATTGTTTTTATTATTTATTTTTTTTTTTATTAAATACATAGTATTGATATATAAAAGTTGTGCCAGAGTCTTAAACAAGACAGATTGCAGATTTGCATCCTACGAAAGCCGTATATAAGATCATATCCGTGTCTACACTTATTCGATAAATAAGAGTAATGACGCGACGAGGAAAAGCATACAAAATCGTAAGATTCCAGTCCTGTTGATTTCTATGTTCCTGCTCAAACATAAGCAGTTTTGATCTGTCACACACAAAAAAAACACCTCCAAACACTGATTTGTTATAGCATAAAGATCAGTACTGAAAGTGTAAAATCTATCGTAAGGTTGAAGGATCACATGGAAATCAATTGTGACCACACACTTGCGATAGTTATTACAATTACGACTTTTTGTGAAATCGACTTCATTTGATGAGTCTGGCTGTCGGGTTACCCAAATCTAAGTCTAAGACATCTTGCCGTCCCGATCAGTTTGTGGTGGCCTGATGAAACGTAAGAGGATGTTCATTTTAAACAGAAAATCACAACAAATACTTTGCAAAAAACTTATTTAAACCTGTTTTTGACTGTTCAGTGGTATCATATGTAAACAATTTCTTGCTAAAACGTGTATTACCGGATGTGACATCCCGACTTAAAAAAACTCCATAGCAAGTTTCAATTTAACTATAATATTTTGTAAGAACTAATTACTATTTTCTGTATCTCTCCGCTGCCTTTTGTCCTATGTATCTTTGATATGTTTTCAACCTAGAAAATCTTATTCTATTGAACTTGAAATCGGACCTGCAGGATATAATTTGGTTAATTATTTTATAAACAAATAAAATGGCTTCTTCCACAGACCATGTGAATGAATTACCAAAAGTTATAAAAAGTGTAAACAAGTCCAGTAACGAAAAACGATTGATAGTCATATTAGAAAGAGCTTCATTGGAGTCTGTAAAGGTCCATATCATTCAGTAACTAAGGACTGTGATGCACCCCATCAACTTTGAATACAAATACACACATGTACAGTACAAATATAATGCATTAATACGATGGCAGGCGTTCACTTTTCGGCTTGGGGAGTTTTTTACGTTCTACACTGACAATTTAATGCCCTTGGTCGGACGGAATTTCGTTCACTTTTTTACTGCAGGCATACATTTATTATGGCAGGCGTATTTAAGTACTACCCCTGGTCATATCGCCTTTTCGGCGCCTGGTAGTCAATTCGGTACTTGGTACATGGTCAATTTGGCACCTGTATTTATAATATGATTTATAATATAAACATTTTATTCCTGTACTGTATCATCTAAACAAGTTATCTGATTTCGATGTTGGGCATAGTGATATCTCTAGTCCCTGCGAGTGGTTATGGTACAGTACGCCCAGAGTGTGTGGTCACTCGATCAAACAGTCAAATAAGAGAAATTTCTCGGTGTTACACGGTGTATCACTGAAATTTCTCGTTAAATCACAGTGTTGTTATCTATCACCACCTTAAAATTAATCGGTTATCCTGTTGATGTACCAACTTTTGGGTGTAACACGGTGTGACATTGTGTTTTTCAGATTTTCAGGGTGTAGAAAATATATTTTATCGATTGTTTATTGCAAGCAAAGAACCAACTAATGTCTTGCTTTTCTCATTACTACAAAATCAAAATGTGTTCAATCTTCGAACTTCACGATTTTTCTTTTGTTTTATACATGCAGAAATAACTTGTCGGTATTTATCTATATCTCAATCTACTAGTATATTTAAAAATTAATTATAAATAATTAGCGTCTTTAGTGGTTTCAACAACTTTAACAATTTGATTTATTGCAATCCTGGAAGTTTGAAAGTGAGCTGTGCTAGTACAATTCACAGTTCAGCTTCTTTCAATTCGCGAATTTATACAATAGTGCGCATGCCTGGAAACCTATTTTTATTTATTTCTATTTTGGTCAGCATTGTATTTTCAAAATTATTTTACATGAATAAGAATTTTTTTCAAACAGAACTTACTCTTTTTTTAAATTTCTGCAATACTGAAGTTAAATGTAAAGCTTTTATTCCGAATTATACTTTATGCAAAGCATGCGGTTTAACAGGTCAGGCTTTAGTTAGAGTAGGGAGAAAAATATTTTAAGTGTATGCCTATTGTCAATTTATTGGACAAAGGAAACTAAATTCACATATTATTTCAGTGAAAACATAATGAAATCAGAACGATAACAACAACAATCATTGTTATACCGGTAACAGTTACTTAGCACATAAACCAATCGATCTATTTTTATCTCTAATATAGGTCAATTTTGGTGTTAAAAAATTGACATTTTTAATGTGTATACGGATAATGTTTTTTAAATGATACTTCTATTTTTATCATGGTTTTCAAGAAAGATAAATGTATATTTGACCTTGATTACTTTCTGCTGACTGCATGGTTAAACAGTTGTGTATTTATTTATGTCACATGCACCTTGTCTTGAGAAAAAGTTAACATTTGTGTATTTCCGGCAAAAAAGGAATTGATATAGTGTATATGAAATAATAAGGACAAAACACATCAACGCTGGTATAGCGTTTGTTGTTACTTGAACTAAGGACTGTATATTGTCTTTTTCTTTAATTACCGTATATCAAGTTGTTCTTAAAAAAATCTGTTCTAGTGCAAGTTCAGATTTATTTATGAAAATTATTAAAAAAAATTTAAAGTTCTAAATTTCCTCGTATTGACATGACTTGACCAGTCTATTGCTACATCGAGGCTGTTGGTAATGCAAGAGTGACTAACAACAAATTGAATAAACAATTATTTTTTGCAATTTGGGGTAGAGATAATTTGTGGGTGATTTTGAGTGTCTACACTCAAAATTTTCGGTGTAACACCGTGAAACACTCTACACAGTGTAGAGTGTTTGAGTGACCATACACTCTGGGCGTACTGTAGTTCATCTATTATTGATCATGTGGTCTGTCAACACTGAGGTTGCAGGTTCAAGTCTCCATGCGGGCAAGGTGTAATCAATTGCAATCTTAAGTGACAAGGATTGCCAGTTTTCTCACCAAAGGTGAGGAGTTTTCTCTGGGTACTCTGGCTTCCTCTCCCAATTAAAACTGGATGCCATGATATAGCTGAAAAATTGCTGAAAGTGGCATTAAAGGAAAGACTTGCATTTGAACCCCCACTAAAAATGCATTATTTCGAACATAAATAAAACAAGTTTGTTGTTCTGTAGAAAAGCATTTACTTAAGAGTAAATTTGTTTCAGGTTGGAAAACAGTTTGAATTGATGAATTGTGATAAACATAAAGGACTTGCAAAGAAGTTTAAAAAAGATATATCACAATGTCGTCCTGACATCACACATCAGGTAAATACACTATATTGTCAGACATCAAACATAAGGAAAGGACAGTTCATAATGTTGTCCTGACATTACACATCATTGTCAGACATCAAACATTAGGAAAGGACAGTGCACAATGTCATCCTGACATTACACATCAGTTAAATACACTTTATTGTCAAGACATCAAACATTAGGAAAGGACAGTGCAAAATGTCCAGGGCTCGCGTTGGACGGCGACTCGTGCGAAGAAGTCGCCTTATCATGGTCCCACTTCCCCATTGATCATCTTCAAAAGCGAAGTGAAGTCTCCCTTTCATTTTGTAGAATCGCCTAATGTCGCCTTTCAAATTTTATTCCCATTTTGGTAAGAAATGTTCATATTTTTGACACTGCATCATGTTTAATTTGTTTACGCGCCAAAGTTGAACTGGTACCCTTTTAACTTTTATTTGGTATTTAAAGCGTAGGTTTAAAATAACACTGGAAACAAGTTCAGAGCACAATAATGTGTGAAAATTTCCGTAGCGGGTATGAATTTGGTGGCGGAGATTGCAGATAGTGGTGAAATGAGTTTGCAATGATAGAAACGTAGTAAAAATAGTATTTTGGCAGTTACTTAAAACAAATTTAAGTTAAATATGTTTAAATACTTTTAACAGTGAATTTTAAAATTTTACATAATATATTATGTGTCACAATGATGTAATTTCCTACTTCTAGTTCTAATAGTACTTCATTATAAATCAATCAAATTGTATCAATGACAAAGAAACATTTATTTAATGAACAGTTTTGTGACAGTTGATTCTTTTTTATTGTTATGTTTAATGCATGTGTTTTTACAAATGTGTGAAATAAGTACACTGAATAGTGAATCAAATCTTTGATACTTTATCCTCAATAATTTAAACTGCTAAAAAAACATATAACAATGAAAATGCAAATGCCAACACTTATTTAAAAAAAAACTAAGTAAAGAGGACGCTGTCGCGACATATAATGCAACTTCTCCCTGTTGTCCACCCACTTCTCCATGTTCTATCCTCACTTCTCCCTGTCAGCCACCCAAAAGAGAAGTGACTTCTACCTATAATTTTGACCCAGCGTGAGCCCTGAATGTCATCCTGACATTACACATCAGTTAAATACACTTTATAAGACTTCAAACATAATGTATGCTCAGTACACAGTGTCATATGCTGACATCACACATCAAGTAAGTATACCGTGTCATCCATACATCACAATTCAGGTAAAAAATGCCTATATTTCTCATGATACAAACCAATCACTACCAGTTTGACTAGAATCATTCCTTCCATGCTATTGATTGTTATTATTATTTACCTGACCTTTATAACTGATCTCATGTATTAATGCAGATGTTATTGAGTGAAATAGTCACTGTAATGTTTGTCTGTCTGCAGCTGCTCATCCATCTTTCATATGCTGCATTCATGCCCAGCACCAAATTTCGTTTCTTATTGAGGAGTCTTCAAATTATGTGGCACAATTGTTCACCACATCAAAATGAATTTACACATACAACATTTGAGTTGCAGCCTTGAAGGTCAAAGTCACAGTGCAGCATTGAAGCAAATCTGTGCTCCATAAGTTTGATGTATATTTAAGGAAAATTTCAAGATTTGTAAACAGGTTATATGATATAGTCTGTTTCAAAACTTAAAATATTGCTTATTATTTAACTTTTTTAGCTTTAAAATCAAATTAAACTATTTCTTTTTTTCTGTGTTTTTTTTTGGCAAGAAATTATTGACTTAATTGGAAATGCATTGTGGGTTTTCTTTTTAAATCAAACTACATGTATGATATATTACATTACTAAAATCAACAATGTAAGAACTTGTATATTGTGATATACTACCTACATGTACCCCTAGGGAAAAGTAGAACAGACTGACCATTGACTGCTCTTTTATTATCAAGAGATTATCAATCAGTTCTATTCTTCATTTGTTTTAACAGTGATGTCATGCCTCATACAAATCTACGTGCAATTGAATAGGGTTCTTGTAATTGCAAACTAAAGGTACTACATAAATAGTTTAAAAAGTTATAATCAAAGCAAAAATAATATCAGCAAAATTTAATACATAATAAATGTGCTTATTGTATATATACTAGTCGATTGTTTCTTATTTTAGTGCTTACTGATGTTGATGGACAGTCCATTAAACAGAGCCGGGCTACTACAAGTATATATACACACAGAGAAAAATGTATTGATAGAAGTAAACCCACAAACCAGAATACCCAGGACATTTGACAGATTCTGTGGACTTATGGGTAAAACTGATAATCTGTGGTCTTATGGGGAAAATTTTGTGGAATTGTGGGTAAAACAGATTATTTGTGGTCTTGATGGGGAAAATTATGTGGAGTTACAGGTAAAACTGATAATATGTGGTCTTATGCGGAAAATTATGTGGAATTATGGGTAAAACTGATAATCTGTGGTCTTGATGGGGAAAATTATATGGAATTATGGGTAAACTTAAGTTGGTAAGATTGGGTTGAATTGGTTTTTTACTTTTTACTGTTGTGTACAGCGGTTTTATACCACCAGCAATCCACAGGGATAGGGCTATGTTTTCGGTCTGTGTGTGTTGGTGTGTGTCAATATATTTTCAGACTGTTTTGAATTTATTGATATCATCAGAAATCATTGGTTAGTTTGTTTATTTTTCTTTTTTGTTTAATTTTTTAGTCTTTGTCAAATCTACCAATTTATTTGGTTAAGGAAGCTGGTAAATGAATTACGTTATAAGTTAATACATCCTTTTAACCTAAAACTGCATGGTTGGCAATTAGTTAATATGTTGAGTTCATTGTTATAATAAAGAACTGTTATATACAAACATTGCTTACTCCCTCAATAAAGCTGGATGCCAACATTTGCTGAAAGTGGAATAAAAATCACATTAAAACAAACATTACCTCCATGATTATGAAACTTGTCATGGTTACCACTTTTTAATGCACTTACTCTAAGTCTTCTAAATGTTTTTCTACTGTTTAAGTATAAAAGTTATTTAAATTAACAAAATAATTGACATTAAGTGATTTATTTTGTAGTCGTTAAAAATAGAGCTTTGAAAGCTAGTATTTAAAAGAAAAAATTGCAGTGTAGTCTGTTTGATGTCAGTAAGATTGCTAACAATCTTACATGAAAACAAACTTACATGAAAACAAACTTACATGAAAACAAACTTACAGGAAAACAAACTTACATGAAAACAAACTTACATGAAAACAAACTTACAGGAAAACAAACTTACAGGAAAACAAACTTTAAAAACATTGAATTATGGAAATACTAATAATTAAAAAATATATTCTTTACTTTTTCAGTTCAGTTATTACACAAATTAAGTATTCATGCAGCAGATGGCCCACAGAAGTTGTTAAAGGTATGAATGATTAAGTCAGTTCCTATATTTATGTTTGTCTTGGGGGAGAAGTTATTGTCATCACTTTGCATCTGTCAACAGGGGTCACCACACTCTAAAAAAGTAGGGAGAAGTCACTTCTCCCAGGCAGCCAAATAGGGAGAAGTCAGGCCCTGATAGGGAGACTTCAGGAGACACTAGGGAGAAGTCGGGGAAACCGTACAAATAATTAATTTCGCAGTAGTTACATACATTTTTCGATATTTACATCAATTTCCAGGAATATTTCTCTTGTGTTTTAAAACCATAACACACTTAGATTCATTTTTTTTCCATTATTATTCATGGTATGCAATATCAAACAGCACATACCCTTTATCATTAATGAATAAAAAAACACCAGATATAGGGACTATTTTTCTATCTACTTCAGTACTTGTAGCTGTACAAGGTATTCACAAATAAAAATAGATCAACACAAATATTTGTATATGTGTAGACATAAACTTCATTCATGAGTTCTTGTATTATAATATTCCTAACAGTTTGTTATGAACATGCCATGTTTATCTGAGCAAATTTCGAAAGAAGATAGATAGAATAACATTAAACCCAGAAATAATTCTTCTGTTCAGCACACTTCCACTTGGACAAAGTTGTGCTGATCCAAATTGTTTCCTGGGACACCCATCTACAGAACTTATCATGATGTCAATAATTACTATACATCTTTATTCTTTCAAGTGGAGCTCATATACTTATCAAAGAAAATTGTACAATACTCTTTGAAAGAACTGAAGTTTGAAACCAAATAAAAGTGTTTGTTTATCAAAAAAATTACGATTTTTCATTATTGGCCGTTGTACATTACTTTTCTTCGTTGTTCGCTTCCGGTAATTAGTCACATCCGGTAAATAAACAAATGGCGCGTAATACATTTGAAAGATGTAAATTGTTTGAAAATATGTTAAATACGCATATTGTTTGCCGTTTTTATTGGAATTACACATTTACTGATAAATTTGTAGTCTGGGTGAAGTATTTGGACCAGATTTACAAGTATCTTATGTGAACCATAGGGCGACTTGAGGGAAATGACAGGGTGACTTCGACTTCGCTTTTGGGGCGCCTTAGGGCGACCAGGTTCTAGTAGGGCGACAAAGTCGCCCACTTCGCCCAGTGTGGTGAGCCCTGGTCAACATTTAATCTTCTTCTCTGCAACCACTTAGCTAATCGAAACCAAACTTGGTAAAAATGTTCATTTGATGGACCTGTACAAAATGTGTGTTTTTTATTCTGATTGGCTTTCACATTGGTACTTAGTTTAACATAAGACGCTATGGAAAAAGTTAACAAAAAGGCTTCTCTAAAACCGGTTAACCAACGGAAACAAAACTTACTACCAATATTGTTTGTATGGTCCTCTAAAAAGCTTATGTTTTTTATGCCAATCGGAAATTTTTTAATGCCGCCACTGCAGGACTTTATTTAACATAGGACCCTTTGGAAAAAGTTTTAAAAGGCTTCTTCCCTACAATGGATTAACAAATCGAAACACAATATGCTAGCAATATTGTTTGGATGGTGCTCTATAAAATCAATGGTTTTTATGTCAATTGGAAATTCCAAATGGCCACAGGAATGAGTTTAACATAGAACCCTAATGGAAAAAAGTTTACTACATGTAAGTCCTCTTGTACAGTAAAACTGGTAAGACAATAGAAACAATCCATATCACACGTATTCATCGCATGGTCCTCTATATGGTTTAGGTTTTTTATGCCAATCGAAAATTCAAAATGGCCACCATCGCAGGACTTTGTTTAACATAGAACCCTATGGGAAAAATTTTTTAAAGTCTTCTCTGAAACCAGGTTACCAATCGAAACAAAACTTAGTTAAAATATTGTTTGGATGGTTCTCTATAAAGTTTATGAGTTTTATGCTAATTTCAAATTTTTAATTCAAAATAGGCCCCTATGGGAAAAAGTTTAAAAAGGATCTTCTCTAAAGCCAGTTAACCAATCGAAACAAAACTTACTACATGTACCAATATTGTTTGGATGGTCATCTATAAAGTACATGTTTTTTTATGGCAATCAGAAATTCATAATAGCTGCCACCACAGGACTTTATTTAATTTAGGACCCTATGGGAAAACGTTTAAAAAGGCTCCTTTTTTGAAACAATTAACCAATGGAAACAAAACTTACTCCCAATATTGTTTGGATGGTACTCTTTAAAGTTTATGTTTTTTATGCCAATCAGAAATTTAAAATGGCCATCACCACAAAACCCTATGTCGAAACAAAAGTTACAGGGATATTTTTTAGATGGTCCTCTATAAATGTTTGTATGCCAGTAAGACAGTAAACATGGCCACCACTACCATTTCAGACTTAGTTTAACAGATCATTCTATTTAGGAGATAACTGTATTGTATTTGAAGATTTGCCGGCATCAACTGGTGATTTGATGGTCGGAAATTGAGTTTATTGGCGACGTGTAAGCGGAGCCAGTAAACGGATATTTCCGATCATCAAATCACCAATTGATGCCGGCAAATCTTCAAATACAATACAGTTATCTCCATTCTAATGCTACGGCAGAAAAAAACTAAATAAACTGATTAAAATTTGAATTTTTTATTTGCCGGAAATAACGTCTGCGGTTGCGTTAAAATCTGGCGGCATCAATCGAGAAATTGATGCCATGAAATTATTCACGTTATCCAATCAGAATTGACGTTACATCATGAACTGCATTAGAATTTAAAATGCCATCTTTACTGAAACTGCAAATCTGATTCAAGCTATATTGTATGTGAATGTTTATCTGATGGGTCTTTTAAAAGTTTATGTTTGCATTATTGGATCAAATATCCTTGATGGTTGTAATTATATGAATTAATTTTTCATAGAAACCTACATGATAATATTAAAATAGTTTACTAATCAGAAACTAATGACCCAGTTGAAACCAAACAGCAAGAGATGATAACAAAGATAATGTTATTTATGCAAGTAGAAAATTGAAAATTACAGGAGTTAGTTTAACATAAGAGAAATGCCATCTTCATTGCCTATATAAATCATGTGAGTGATACAGGCTTTTGAGAGCCTCTGGTCTAATACATACAAACTGCATGTGGATGAAATCAGTTTATAAGTTTACATGTCTGTTCAGATGAATCTGCCACACCCACTTCGAAGAAGAGGGGGTATACTGTTTTACCCTTGTCCGTCTGTAACAAAAAAATCAGTTACTGTTTTCTAAGCAACTATAGCATGTAGAAGCCTGATATTTTGCATAATGCTTTATCTTGTTGTGCCATTTGGTGTATAGCGATTTCATGCTCCTTGGTCATCTACTTCCTGCTTACCAAATACTTTTTTTTTAGCTCACAGATACACTTGTTTTGGAAAGGTTTCATAACTGGTTCACTAATTATCCAGGAGTTGTGTTATTCTGGTACCCTGACGATGATATCCTCATTAGCCTAAGCGGCCTTCGGATATAACGTCAGGTCAGGAGCATTGGATTTCAACGGTGAGAGCGTTGAAATTTGAAGTTCGGATGTTCTCTAGACTTGCCATTTTGTAATGAAGATAAGTTCAAGTAGACCGAAAGTATTATGACGTCATTCTCTTTATGACGTATAATGTTTACATTTCTAAGCTGAATTTAAATTTAGATTTCATAATTTAAACGTAAAGTTAAAATGTAATTTATATTAAAATTTTATAAAGAAAATGTATTTCCAGCAATAAAAAAGATTTACATGTGCATGCGAGTTTAAATGGCGTCACATTATCAGCCAATCAAAATGCTTATATTGGAGGTCCTGACCTGGTGTTATATTTGAAGTGAAGCTTGTGTCAATGAAAAATATTGCACCAGGAGACCAGGTTAGGAGTTGTGTGTACTTATTCATGGTACCAGTTCAATTTCTTTGCCCAGTGGTGCACCTAGCCTTAACTGTCATTGCTATCTGTTAGTGTATAAATTAGTTTATCCACTAAACTGTCATGAAATTTCTTTCAGGTAATTAAAAACCCAGTAACAGACCACCTGCCAGTTGGCTGTAAAAAGATAGGCACTTCATTCCATGCAGACATAACAGATCCCAGAGATCTGGTGCCAGACAATGAACCAGTTGTTTTTGTTGTTGGTGCTCTGGCTCATGGCAGTGTAAGTTGATGCTAGTTTGATTGTTGTTAGTTTATGTTGTATTCAGTTGTGAAATTAAGTTTCTGCATTTGACCAGAACATCACAGTTTTCCGTTAAGAACCTATTCTACATGTGTAAAGGTTATTTCAGTATGAAAACTTGGCATTTTTTTGTCATTTTTCTTCTTCAGTTACATTTACAGGAGTAGTATTGGAATTTGCTGACATAAATCTGGTAACCTTTGGGGGAAAGATGCTTCAGATATGTTTAGTATAAATCTAAGGCATAATTGATGTTTTTTGTTATACACAAATTATGTTTGGTTTCCATGATATGATAGTCAGTTCTTGGTAATGTAAAGATGGAATGAATATGCCACATTTATTGATTAATTAAATATAATACTTAGCATCTAGCAAGCAGTATTTTGGCTGTAATCATAATATGAAGTCAACATTTTACAAATTACTATGAAACATGTATAATCCAGATTTGATGTTTTGTTGTTTAAAATACTGTATTATTGTGTCACAAATTCTGAACTAGGGTTTACATACTGGGATGTTATGGTAAGAATTAGATCCACTGCACTTTGAACACCCACTACACAAGCCGTTACAGCATATTTCTGTTTTGGTTACAGGTTGATATAGACTACACAGAGAAGACAGTATCCATCAGTAACTACCCGTTGTCAGCAGCATTGACTTGTGCTAAACTGTGTTCAGCATTTGAAGAGAAATGGGGAGTCATTTAAATAAAATTATTGTGTTAGTTTTGTTCTTTTATTCAACTTACATTGATGCACTCAAAGCTTACCCGACTGCATAATCTCTAAAACTCCTATGGGAAGCAGGATACCTTCCACCATTTTTTGTCTTGCTTCCAACTATAGCCACTGGTTGCAAAATATATATATATGGGAATTCCATGTAGGTGTAAACACTTGAAATTTTGTTTTATATCTTTCTAAGCTTAAGCCCAGTGTCCATTAAACCTAACCTTGACCATAACTTTCAGTCCAGGGACTATGTTAAAGTTTGTGGATCTGTAACCGTGCATGGGATAATGACAATATTTGGTATATAGGTTGCTGATGAATAGTACATGACTGTCTGGTAAGTTTCACCTGTTGTTGACCTCAATTTCATGGTCCAGTGACTACTTTAAAGTTTTTGAATTGGTGAAGTTCCTATATAGGTTGTTGATTTATAGTACATTACTGTCTGGTAGTTGTCCCCTGACTTTGACATGGTCCAGTGATTACGTTAAAGTTTTTTGTTCCTCTGTAACCATGCATTGTATATTTAAAATGATGACAATTTATTGCTGTTTACATGTTGCTCATTAAGTAACTTTTTTCATTACTGATAAGGCATGCAGGTTAGACTTTTCCTGGGTCCATTAATGGTGAAATTCATATTTATTTACCTCTGAATTCCATAAAATTAAAAATATAAATGTAAGAATACTACCTATACTATAACTTCAATATACTAATGGTTTACATACTAAGTTGTAGCTAAAATAAGGTCAATATACTAGAAGGCACATTTTAAAATTTAGCTAAAAAGGAAGTAATTCCAATTTTGAGTTTTATTTTAATAGTAATATTTCTAATGAACAAAATTTAAATCAGAGACACCTACTTTTTACAGTCACTAAGATGCATACCAATTGCTTGAAATTAAATTCAGAAAATTTTATTGGACAAGATTTGTAAATCAATTATTATGGTGCTCTTTTATTCTTATTTTCTGAACAATCTATTAGAAAATTTGAAATATTTTCTATATTTTCTTTCTTTTTTCAGTGTTATTATATTGGACCCTCTTAATATATTCATCTACTCCTCTACAACCACTTGGACAATTAAAAGTAAAGTTGAATTATTATATTCATTTTTATAGTACAGTTTTATAAAATGAACAAGAAAAAATAGTAGAGTCATTTTCTAACAGCAGTGTGCCTGTCGCCTATTACGATATTTTGAAATTTTTTTAAACATTTTTGTTGAAAATTGTTTTAAATGAGGTTTTTCAAAGCTAGTTTCATTCTTCATTTTGCAAATGTCTGTGTTTTTTCCCTTTTTTGACCTAATATTCTATGCTTTTTATTAGAAAATCTTTTTTATACCACTGTTTCGAAGAAGATGGGGTATACTTTTTTACCCCTGCGTTTGTCCATTCTTTTGTCCATCCATAACAAAAATTTGTGTCACAGTTTTCTAAGCAACTATAGCATGTACAAGCCTGATATGTTGCACATTGCTTTATCCTATAGTGCTATGGTGTTTATAGCCATTTCATGCTATGTGCAAGTATGTCAATATGATATGTAAAGGTTATGATAACAAATACCCTCTGTTGTTGATAAACCTACACCTTAAGCAAGTACTTCAAATCAATTGCAGTATATAACCCATTTAATTTTACAATTTAAATGTAAAATCAGTGTTCAAAAATCAAGTTTTGCAATACCCATTCTTGAATGATAAAATCTTGATTATGAACTGGTCTTTATACTTCACTGTAAAATTATGAGTTATTGATTGAATGTTTGATTAACATCCAACAGCCAATATTGCATATATATATACTAGAACAGGTTCAGAACATATTTTGACATGCTCTTGAAAAGAATTTAATAATGGGTAAGGGGCGGAAAATTGAGCAATTTGAAGCAGCTACAATTACTTTTTCCAAATCTACAAAAAGGGGTCTTCCAGTTCAAGGCAATTATTATTTGGCATTCTTCGAACACGTTATGCACTACGATCTGCATTAATATTTTCTTATTATAACCTGATAACTCCCCAACAAGAGCTTCCCTTAACGAAACCTGGGTACGCATTAAATCTGTTGTGCAAAAAAAAAACAGCCGGCAATAATTATTTTTGTCAATTACACCTTTAAATAGAAATGCATCTTAGACTAATTTGACAAGAGCTTTATTGTCAATAGATGATAAGAGTATTTATTTGTGTATGATATAAAGTAATATACCATGCAAAATCTACATAACGAGGATTGAACCACCAGGGAAAAATAAACTTTTATGTAAAAACAAGTCTGTGATTTCCCCATGAAAGCATACTGTCATAATAAATTAGATTTATTTTCTATCAATTTACCAGCTGAGTTAATTTGACTTCTGAGTTATGTGGATAAACTAATTTGTTGTCTGTATTTCAGACACTTTATTGATTATAAAATCGAATATCTACAATGTGAGTATTAGATAAATATATGTTTGTAAAAATATAAAACATCAACTTCTTTGCTTCTAGAAGTGCAACTTGTACATCTGTCACATCACGGGATTTTTCCTAAAAAGTTCATAATTTGCATTTATATTTCCTATAGTCTGTTTTAATGTTCAAAATTCTTTTTGATTTTTATTTTATTTCCACTTCAAAAATTAAATGGATTTAAATGCAAATTTTCTAAATAAATCTCATACAAAAGTTTTTGAAAGAAGGTTATAATTTTTCGACTTTAAAATTTTATTTCAATCCATTCTAACAATTTAGCTAGACTTATTTAGCTTAAATCCATACTACAGAGATACGCCTGTTAAATATTAGATACTATATTGATATATTTACACATACCAATGTTTAATTAAGGATTTAATCATATCAAACATTACTTTGTCGTGAAGCATACCTCTGTTACATGTTAAAGTAATGGTAGATAGTACTATCTGTAATAGATGACCATACAATCATGTGATCTGATACACGTGGTCTGTAGTATCTCATTTAAAGGCAGGAATTCATAGGCACAGCACCCGGTACGGCATGCCGTGCCAATAATTTTCAGAAATAAAAAAAATTGTTCTTATTTTTCTATTTTTATTGGTGTCTTTTCACAGTACGACAGGTACGGCGGAATACCAACATCAAATGCGATGCTATGCCTCGGGGAATCTTTTAATAATTGGGGAGGTCAAATACATTGTTATATAGATGCAATAGACCGTACTTGGAAAAAGGTATTAGTTGAACAATACTGTGTTAGTTCATACGTCTTTGTATACCAAACGGTAAAGGAAACGTGGCATAAATTTATAGATTCACAGAATTATTTTACAATGGTGTTCAA
Source organism: Limnoperna fortunei (assembly GCA_944474755.1). Taxonomy (NCBI): domain Eukaryota; kingdom Metazoa; phylum Mollusca; class Bivalvia; order Mytilida; family Modiolidae; genus Limnoperna; species Limnoperna fortunei. Next base: position 53,879,944 of record OX104121.1, on the reverse strand, counting down.
GTTGAATAAATTCATTCACTGAATGATGCGCTGATGGCTTTCGTTTGAAAAGACGATGTTACGCAATTGCTGGTCATGCCAAATTTGTTGCTACAAAGCCAATTTAATATGTACCTGTCGTTGTTAGGTATTTCTTAATTGTATATAACAGCTCCGCGGTGTAATTCTAGACACTTGATTCCTTGACGTAATCATTTTCTTTATGAATGTAAATATAACTACACATTTGATATGACATAGACAAGTTATAAATTAACATTTTGTAATTACTGTCACTGCTCATAAGAATAATAATTTCTAATTGAGTACTATATATGTAACAAAAATATTCATAAAATTTAAAAAGCTTTCCCGGCTTATCCATGTTTTCTTCGTCGTATTCTAAGTTCTAGCACACACAAAAGAACAAGTGATAGCGCAACAGTTCCAAGTAATATATACAGCTTAATGTCTTCACACAAATGTATATTATAAAGATAGGCTATTGCCAATCCGAGGGCTTGAAACATCAGAAAGTTAGAAAACGCTACCTCCGGGTTGTGATGAAACACCGAACCAATCAAAGCTGAAAATAGAAAAGCGAAACTAGGTGTAATATAAATTATATTAGTATATAACACATCTAAATCAACTTTTTTCAATGGATAAATTGTTTTGCCTATTTTTGAACAGTATTGGCTTGATCTTGAGAACGGGAGACCTTCTGACGACGGGTAATATACCAGTTCTCTAAGATTTCCCTCGGGTACTATACTTAAGTTTCATAAATTCCCGCGCTTTTAATACTAAATGTACAGCAAGAATTAACCATTCTTTATATTTTTTCACTGACATTACATAAAACAATTTATACACCAGCTTTTAATTTTAGTAATTGTAACGTTACAATTAATGATCATCATTAAATGATATAAAATCTTCACACACTGTAAAAGTCGTGACATTAAAAGGACATACAAGTTAATTTTTAGGCTAATATAATTCACAATTATTACTTTCTTTGTTAGTTTTCTGTACTCATTGTTATAATTAAAATGTTGAATTTTAATTCAGTCTTTTTCTAAACTTCAACTGGTTTGATTGTGTTTGTGGTCTATCAAAGTTGGTTTTTCGCAAACGATTGACACTTGGCATGGTTTAATTAATGTTTCTGTTATATTCTTGTTACTATACCTTCAATATTGTGTTATGTGCTAAAAATATTATAGTACTACATTAATGAGCTTTCTTAGACGATGCGTTACTAATAGTACGCCATCTAAAACTTTTGCTTTCCGTTGCACACACGCTTTTATTTTTTGGTTTCTTACGACTCATTGAATTTCTAGACCTAACGAATCACCATGTTACATACCATCACTTTGCGTTTGCCATATTGCATCTCCTATCCCCCAGATTGCCGGTATTATGAAGAATAACATGAATGGCACGTTCCCCGACAGCGACCATAATCGCAGAAAAATTATTACTGCAACATTTAGACCAGTACTAAAGAAGAATAGTACCAGTCGCCCGGAATATTTGCCTATAATTCCGACCAATAATGATCCTATTGTGTCACATACTCCAAAGCAAATCATTGTATAGCCTATCCATTGAATACCAAGCTTACAAGCTACAAACGACTGAAAAAGATTTCTCTTGAGAAAAACATAATTTAGTGAAATTTGTACTATTTACATTGTAGTAAAAACATTAATCTGATTTCATAATAATGTAATGAAGCGAATAACTTCTTAATCGAGATATGTCTGTCAAATTAAAATAATGAGATATCTTCATAGAGAAATGACGTTACATTTCGTTTAGGTAATTTGTTAACTGATAGGAGAATGCAATTGAATATTTTTGTTAAAAAGAAGTATATTTGTTCTAATTTTAAGAACAGAAAAAACTTGTAGTATATAGATCAGCTAAAATTATGGTTGGACAATTGTTTGGGAACTAAAACCGAAAACTTGTCCATATCTTGATAACGATATACTAACTTACTGTAGTAAACTGAGCAAACATTAAGGCCTGTTCCATTCCCGTATATAAAGCAAATGGTATCATGAGTGCCATGTTGATATCTGTAAATAATAACCTTACATTGGCCACCAGTCTGTCCTTTAGCGTTATGTACTTATCACTCATTGATGACTTAATTGGCATTAGTGCGAATATTGTTATCAATAATCCTATCAGTGTGCATCCTAAATATATACAGATCAGCATTACTTCCAGCTTGTGGTCTGGTTTTCCGCCAGAATCTGTAATATTACCAGTACTTTCCGATGACTGATACCACGAGCAAAAGTCTGCTCCACAATATGTTGTGTTAGTCTGTTCCATTGAAGCACCTTCGGTTTGAAATACTGCTGATGAAATTAAATTGCCCCAAATCTGTGTGCTCTGAAACGCCATAAAGAATATTCCAAATAGCTTACTTAAAACGGCCTCGAGCGATTCACCCGTAGCTTTGTGGTATTCGTATGCTATACTCGTCACATAGCAAGACTGAGCCGTCCATAAAAGTCCAGAAGAGAGACCTACTATTCCTCCTCCTGTTATCAGAATGTATGGTTTGGGGTAATAATTAGAAGCTACAAATATGCATTGACAAACACAGGCTACTATCAAAGCTCCCTTTGATCCTATATAACTGATAACAGTTGGGGCTAACAAACATGAAATAACGCCTCCAGACGTTACAGCTGCTAATGAATAAAGTCCAATATCTGCATTTACTGCAGCCTCTAAATTCTGTAGTCCAGAATAAGCCGTAAACACGAAAAGCCAAACTAAACAGATAGATGCAAAATTCTTCAGAAGTCGAATTTTCTCCTTTTTAGAGTGAACTTGTTCAGTTTTTACATCAACACTTTCCATCGCTGTTACGGGTAATATTCTATCTACTGTTATATTTTACAAATATTTACGATAACAAGGTATCAGTTTCAGAAAGTGACACTACAAAACTCTTTGTCTTTATACGTTATTACATTAAAACATTGATTTTTAGAACCAATTTAAAAAATTTAGATAATTTTCGTCTTGTTGAGGGTAATATTGATTTCGACATATATTCTCGTATATTTACTTATATATACATATTACGAACTGCTGAACATAGCAACACTATAATTCAGTTAAAAGTGTCTACCTATCTTAACTATCCTTTAAGACGCGCAATAAATTTTCGTCCTAATAACCTTGATAAGGTATAATTTTTATATAAAAAGTGAAAAATTCTTAATTCTTTAATTCTTTATTGTGCAAATTATCATTTTAAAACACACTTTAATTTGATATTATAGCCTTATAAAATGATAAATTTTAACAGGAAAAGTAATATTTTAAACTATTTTTGTATATTTCGTTTTGGTGTAAATAATTTTTAATATTATAATAATGCCTTATAAGTCTGTTTTATGTGGATATTTATGATTGATTTGATACTGTTGATGCATTTGTGTATATTAGTGTCTCGTCATTCTGTTTTGTTTATTAATTAAGCCCCGGTCCACGAATTGACGGAGGACATTGTTTTTGCCCAGTTTTTATTTTTCTTCTTTCCTAACAAAGAGTTTGTCCGACACGTATTTGTAAAAATAGTCGAGGGATCATCATGAAACTTGCACAATACCATGTGTAGTTGTGCACATAAGTTTTAGATTTTTTAAATGTTTGCCGTAAAAAAGGTACAGTTCTCATATCTCTGGGATGGCTAAAGTGATTTTAATGAAAATTGGTACATTGATATGATACAATTGACTATCCGCATCATATTTACGGAAAAAATTGACGCGAAATGTGTTATATTAGTATGGCTGCCATTTTGCCACATTCCCCACTCCAAATGTCTACTTTGGTTGATTTCAACGAAATGTAGTATGTAGGTAAATATTAATGCACAAATCATAAATGCCTTGTGACCGGATATTTTTTTGTAGATGCAAGGGGACTTTATGTGAATTGCTCGGAATCCCAATCAGCACTAGTTGATATTGTTGTCATGGCTGATCACTATGTTACACGTTAAATAAAATATGTAATAGTATTAATAAGTTTATTATTTATATGAATATTCATTGTCGAGTTTAAATCCAAGAATATACATAATATTTCCTTAATAAACGCTATTGAATCTCTTCATCGTAGTAATGTTACTTATTTTAAATCTGTATAATTAGTTAGTTGTATCAGAAAGAATCCAAGATTACTAGTAGTTGGAAAGGCTATGTAACAATAAAGTACGAAGTAAAAAGTAGGAACAACACCAAAAATAGACAAACCGAATAATGAAAACGAAGATACATATATTACAATCAAATTGCCAGAACATCATGTAACAAAACAAGTTCAAATTAAAACTAACGAAGAACGTTATAGCCAACCACAAAATTGAATGCTATAAACAATAGGAACAGATACAAGATACAAGATACTTTATTGTACTAAACAGGTCTCTAGCCCACGGTATCGTTACACAAAATACATCATTAATAATTTGTTACAAATAATTTGTACATCTATAAAATGAACATCTCAATAATGAACATAACATATTAATCGTAGGTAAGTATCTTTTAAATATACAAAAGAATGTATATATGTCAACTGAACCATTACTATGTTTCAAGGACACATAATACGTGTAATAGCAGTTGTAACTAGTGATAGTGAAAAAACTCTTCTATCAATAACTTTGCCCTTTTTGTATATATTGCAAGATTTCTCAAGTCATTTGATCTAAAATGATATGTAAGTTTAATATTATTAGCATTGTTATGCCACCATACAGGTAGAAAGTTTTTCCTAAGACCATCCAATATTGGACAAACATGAATGAAATGATGTTCATCTTCAATAGAATGACAATAACTAATTAGACACAATCTACTGTCACGAGGTTGACCTTCATGTCGACCTTTTTATATAGCAAGCTTATGGTAAGAACATAGAATAGAATAAATTTGCCAACGTAAATTATAAAGATAAGATTTGTAAAGGTTCATTTACACAAATAGATTCGTTCACGTTTGTATAAAACTCACATTTAGAGGACATGTTTATATACTTTGATCAATTAAGTATATAAATATTTTAAAGCCTTTGTTTAAATATATCTAATAGTAAAATTTTATTTTCTGCACCGTGATTTTCCCAAACTTACCCAAATCCATACAAAAATAAAAGAGATTGTATACTAGAGCACCAGTTCTTGCGCCCATGACTGTTTGCATCAAACATCATTTTGTAACACAGTTTGGGTAGTCTATTGGTCCCTATTCTTAGACATAAAAAGTATTTAACTGGTTAGCAAAGGGCGTTAGAGAAGTTCATATCGGCTACACTCGCTTCGAGCAATATAATTGTTCGTCCTAGTGCCCATTCATAGTAAATACAGGCAATACACGTCTTTCGCTTTGTCCAAACCCATTACCTAGGCTCCATAATAAAGCATAGATGCAGCTATCGAATCAAAAACCTTAAATGCAATGTTTATATCTTTATAGTCTATCTTAAAGACTACAATGTTATACTCGTCCATATTAACAGTTTTACACGTATTCCATTTGTCACAATATGATGCAAAGAAATTTAATCGTCTCTGCTAATCGATACAGTTGTCGGCTATAACATTTAAGTCATCAGCGAAGAGAAGTAACATAATGTCATGAAAGTCCTACCGTTTCCACCACTTCTTTCACTTCACTGGCAAGTTCATCAATAAATATTGCAAACAGCTAGTGGCTTAATATACAGCATTGTCAAACACCTGTTTTACAACTAAAAATTGCTTATACCACTTGTACTTTTTACTCTTGTTTTTACATTACTATAGACATTTGTAATATTCTAATCATTTTACGATATAAATTTTTTCATAACAATAATTTTCATCTCTTAATGCCATCAAAGGTTTTTAGAAAAGTCTATGAATACATAGTGTAATACTCCACCCTTTTTGGATAAATTCTTCGAAATGCTTGTCAAAATAAAAATATTATCAATGGTAGAGTATCCAAGGCAGGCAAAAACCAGCTTGCTCTTCAGAAATATTCTCATTCATTCCTGCCTATATTGTAAGACGTTAAGATAACATGGCCATACATATTTTACTAATTACACATAATAAAGATATACCACGATAATTTCCAAAGTCATTTTTATCACCTTTTTATATAATGGGATTACAATAGAGTTTACCCAACATTCTGGAAATTCACCAATTTCAAAAGAACATGTAGCATTCTAGTAGATTTATACATCTCTCCCTGTATACCATCTTCACCGGGTGACTTATTGTTTTTAAGCTTTTTATCACATACAATTTCATCTTCAGTTATTTACTATTTAAAAAATAATAGCCCTCTTTACATAAAATACAGTCATCATTATGGTTTTGCAAAAATCCCCTATAAACTCTGAAAACTCTGGGTTTTATCAACATTGTTTGTATTCAAGAGACTATTATAATAGCCTTCCACTCATGACAGGAATATCCGGATCTGATTTAAAATTAGGAGTGGTATCTGACTTGACAATTTTCTAAAATTTACAAGCATCATTATTTGAAGCTGCATTTAGAAGTTCTTGTTTCTAACTTGTTTATAGCTCTTTTGTTTATTTTTACATAAAGTTTGGAAATGTTTTTGGTATATATGTAATCTGATAATATCGTTACATCAGAAGTAGCTCTAGAATCATTCTGGAGTTTACATATTTTACATTTCATACTGACAATCAGCATTAAACCAATCAGGTTGTTTATTAGACATTCTATATGCCTTTTTGGTTAACATTTAGCGTACCGTCTTTTTCATAAATCCTATGTAGAGTACATACTAAAAGTTCTGTTACCTCATTACCATTTGTATCAAGGATATCAGTAACTGTTCCTACAGTTTCAATATTATCATACAGATCTTTACAAAAAAAATTTCCTCAAATTCAGATTTACGTTTTTTAAATGATTAAAATTCTCAGAGTCATTTCTAACATAATTGCTAAATGCTACTTGTACAGTAGATGAATTAGGAAAATGTGTAGACAAATCACAATATAATACACACATTAACAATTTTACTGAATAAACTGTTACTAGTAATCATATGGTATATAGTACTTGCAACATATGTGAACATATGTAAAATTACCATCTTGATCTCCTTCTTTTAATATTGCAAAGATCATATATATTACATAACTCAAAGACCTACCAATGTTCAAAAACTTGTTTTTATTTTTACGATGCCTTGTGACCGGATATTTTTTTGTAGATGCAAGGGGACTTTATGTGAATTGCTCGGAATCCCAATCAGCACTAGTTGATATTGTTGTCATGGCTGATCACTATGTTACACGTTAAATAAAATATGTAATAGTATTAATAAGTTTATTATTTATATGAATATTCATTGTCGAGTTTAAATCCAAGAATATACATAATATTTCCTTAATAAACGCTATTGAATCTCTTCATCGTAGTAATGTTACTTATTTTAAATCTGTATAATTAGTTAGTTGTATCAGAAAGAATCCAAGATTACTAGTAGTTGGAAAGGCTATGTAACAATAAAGTACGAAGTAAAAAGTAGGAACAACACCAAAAATAGACAAACCGAATAATGAAAACGAAGATACATATATTACAATCAAATTGCCAGAACATCATGTAACAAAACAAGTTCAAATTAAAACTAACGAAGAACGTTATAGCCAACCACAAAATTGAATGCTATAAACAATAGGAACAGATACAAGATACAAGATACTTTATTGTACTAAACAGGTCTCTAGCCCACGGTATCGTTACACAAAATACATCATTAATAATTTGTTACAAATAATTTGTACATCTATAAAATGAACATCTCAATAATGAACATAACATATTAATCGTAGGTAAGTATCTTTTAAATATACAAAAGAATGTATATATGTCAACTGAACCATTACTATGTTTCAAGGACACATAATACGTGTAATAGCAGTTGTAACTAGTGATAGTGAAAAAACTCTTCTATCAATAACTTTGCCCTTTTTGTATATATTGCAAGATTTCTCAAGTCATTTGATCTAAAATGATATGTAAGTTTAATATTATTAGCATTGTTATGCCACCATACAGGTAGAAAGTTTTTCCTAAGACCATCCAATATTGGACAAACATGAATGAAATGATGTTCATCTTCAATAGAATGACAATAACTAATTAGACACAATCTACTGTCACGAGGTTGACCTTCATGTCGACCTTTTTATATAGCAAGCTTATGGTAAGAACATAGAATAGAATAAATTTGCCAACGTAAATTATAAAGATAAGATTTGTAAAGGTTCATTTACACAAATAGATTCGTTCACGTTTGTATAAAACTCACATTTAGAGGACATGTTTATATACTTTGATCAATTAAGTATATAAATATTTTAAAGCCTTTGTTTAAATATATCTAATAGTAAAATTTTATTTTCTGCACCGTGATTTTCCCAAACTTACCCAAATCCATACAAAAATAAAAGAGATTGTATACTAGAGCACCAGTTCTTGCGCCCATGACTGTTTGCATCAAACATCATTTTGTAACACAGTTTGGGTAGTCTATTGGTCCCTATTCTTAGACATAAAAAGTATTTAACTGGTTAGCAAAGGGCGTTAGAGAAGTTCATATCGGCTACACTCGCTTCGAGCAATATAATTGTTCGTCCTAGTGCCCATTCATAGTAAATACAGGCAATACACGTCTTTCGCTTTGTCCAAACCCATTACCTAGGCTCCATAATAAAGCATAGATGCAGCTATCGAATCAAAAACCTTAAATGCAATGTTTATATCTTTATAGTCTATCTTAAAGACTACAATGTTATACTCGTCCATATTAACAGTTTTACACGTATTCCATTTGTCACAATATGATGCAAAGAAATTTAATCGTCTCTGCTAATCGATACAGTTGTCGGCTATAACATTTAAGTCATCAGCGAAGAGAAGTAACATAATGTCATGAAAGTCCTACCGTTTCCACCACTTCTTTCACTTCACTGGCAAGTTCATCAATAAATATTGCAAACAGCTAGTGGCTTAATATACAGCATTGTCAAACACCTGTTTTACAACTAAAAATTGCTTATACCACTTGTACTTTTTACTCTTGTTTTTACATTACTATAGACATTTGTAATATTCTAATCATTTTACGATATAAATTTTTTCATAACAATAATTTTCATCTCTTAATGCCATCAAAGGTTTTTAGAAAAGTCTATGAATACATAGTGTAATACTCCACCCTTTTTGGATAAATTCTTCGAAATGCTTGTCAAAATAAAAATATTATCAATGGTAGAGTATCCAAGGCAGGCAAAAACCAGCTTGCTCTTCAGAAATATTCTCATTCATTCCTGCCTATATTGTAAGACGTTAAGATAACATGGCCATACATATTTTACTAATTACACATAATAAAGATATACCACGATAATTTCCAAAGTCATTTTTATCACCTTTTTATATAATGGGATTACAATAGAGTTTACCCAACATTCTGGAAATTCACCAATTTCAAAAGAACATGTAGCATTCTAGTAGATTTATACATCTCTCCCTGTATACCATCTTCACCGGGTGACTTATTGTTTTTAAGCTTTTTATCACATACAATTTCATCTTCAGTTATTTACTATTTAAAAAATAATAGCCCTCTTTACATAAAATACAGTCATCATTATGGTTTTGCAAAAATCCCCTATAAACTCTGAAAACTCTGGGTTTTATCAACATTGTTTGTATTCAAGAGACTATTATAATAGCCTTCCACTCATGACAGGAATATCCGGATCTGATTTAAAATTAGGAGTGGTATCTGACTTGACAATTTTCTAAAATTTACAAGCATCATTATTTGAAGCTGCATTTAGAAGTTCTTGTTTCTAACTTGTTTATAGCTCTTTTGTTTATTTTTACATAAAGTTTGGAAATGTTTTTGGTATATATGTAATCTGATAATATCGTTACATCAGAAGTAGCTCTAGAATCATTCTGGAGTTTACATATTTTACATTTCATACTGACAATCAGCATTAAACCAATCAGGTTGTTTATTAGACATTCTATATGCCTTTTTGGTTAACATTTAGCGTACCGTCTTTTTCATAAATCCTATGTAGAGTACATACTAAAAGTTCTGTTACCTCATTACCATTTGTATCAAGGATATCAGTAACTGTTCCTACAGTTTCAATATTATCATACAGATCTTTACAAAAAAATTTTCCTCAAATTCAGATTTACGTTTTTTAAATGATTAAAATTCTCAGAGTCATTTCTAACATAATTGCTAAATGCTACTTGTACAGTAGATGAATTAGGAAAATGTGTAGACAAATCACAATATAATACACACATTAACAATTTTACTGAATAAACTGTTACTAGTAATCATATGGTATATAGTACTTGCAACATATGTGAACATATGTAAAATTACCATCTTGATCTCCTTCTTTTAATATTGCAAAGATCATATATATTACATAACTCAAAGACCTACCAATGTTCAAAAACTTGTTTTTATTTTTACGATGCCTTGTGACCGGATATTTTTTTGTAGATGCAAGGGGACTTTATGTGAATTGCTCGGAATCCCAATCAGCACTAGTTGATATTGTTGTCATGGCTGATCACTATGTTACACGTTAAATAAAATATGTAATAGTATTAATAAGTTTATTATTTATATGAATATTCATTGTCGAGTTTAAATCCAAGAATATACATAATATTTCCTTAATAAACGCTATTGAATCTCTTCATCGTAGTAATGTTACTTATTTTAAATCTGTATAATTAGTTAGTTGTATCAGAAAGAATCCAAGATTACTAGTAGTTGGAAAGGCTATGTAACAATAAAGTACGAAGTAAAAAGTAGGAACAACACCAAAAATAGACAAACCGAATAATGAAAACGAAGATACATATATTACAATCAAATTGCCAGAACATCATGTAACAAAACAAGTTCAAATTAAAACTAACGAAGAACGTTATAGCCAACCACAAAATTGAATGCTATAAACAATAGGAACAGATACAAGATACAAGATACTTTATTGTACTAAACAGGTCTCTAGCCCACGGTATCGTTACACAAAATACATCATTAATAATTTGTTACAAATAATTTGTACATCTATAAAATGAACATCTCAATAATGAACATAACATATTAATCGTAGGTAAGTATCTTTTAAATATACAAAAGAATGTATATATGTCAACTGAACCATTACTATGTTTCAAGGACACATAATACGTGTAATAGCAGTTGTAACTAGTGATAGTGAAAAAACTCTTCTATCAATAACTTTGCCCTTTTTGTATATATTGCAAGATTTCTCAAGTCATTTGATCTAAAATGATATGTAAGTTTAATATTATTAGCATTGTTATGCCACCATACAGGTAGAAAGTTTTTCCTAAGACCATCCAATATTGGACAAACATGAATGAAATGATGTTCATCTTCAATAGAATGACAATAACTAATTAGACACAATCTACTTTCACGAGGTTGACCTTCATGTCGACCTTTTTATATAGCAAGCTTATGGTAAGAACATAGAATAGAATAAATTTGCCAACGTAAATTATAAAGATAAGATTTGTAAAGGTTCATTTACACAAATAGATTCGTTCACGTTTGTATAAAACTCACATTTAGAGGACATGTTTATATACTTTGATCAATTAAGTATATAAATATTTTAAAGCCTTTGTTTAAATATATCTAATAGTAAAATTTTATTTTCTGCACCGTGATTTTCCCAAACTTACCCAAATCCATACAAAAATAAAAGAGATTGTATACTAGAGCACCAGTTCTTGCGCCCATGACTGTTTGCATCAAACATCATTTTGTAACACAGTTTGGGTAGTCTATTGGTCCCTATTCTTAGACATAAAAAGTATTTAACTGGTTAGCAAAGGGCGTTAGAGAAGTTCATATCGGCTACACTCGCTTCGAGCAATATAATTGTTCGTCCTAGTGCCCATTCATAGTAAATACAGGCAATACACGTCTTTCGCTTTGTCCAAACCCATTACCTAGGCTCCATAATAAAGCATAGATGCAGCTATCGAATCAAAAACCTTAAATGCAATGTTTATATCTTTATAGTCTATCTTAAAGACTACAATGTTATACTCGTCCATATTAACAGTTTTACACGTATTCCATTTGTCACAATATGATGCAAAGAAATTTAATCGTCTCTGCTAATCGATACAGTTGTCGGCTATAACATTTAAGTCATCAGCGAAGAGAAGTAACATAATGTCATGAAAGTCCTACCGTTTCCACCACTTCTTTCACTTCACTGGCAAGTTCATCAATAAATATTGCAAACAGCTAGTGGCTTAATATACAGCATTGTCAAACACCTGTTTTACAACTAAAAATTGCTTATACCACTTGTACTTTTTACTCTTGTTTTTACATTACTATAGACATTTGTAATATTCTAATCATTTTACGATATAAATTTTTTCATAACAATAATTTTCATCTCTTAATGCCATCAAAGGTTTTTAGAAAAGTCTATGAATACATAGTGTAATACTCCACCCTTTTTGGATAAATTCTTCGAAATGCTTGTCAAAATAAAAATATTATCAATGGTAGAGTATCCAAGGCAGGCAAAAACCAGCTTGCTCTTCAGAAATATTCTCATTCATTCCTGCCTATATTGTAAGACGTTAAGATAACATGGCCATACATATTTTACTAATTACACATAATAAAGATATACCACGATAATTTCCAAAGTCATTTTTATCACCTTTTTATATAATGGGATTACAATAGAGTTTACCCAACATTCTGGAAATTCACCAATTTCAAAAGAACATGTAGCATTCTAGTAGATTTATACATCTCTCCCTGTATACCATCTTCACCGGGTGACTTATTGTTTTTAAGCTTTTTATCACATACAATTTCATCTTCAGTTATTTACTATTTAAAAAATAATAGCCCTCTTTACATAAAATACAGTCATCATTATGGTTTTGCAAAAATCCTATATAAACTCTGAAAACTCTGGGTTTTATCAACATTGTTTGTATTCAAGAGACTATTATAATAGCCTTCCACTCATGACAGGAATATCCGGATCTGATTTAAAATTAGGAGTGGTATCTGACTTGACAATTTTCTAAAATTTACAAGCATCATTATTTGAAGCTGCATTTAGAAGTTCTTGTTTCTAACTTGTTTATAGCTCTTTTGTTTATTTTTACATAAAGTTTGGAAATGTTTTTGGTATATATGTAATCTGATAATATCGTTACATCAGAAGTAGCTCTAGAATCATTCTGGAGTTTACATATTTTACATTTCATACTGACAATCAGCATTAAACCAATCAGGTTGTTTATTAGACATTCTACATGCCTTTTTGGTTAACATTTAGCGTACCGTCTTTTTCATAAATCCTATGTAGAGTACATACTAAAAGTTCTGTTACCTCATTACCATTTGTATCAAGGATATCAGTAACTGTTCCTACAGTTTCAATATTATCATACAGATCTTTACAAAAAAATTTTCCTCAAATTCAGATTTACGTTTTTTAAATGATTAAAATTCTCAGAGTCATTTCTAACATAATTGCTAAATGCTACTTGTACAGTAGATGAATTAGGAAAATGTGTAGACAAATCACAATATAATACACACATTAACAATTTTACTGAATAAACTGTTACTAGTAATCATATGGTATATAGTACTTGCAACATATGTGAACATATGTAAAATTACCATCTTGATCTCCTTCTTTTAATATTGCAAAGATCATATATATTACATAACTCAAAGACCTACCAATGTTCAAAAACTTGTTTTTATTTTTACGATGAGATTTGAGAGACTTTACACTCTGACCATTACCATTAATATATTCTAAACATGAGATATAATGTTCTTTGCCATCCGTAACAAATTCCAGGACTTCTGATGTCCGTGAATTAAAGTAACAAGCTAGCTCTATTTCTACTTGACCAACATGGTATTTATTTGAAACAAAACATCTTCAACAATTTTTACACCATCAGTATTTTGATAATTATAGATTAACTGAATGTTCTGTACAAAAAACCCCAAATTATAACTTTTTACTTAGTTTGACAATGTAGAACAATCATATCAGTAAATTGCTCAAGGATTTGTTTAATTTTCATTACTTTAAAAGGGGACTTGGTCAGTAGTACGATTAAACCACCAGAAGCTGTTTTTTTTTTTAATACTGATTATCAACAATTCGAAAAGTTTCTAAAGAAACAAAATAAAAAAAGTCATTTGTCAATTCACCTTCCAGTTTTTTAAAAGTTTCTAAAAAGCAAACAATGCCATGTCCATTCACTTTTGAATTAACATAATTTCTTTTTCGCTTAAGCTTTGTTTTCAAAATCTAAATATTCTATTATAATATATTCAACATATTTACATTTATATCATTTTTTTACGTTAGTTTCAAAAACACCAAAATTAGAATCATGAACATTTGTGCAACACCGTGGACCTTGCTTTCTATCTTATAAAGGAGTTCTGCTATCCCTTTAGTACTTGTATCAGACACATAAAGCGTGCTGTCAATTATAAGCTTGTCATAACGTATGGAGACCTTACATCCCTTCCCTTTCTCTTGCTTCAAATAGAAATGAGCTGAGATTTTTCCTTGCTGTTTTAACATTTGGAGTGAAGTCCTCAATTACACGATATCTATCAACTAACTTGAGACCCCAGAATTAAGTGGGGTCTCTTATGTTGAAAAAAATGATTAGGAATAAAGAACAATTGGTTTCAATTAGTTAATATTTTAATTTATTTAAATACTCTGTACGGGGGTCGTCTTCGGACAATTATGTGAAGTTTCTGGGTATGTTATTAATATGTTATACAATTTGTCTGATTTTCTACTTTTAATGTCATTCTAGAAGGTGATAAAATGGAAATAATGTTCTTTATTTTCATGTATGCTATTCAAATAAATTTTGTGTACGTCTTTTGTTTACCTGTACGTTACTTATTGTACAGAAGCATCAGTTTTGAATGACGTTTACTCAACACATTCTTGTGACGAGTCCGACCAGTTCTTTACGAATTAGTGACGTAGCTGTAGATGTAGACGTCGTCTGATTATCCAGTTTTTCAAACAAAAATGGCATTGCTGTCGAATGATGAAGATACATCTATTTTAAAATTGACTTAATTAATTTGAAGAAATGGTACACACTTAGATCTTTTAAAACAAACACGAGCTAAAAATTACATTTATGGAGGAAAGAAAAAGATCTTTGCAGGCCCCCCCCCAAAAAATTCAGAGCACAGTTCCAACATTGCAAAAGACGAAGGTTAAGTCGGTTTCTGATGAAGATTTTAAATTAACCCACGTCTACTAAAATGAACACTAAAATAGGGTGTTAAACAGTTCCAAGGTTTGTAAAATTTCCTTATCTAAATTAATTCAAATTTCCTTAACAATAATCTTTCATCTTATCCATTTACAAATAGTTAACCCAGAACACTCTACCTTAAGCTATCTAGCTATCTGTGGTTATTAATCGATCAAGTTTTAACAAAAACAAATGAATGAATCAATGAAAAGTGAAATTGTAATCAATTTGTAGATAAAATATTATATTTTAGAATGGAGTAACAAATCTACATGGAAACATATAGATTTTGAAACATTAGATTAAGTTAAATATGGGTAAAATCTAGCCCTAAAAGACAAGAATGTTGAAAACAGGGCTACCATTTTGACCAAAAACATCGTTAAGGGATACCAAAATAATTCCTTTACGTCAATTTGGTTTGTTTTAATAGTCATTTGCAAGATTAAAAACAATTTGACAATGCTACTAAAATAAATATTAATCTGGACGTTAAGTTAAAAAATATACAGGAAAGTTTGTCTAGATCAACAAAACACACAGATATTATTCCAACAGAACGTTTGAGAAAAAATGTTCTCCATACGTATATGGAGAAATAAATTCAGTCTTTCAGAGGATTCCGACTTTAGTATCTGTCATTTCAATCTCGAGCGTTAGAATTCATCGACCAACCGAAAATTAGTTCTTTTGAATAGAAAACTGATGAGAACGGATTCTTTGGTGAAATATCTTCTGTTATCGATATCCAAAACAAATACAAAACGCAACAATTATGATCAACTATTGCCGACAATCCAAGCTAACTTTGCCTAAGAAACAGACTGTTCCTACTAAAACGATTCAATTTTCTTAGTTAATATACGTTTTTTCCAAACAATGCAGGCTGTTCTAGTACTTACACGACTAATTTTCTGTCTTCCACGGCAATACATCAATGACAATGACTTCAACTGAGGTATGTCTTAAAACGTGGCTACAAAACGAACCCTCGGCAAGACGTTATACATGCTACAACATATGCTGATGTAGCACTCATAAAAATGCATGAGTGATGCCCATTAAAGTATCATCACACCTCGTACTAAAGCTTCCGATCGATCACGTGTTAATGCTCAGTCTCTTGTTCCACCTGTCTCATGTGCCGTTCATCATGCTAATGTTTGGTATAAGAATTTCGAAATTTGGCATTGACTGCATTAAACCTTGTGTCATCTTATGCTTTTTTGTACTCCGTACATTTAATTTCGGTAAATTGCAATGGTCAAAAGCAAAAAGATTGTGAAATTGTTCTTGAAAATGTTACGTCAGCCTCTTTGATGTATCAGAGACTAACTGATTGATGACGTTGACTATACATGTATTTTTCCGAAAAACAGCAAGTGACAACACTAGATATTGTGAACTGCAATATTATTTGATAACTTGTTAAATATTGTTTTTTTCTTATAATATTTTCTTTAAAATATAAGGTTGTTTTGAATTGTTGGTTAGATTATTTTAAATAGTCGCCTGTATATCGGTCTATGTGCACGTTAGTGGTTAATTGGCGTAAACCCACTAAGAGGTAAAAATGCTGTATATTGGAATTCAAATGATTTATATTTCCGCGACATACAGCTTTGAAACTTCAATCAGTTTTTCATGTAGCACTAGCACTAAAAAAGTTGGCTTGCTTAAAAAATCGTTTCAACAGAGGGATAGGTTTTGTATGAACCTCATAATAAATTACCAAATTGAAAGAACTTCTACAAACATATGAATTATAAAATTATAATATTATGAATTATAAAAGAATAAAGTCACACTAATCTTTTCATTTCTCTATAACTTATAATAAAAGATCGATAACTCCACCTGGATTACAATTTTTCACATATTATGTATAAGTGCAAGTACACGAATATATCAAAGTTTGTAAATCAAAGTTTGTAATATGGTATTGTTAAACACAAGTTTACATACACGAAACACATTTTAAAACTTTACACATGAATATTACTGTGAATATACTATAAAATAAAAATATAGTTTATACTATAGTGCTTTATTAGCAACACAAAGGTAAACGTCGATACATAATGATAAACATTTTTAGTCGTACCCGTATATACTGACATAAGTAAAACTCTTTATCAATGTTGTATAGGTTAAACATGTTCTCTCTTTACGACAAATGCGTCCATGACCTATACACAAGAATAGGCTACGAAATTAAAATACTGATAACATCCTATTTCGTCAACAAAGAATAAACATCATAAAAATGTTCTTACTTCGTGGCAAATGTGTCCATGAACTATACACAAGGCTACTAAATAAAAATACTGATAAAGGTCATATTTTGTCAACACAAAATAAACATGTTTAAATTGTTTGTTTGTTTGTTGGAATGTTGTTTCAGCAATTTTTCAGCTTTATCAAGACGTCCAGATTTATTGGGGGAGGAAGCCGGAAAAACCATGACCTTCGGTAGAAAACTGGCAATCCATGTCAATTACAATTGGATTAGAGCGCATCCTGTCTGCAGTGAAACGGCCACCCTGCAAGAAATTGATAGCAGTATGCAAATGTATAATAATATATTAATATATTACACAAATAATAAATTTAAGACTGTTTCCTTCTAAAAATCAAATGACACGAATGAAAAACATGCGATATAAACAAACTAGCATAGGTTCTGAAGACAAGGCTAAATCAGGGCACACATTTGATCTAGGCTTTGAAATACATGTAGTACAATTCTTTTGTCAGCAACATTAAGAACAAAATTTAATTTTCTAATTCATATTTGATCAAATTGGTGTACATATAAGCCATTTTAATTTCTTGTAGTTACAAACGCAGGAAATTGTTTGGCATACACAGGAGACTGTCACTTTCACTTATTCCATGAATGAATTTTTTAGTCCTTATTCCACAATGAAATTTACCATATATGTAAAGTTTATATATAATGTATTTCACAAGACATCTTGTATAATGTTATCATATGCGATGCATTCCACTAGAGCATCAAATAGTATATTTTCCAGTTTTCCAATCAGATTGAAACAAAGTCTTGTATGGCTTCCATTTTATTAATATAACGTGTGCGACACAGCAATGCAAGATATGCTTTTAATTTGATTGATGTAGTTTTATTTATATATGATTGTAAAATTATAAATTAGGTGAAGCCTAGTTTCAAAACTCCCCAGGAATCCATTTAGCACCCTTGTTGAACTGACATTTATTATTTTTTTTTTAATTTAAAAATTTAAATTGAAATTTTTTAATTGTTAAAAAATTTAAATATTTTTAACAATTTTCTAATTTTTTAACATTAAAATTTTTTCTAATTTCTTAACATTAAACATTTTTGTAATTTTTTAACATTAAAATTTGTGTAATATCTTAACATTAAAAATTTAAGTAGTTTTCTAACATCAAAAATGTTTGCATTTTTTAACATTAAACATATTTTTGCTTGTGCAACATTAAACATATTTTTGCTTGTGCAACATTAAACATATTTTTGCTTGTGCAACATTAAACATTTTCCAATTTAAAATTATTTATTGGTTTACTGAAGCCAACATTATTTAAGTTGTTATTAATATGCATCAGGGTCATTGCAACAGGAAAGTTCCCGACCGAACCAAGACGAAATCGGGTAAAAATTATCGACTCGGATTCAAACGAATATTAAAATGTGATATAAAAGTGGCTCAAGACTAGAATAACATAAAAAAATGTATGCATTGACGAATAATGATTCTTATTTATTGCTTATTGCTGGGGGATGCGTTACTTAATGCTTGTGACACTAAATAGTGTTGGAGAGTTTATGGGTTTGGCACATACAATGTCCTTCGCCTTTTAAACGCTCCAATTGCAAAAAACCAATATGTTGATGCACTACAGTTCTTAAATGATATGATTCATATCTAGCTAGTAACTTCACTTTTTTGTATTAATAATGACTTTTCAGATAATCTTGTAGCGACCTTATTTTTCAAACGAATTCTAATTTCCACTATTGTCACCAGTATCATTGATAAAAGCAGGATCCCAGCAGCAATATAATGTTTGATTGATTCCTGTAGATAAGCATTATATAAATACCCCACTGTGAACCCGAATGCCTGAAACATTCGTAAATTAGCAAAAGCTGGCTCCTTTTCTGAAGAAAAAGCTGTACCAACTAATGCTGAAATAGAAATTTGCGACGTTCAGTCCGATTACAAAAGTATTTCAATACCGTTACATATGTCACGAAAGAATAGACTAAAAACATTCAGATTATTCTTTGCGACTTGTGCCAATCTAACTTGTATTGAGATTTTCTTAATATATTTTCTGTAGAACTAGTGTAACTTATGATACTTTGCAGACATAAACATACTGGCATTCAAATATGGGAGGTAAAATGTACACGTGCGAAACTTATACTGAAAGATACTGCGTGGTGCAGCACATGACGCCACGCCGTGTGTTTGTCTACTGCACAGCCGACAGCTGTATCCGTGCTGAATTAGGCTATATTGCAAATGGTGTTCAGTTGGTATATTGTACGTATCTTAATTACGTATCTTAAATACATGACAAACATTCAGTAATAATTACCTCCAATTTGTGTCTGCCAAATGGCATCTGCCAGTCCCCAAACACCAGGTATTATGAAAAAGAGGTAAAATGGGACATCTCCACTAAATGGCCAGAATCTCATTAATCCAAGCATTCCAAGATTCAGTATGGTCGCTGTGAAATACAGTGGTGGTCTACCAGTATATCTTCCGATATATCCGACAAAGATCGATCCAAATGTTGCACACACTCCAAAGCATATCATTGTATAACCTATCCATTCGATGCCTAATTTGCACGTCACATAAGACTAAAATGAATACATAAGATATCGTTTACTTTATAAAATTATTATACTCGATAATATGTAAAAACCTTGTGTCTAGATGAGAAGCAAACCACATCTTTTTTGCGATGTTTAGCTCCGAGTGATTATACATGTGGTCAGTGTGTTTCCATGGTACCACTCTGTTCAAATTTGGGCCAAACTTAGAATGGATTGGGTTTTGAGTTCAAGAATTATTTCGGATATGGGTGCTCGACGTTATCCTTAGTTGACAAATGTTGCCTGTGTTCTTGCCAAAAAGTTTGGTGTTCTGAATGACTACCACATCTTCTTACCACAATATCACGAAATGATATGAAACAGGTGATTTGAAAGCAAATACTTGTTTGAAATCGACACTCGCCAAATTATCCCGGAAATCGTGTAACATTCAATATGGTTGATTTACAATACAAACAACCCGAATTTTTTGTGATTTTAAAAATTTGTAAGGAGTTTAATTTTTAGTGTACGATATTTTTACATGTTGCCCACATATTACTCGTTTAGAAAATAATCAGGCGAGCGTGGTTAGTTAAACAGTGTATGTAGATAAAGCAGTTGGCGACAGATTTGTTTTATATTTGCACTATCTTAAGTAAAACTGCAATTGTGTGAAGATTACTTACATTGGTAAATTCTGCATACATGACCACCTGTTCCATTCCGGTATATAAACTGAAAGGTACCAACATTACCATGTTAAGATTGTTCCACAAAAAACGGATCGTAGAAAGCAGTCTGGATTTTAATGTCACGCCAGTGTCACTCATCGACGGTTTGCTAGGCTTAAGGAATATAATGGTAAGTACCAGTCCAACGACGACACATCCTAAGTAGACACCTGTTAACATATCGACAAGTTTCCTTTCTACAGGACTTACAGTTGAATTTCCATGTGCACTTGGTGTACCGTCTTTTGGAGTAAATTCTGCCCCACAATATGTATGATTGGTTTCGTGTTTTGTAATTTGATTTGCATGTTGGAAAACAATGGAAGAAATAAGATTACCCCATACCTGTGTACTTTTGAAAAAGAAACAAAATATCCCAAACAAATTTGTAAGAGACTGTTCCAAGGATTCTCCCACTAATGTATGGTAGTCCATCGCAATTGCTGTGGTATAACTACCCTGTGCCGTCCACATTAGACCAATGGCAAAACCTTCTATTCCTCCAGCTGTTATAAGTATATATGGTTGTATATTTCCCTGTCTTGTAAAATTTGCCGCCACAAAGAAGCAAAGGCAAATCCACGAGATAATAAGTGCCCCTTTTGAACCTATATAACTTATCACTGTTGGAGCCAATAAACATGATATTACTCCTCCACCAGTCAATGCCGCGAGCGTATATAGTCCAATTTTCTGGTAAAGCGCTGCTTCTAAGTTCTGAAGACCATTGTAAGCAGTAAACGGAAATAACCAAATAACGCAAAGAGCTCCAAAACTAAACCGTAGCTTTCTTTTTCTGATTTTGACTTCGTCATGAGTGATTATTCCGGGCTCATCTCCTTGGGACATTCGACTCATTTGCTACTTACTGTTTGTAAAAAAACAAAAGACAAGGAATGTGGTCAAAAATATCTGTTGTACCCTTCAATTGTTTTACTTGCACTACGCACACAAATATGATACCTGTAAATTATTCACATAACTGTATATAAATGTGACTACATTTTATATATTATATAATAATTTCTATACAAATAAAGAGTTATCTTTGATTTGCGTAATATTTCACCTTTGCGCACTGACCCTATGAATGCAATCAGTGTTTATGTCAGTTGTACAACCTTGTAATAATGCGGTTCTCAAAATGTGTGTTAAAGGTCAAACTATATACCTAATAATAATTAATTTAGAAATGAATGGGAACTTAATCTGTTACATAAGCATGATGTTTTTGTAATCAACATCAATCATATGATTTTATGCAATCAGCCTCAGGTTATTTCAAACTCTACCTTTATAATTCTTGCTGCGGTTCTGTTTAGGGTGTTCAGGGGGAGACTAAAAAAACAATGCACTGTCTCATAATGTGTACGTCAGACTTACCGTACTTAGTTTGCGTCTGAAAATGAAATTGTGCCACAAACAAAAGTGAGTGCTGCATAATTTAAGTTACGAACGTGCTACCTATGTTTAATATCATATTGCCAACGTAACATCCGTTTGTAAAGGTCAATGTTGAAACAACTAGTGTTATTATTCCAGTATCCGACTTATAAAGTACTTTAATCTCGTCTCATTCAATACATAGTCTTTACTAAATTTACACTCAGTCATGTGAAGTTTTCAGGAGAGCGATTAAAATCGTCATAGTCCCAATTCTCTGTTATGAAATGAGAATGTCCCATATCTATTTTAACGAAAAATAGTCCATTAGCACGTTACGATGCTGACATTAAAAGAAGACAATAAGGTGTCATCCTATTTCAAAACTACATCTCCAACATTAAAGGAATACAAGAAATATTGCATTACTTTATTAAATTAATTAAATTGTTGATTAATGTACTCTGATAAAAATACATATCGGGTGAAAAGTAATGACACACATCGTTATACTGTGGAGTTATTTTGCTTTTCAATATTAGACAGTATAAAAGATAGAGAAATGCTGTTTTAGTTATTTTACTAAATAGTTACACTATAGTCATATGAACCCAATAGGTACAATATATAATTTTGTTTAGATGTTATTTTTACACCTCTAGCAGCAATTTTGCAGCTTAACGGTAGCGTCTAGTTTGTAGTGGGGGAAAGGGGGAAGGTTAGCCTAAGTACACGGTCAAATGCCCATCTTTTTCGCAATACAGTTCAAACGAAATCTTATTTTGCTGAAAGGAGTCGGATTTCTCAATTATGACATGTTTAAAGTTCTATCAGCATAAAATGAGGAATCTATAAAGGGTAAATCGTTTCTGTTGGTTCATAAGTGGGCAAGAGTAGTTTTTTGTGTTGATGTGAAAGGCTTCTGCGTGTTATTATGGTATTACAATACAGTTTTAGAGAGTTTCAACCTCGCGTAATAATATTTTATTTTGCTATTTCAAGTTAGTAGTTCTCATATCTATTATTTATGTCATATATAATGTGTATTCAATCAATCAAAGTCGCAATTCATTAAAATTTGTTATTTCCAAATATTGTCACAATGTCAGATTATCAGAAATAGTAGCAATATATTTCCCTAAATAACAAAAAAAGGAGATCATTATTTTATAATACACTTGACAGACAAAAGTTATACCAAGGCACGTATTTTTGGACTTATAGTTTTAAATTTCCATTAAACAAGGATTGCCCGTGTCGACAATAAATTTGTGCTGGACCAGATGAGGAATTTTCGCAAAGTGCCACACAGACATCGCTTGCACCAAGTTACAAAACCTTTTAACGTTTAGTTTTTTAATCAGAAACCAAAATTGATTTATATATTTCAAAGGAAAAGATTAATATATGAAACATTTACGATTACTGGATGTCATCGGTAGCGGATTACGATATTTGTTCATTTTTGTATTGGCAACTAAATGGTTTGCTGTGACTTGCATTTTTGACCTGGTTTACAAAGCGCAAAAATAAAGTTTAGTTTGTTAATCCGACAATTTATGCATATTTTGTATAACCTTTTCGTGATTTTTTTAATATAGCAGATTTTCTACTTTCTATTTCAATGGTACATAACCCTTGAATTAAGCTTTCTACAGAAGAGGTTGTGTAGGGGACAGAATAGGCGGTCAAAACCTTTAATATATATTGTGGTACAAGAGTAGGGGCAGGGTATATATTCCTAGTTTGTGTTACTGAGACAACAACCCACTACTTGCGTCGTTCTGGGCTAATTTGTAATGCGGAAATTGTAATAGAAGTCAAATAAAATAACTATGAAGATACAAATAAATTTAACAGCAATATTTTCAGTTGGTAATTATATTTGATCTTTATACTTATATTTTAAAGCAGCAATCTAAAATGAACACTAGAGGCTCCAGTGAGCCTGTAATCGCTCACATGAAACCCAAATAATTTCAGCTATATTTAAATTTTTGCAATTACAGTTTCAGTCTAGTTGTTATAGCTTGCAAAAAACTAACATTTCTTCAAAAATGTTGGTTAAGTACAATAACTCCTATAAGGTGCCATCAGACAATTTCTGAAAATTAAATGATTTGTAGACCTTGTCGCAATTTACAGTTTCAATCAAGTTGTTATGGGATTTATGTTACAAAGCAAAAACTACAAATTCCACCCAAAATTTGTATTAAACGGTTATAACTCCTATAATGAGTTTATTAATTTCAGACCAATAAAGGGAATTATAGAACTGGTATTGCTGATCATGTTTGCAATTTACAGTTTTACTTCAGCTGTTATAGTTGATAAATTACACCTAAAAACGGATATTTTCATAAAAATTGTCACTTAACGGACAATAACACGTATAAGGAGTCATCTGACAGTTTCAGCCCAATTAGCATAATCGTAAGGCTTGCACTGGCGATCATTTTTGCAATTTAAATTTTCACTTTAGCTGTTATGGTTTTCAAGATACAGGACAAAAACAGAAAATTTCATAAAAAATTGTCATTTAAGGTCAATTACTCTATAAGAAGCATTCCTACAATTTCAGACCAAGTGAATTGTAGAACTTCTATTGCTGATCATTTTTGCTATTTATAGTTTCACTCTAGCTGTTACCGTTTTTGAGATACAGGACAAACATGACATTTAAGGACAATAACTCCTATAAGGAATTATCTGACACTTTCCGACCAATACATTGAACTGTAGGGCTTTTATTGCTGATAATTTTGCCATTTATAGTTTTGCTCTACCTGTAAAACAAGTTTTTAAGTAACAGGACAAAAACGGAAAATTTCATAAAAAAATTGACTTTTAAGGGCAATAACTCATATAAGGAGTTCTGACAATTTCAAACCAAGGAAGGGAATTGTAGGGCTCTTATTGCTGATCAGTTTTGCTATTTACAGTTTCACTCTAGCTCTTATAGTGTTCAAACTATATTGTAAATACCAAATCTTTTGAAACAATCGTCATTAAGGCCAGTAACTCTTACAGGAAGCAATTACAAAACTTCGCAAAAATGACATGTGTTGTAAACATTAATGTGCTAATCAATTCTAATTAACAGTTTTCTCTAAAGCTATTATAATTTTTAGATGGTGATCAAAAACGTGCGTTGACACCCATGTTCTATATTTATTAACAGCTTTGTCGATTGTTCAACACTCTGGGTACAAATTTGAAACTAGGAGCCCTTAGGATGATTGTGGTCAAGTTTGAAAAAATTGTACCAGTGGGTTCAGAGGAACAGATTTTTTAAAAAGTTTACGACGGACGACGGATGACTGACGACGGACGCCAATTGATGGCAAAAGATGGCTAAAAAACTGCGTTAAAAAAATTCAGTTTAGAGACACTTGTAATATTAATTCAATTTAAACCTTATACATATTATAAATATCAAATGTTGAACATTCCCAGTAAAGTACGCATTTTTGAAATTGACAGGGGTAATGATACAATGGTTCAGAATAAATTTGGCTAGATTTCTTTTCAAGACATTTTCTAATATGCATAGATATAGTAGAGCTGTCACTGTAGACCTGTTTTATTATTTAAACAATAAAACAGTCAAGTGGTCATTATTCTTGCGGTTCTTAAAACAGATGTTTAATTCAGTAATTGTTCTCATTGTAATGTTTAGCATTCCTGATTCTGTTTATAGTTTGTAAGCCTTAATTCTTAATTAAAAAAAATTGTTCATCTACTTAAATATGTTTTGGAACAGTTTTAAGCAGCCAGTTAGAGCAGAAATGTTGAATCTAGATTTTATAACATATGCCTATATCTCAATATCTGCTTAACAATATCAAAACAAAAAATGAAATGGAAATAATTGTCGTTCATGTTCGACAGCAACATTTCTGCATTTACAATAACCCGTTTTTACCATGACAGAGAAAATAAATATCTAAATATTTGAACATTTCTCTCCTGCAACATAGAACTGTGACCAGATGATTTTTTTTTAATGGGCTTTCTCACTCTATGAACATAGTTATCTATTTATTCCAGTTTGTGTTACAACCTCAGTTTTTTTATATCATTTGATATGACTCCCTTTTCTATTATATGAATTATTACGCGCGATAAAATACTTTAAGTGCATTTGTCTCGAAATAGGCATTTCGTTCGTTCACATGGGATTTTCTGGCTGTTTGATTTCAACATGATTTGGAGTGTCCAGGACGTTTGATTTGTCCATCGGACCACTATTTTGTTTTATACCAATCAGATTTGGGATTGTGTACGGACAATCTTGTACCGT
Source organism: Limnoperna fortunei (assembly GCA_944474755.1). Classification (NCBI taxonomy): domain Eukaryota; kingdom Metazoa; phylum Mollusca; class Bivalvia; order Mytilida; family Modiolidae; genus Limnoperna; species Limnoperna fortunei. The sequence continues at coordinate 53,853,242 of OX104121.1, read as the reverse complement.
GTGGTTATCTACCCGACGTATAAAATAGCACGTGGGGAGTACCTGTAATTTGTAGTACGAGTTGAAGATTTGGAAAACAACTTATAATCAGAATTTCATGAAATTTGTTATATTGACTAATTAATTTGATTATTACTTTAGAGGGTGGATTAATATGTGGGTTTGAATAGCAATACAGTTGATTTAGAATACAAACACGTTTAGACAGAGTATTCATTACAATATGAAGAGTCTTTCAAGTTTCGAATGAAAACCGTTAGTGATCAATTTAAGACTGTGATGAACTGACTATATTACTAGATTTTTATATTTTAGTTTGTTTTCTGTTTTGTTCTATAAAAAATTTAAATTTTTATTTCATTGTGATTCAATACAATTGACTGATCTAGCAAAATCTATAAAAGAACCCAGAAGTGAACTTTCACTTCTTTATATCCAGCAACTCCGGGTATGGTGTGTACATTTCACAACTTATACGTTATTCTAGATCCTGCAATCGGTATTCCGATTTTCTAGTCCGATAAATGCTGTCGACTACTTAACTACACAAAAAAGGTTTGTTGTACCTAGATTGATGTTATCTCTTCAGAAGTTCTATGGTCATCACAATGGTTTTTTGTACCTCAACAATGCTAAATTTGGTAACTAATTGCATTCAATTTACCCCAGCGAGCTTAAAATTAAAGACACCATCAACACTCTAAGGAAAACTTCAAACTATAATCTGTGACAAACGTGATGATATCAACTTTCCAATTGTCACCTAACCGTTCATTGACAGCAACATTCCAGAAACTCCGCCGTATGGTGTGTAAATTTAACAACGTTATTCTAGATCTTGCAATCGGTATTCTGATTTTCTAGACCAATTACTGCTGTTGACTACTAAACTACTCAAAGAAGGGTTTGTTGTACCTAGGTTTATGTTATCTCTCAATAAGTTATATTGTCGTCACCATTACTTAATTGATCGTTACCGGAAATCAATCTCTCAGATACGATCAGGACATTTGCGCTGAGTAAAAGGTAGTGTTTTCTATTCCTGGGTTTGACTTTCCCTAGACATGACAATGAATAACTCGACGGGTGTCTAATTAGAGGAAGACACTGTTTACTCGTCCGTAGCACCAGAGTGCACCTATGGTTTTTTATTGTGTTCTGGTAACTTTCTCTCTCTCTCTCTTTCTCTCTTTGTTTTTGTTTTTTTTGTGTTGCGTTTGTCTATATACGGATGTGTAACTGCCCCTTGACTTTTCATTTTTATCATAGACACCCTTGCATAAGATTTTACGTCTCTGAGTATTACAGGACCTCGTCAAACACTTGGTAAATCTTGCTCTTAGGTGTATAGAATTTTCTTAGTTTGTACTGTTACCGGTGTTATATTCTAAATGTCTTACATTATTATTATTATTGCTGTCAAAAGTCATATTATTATTTCATATTATTTCTGTTGCTCAGGATGGGTTAAGGAAAACATTTTTGTTACTATGAATGACAAGGACGCAACAAAAAGAAAATAAAGATAAAATATGTCAGACTACAAAAATGTGTAATATGTTTGTTTACAGGCGTTTATCATAAATGGATGCCATTTGTTCTTGCCTCCTACCTTTTACGAATTTGGATACTCGATAAAAACAAGTTATTTTACTTATCAAATACCGGTGGCTGGGTTAAGATCAACCAATCACACTAGGCGTGCGTCAGCAATAATGGACATGGTTATTTGTACAGTAATTAAAAGAGCTAAAAACTATGGGAAAACTATTTTACTACTCTTGCTACTTATTAACTGTTGTGAGAAAATAATAGTAAATGAGTTATTAAAAAACCACAGAAAAAGGTTTGTCTGCATAATATTTAGATTTACACCTCGAATATATAGCTGTCATCTTGATGATTTAAATTTTAAAATTATAAATTTTCCTCACAAATGCAGAAATGTAGCTTCTTCTGCTTACGTTGTTTTTCTTAATTGATCAGGTTTGAAAAAACCTTTATTGAGTATACTGGTTTTTGCAAGCGCCATCAATTTCTTTGGGATAAACTTATAATCCGAGGTTACAAGAAAAAACGGATTTTCCGAGCTTTTAATAAGTTTTACTATAAATACAATATCCTTAATAAATATTCTCGTTGAAAATAAGATTGTAAATATGTTTTTCTACATTTTGTAATTCAGTACACAGTACTAGCTTACATACTACATTAATGGAAGCGGGAGGTTTAGCATGCCATAAATCCAGGTTTAACCCACTATTCCTTTTGAAATACCTGAACCAAGTCATCACCATTGCTGTGGTTGCTACATTTTTATCGGTTGGTTCTCAAGTTTGCCGGTTCTAGGATTTTAATTAGAGAATTTTTTTTCTTTTCTTTTTCATGAAATAAAAATTTACTAATTTCTTCCTCATATTTTAATGGTGCAACGTTTCTGTCTGTGGTATTACCTTTGTCTATGTTTTACTATAAAAAAATTGTAATACAAGAATGGTGTTTTTTTTATCATCTTTTAGATTTGTGTTCATCGTATCAAATACAAATAAAATACTTCTAGCAATACTGATATAATTCTCTAATAATTTTATAACTTTTTCTTTTTTGATCGGTTCATTGAGGGACTTTGCCACTTTAATTGCTTAATAAATTAAAAACCTTATACAAATGTCGCATAATATGTCCTGAAATCTCAACATTTTATAAAGTTGATTGATAAGTTTACTAAGCAGATAATTCCAAGAATAAAGTTTTGTTTTCTTAAATTAAAGTGAATAATGAGCAAAAGACTTTAAATTATCAATAAATATTTAATTCTGGCCAATTATTTATAGAAATGTTTAAAAGTTTTATTGTATTTGGTGTAAATTGAGTACAATATAAATAATGAACTATTGACTCTAAAACTATCAATAAATATTTCATTTTGATCAATTACTTATAAAACATGGACACGCAAGGGTACTAGTGCCACATTTTATTGGTTTATTCATTTATTTATTTTTAATTTGTCAAGTTTAATCTTGGAAAATCAAACATTATCCTTGAATTATCAACTTTATTTTTGGAATTATTAACTTTAATCTGGGAAAATCCGAAAAATTCTTTGCGTTATAAATGACAAAAACAAAATATTCGTTAATAATTTTAGATTCTTATCAGCGCTGGAAAGTTGGAATTTCCCAGATTAAACTTGGAATTTCCAAGATTTAATGTGATGATTCCAAAAATAAAGTTGAAATTTTCAAGATTAAAGTGGGCAAGGTAAACAAAATATAAAAAATCATATGTGACCCAAATACGCTTCAGTAGAAATTACTAAAGTTAAAGTTGTATTTTCCAAGATTAAAGTTGATAGTTCCAAAAAGGAAGTTGGAATTTTTTAGCTTGAAATTGAAATTTGTATGATAACAATTCATAATTCCAAGAATGAAGTTGGCAAAATTGGAATTTTCTTACATTAAAGTTGATATTTCCATGAATAATGTAGGGATTTCATTAGATCTAAGTTGATATTTCTAAGAATAATGTTGGCTTTTCATTAGATTAAAGTAGAAATTTCCGAGATTAAAGTTGGCATTTCCAAGAATATAGTCTACTAAGTAAAACATAAAAAGAATAAAATGTGGCCGTAATACGCTTCGTAGGAATTATTTAGTTTATGTTGTATTTTCCAAAATTAACGATAATAATTCCTAGAATGAAGTTAGAATTCCTCAGATTAAAGTTAAAATTTCCAAGATAAAAGTTAATAATTCCAAAAATAAAGTTGGCATTTCCAAGATTAAAGTCCACAAAGTAAAAAATATATTAAAAAATGTGGCCCTTATACGCTTCTGTAGAAATTACTAAGGTTAAAGTTGTATTTTCCGTGATAAAAGTTGATATTTTCAAGGACAAAAATTGGAACTTCCATGATTAAATTGTATAATTCCAAGAATAAAGTTTAAATTTCCGGGATTAACGTTGATATTTTCCAAATAAATGTTGGAATTTCATTAGATTTCCTAGATTAAAGTTGATAATTCTAAGAATAAAATTGATTATTCCAAGAAAATTTTTTTGAATTTCTAAGACTTAAGTTGGAATTTCCGAGGTTAATGTCAACAAATAAAATAATAAAATTAATAAAATGTGACCCCAATACGCTCCCGTATACAACAAACAATCAGTTATTTAGTGACTTTCGCACCTTCGAATATTTCCATTTAATTCATTGAAACATTTAATTAAATAATTAAAACCCTGATGTGAGCTGTTGCCACCCTGGCAACATTTTAAAAGATTTTTTGACGTACCATTTAAATCAATGCTGTGGGAAAATGTACCAATACAACATTACTTATTTACTTTGTTAGTAAAAACGTTTCCAGCGGTTTTGGACTTGCTTCCCCTAATATATTATTTTGTAGGTTTGAGAAGAATAACCCTCTTTGAATCCATTATTTTTTGTTCTTGTCATTTATAAGCAGTCTTGTAGTTTACTGTTGTTGTACGCATGTTTGTTTGTTATTATATGCTTTTAATTGATATGATGTTTTGTGTTTTTGTACTTTTTAATTATTAGTATTGTCATTAATTAATGTATTTTCTGAAACCGATAAGGCAATTGTCTATCGCAATTGTTATGATACCTTTACAAATATTTTGTGTTTGTTAAAGTCTGCTCGGAAATTCAAAATAGCCGCCACTGCAGGACTTGGTTTGCAAAGAACCCTTTGAAAACCGTGAACATGCTAAGTTAAAATTTTTTTGTTCCGATCTAAAATTTAATGTTGCTGCCACCAACAAGATTAAAAAGCTTCTGTGAAGCGGGAAAACCAGCTGACACTTACTTTATTAGCAAGATTCACTCAATTATAAAGTTCATGTTTAATGACAAAATAGAAAATGAAAATTGGTGCTACAGCACAGGAAGTAGAACATCATAATACTGTTCCCTTATCCTTGTCATAGTACATTGTATGGATGTTCTCACATTTGTGCAAAATATAAACATAATAAGTAAAGGAAATTACATCATGACGTATAAAACAGAACAAAAATACATACATACATGCTCTAAATGTCTGTTTAACACGCTAATATATAAATATACTGTATTTTGAAAAATACTTCTACAGCTTCTGTACAGTAACAGAACAGAGAACAACAACAAGGAAACCAACCAAACAACATGATACAAATACAAAATCAGGATTTTGAAAAAAACATACAACACTAAAACCAAAAAAAAAACAAACAAAAAAACAAAAACAGAAAGTTAGTAACCCGAACCTAATAAAACCATGAATGCACTCTAATTAGACACCAGTACAGTTACTCATTTCATGCCTAGGAAAAAGTCAAATCCAATGAATGTACGACTCAGCGAGAATCTTAGATCAATTTCCCATAACGATAAATTAAGTCATGGTGGAGAACCTATGTACAACAGACTTTTGTTAAAGTAGCTTAATTAGTAGTCAACCGCAGTGACCGGTATGGAAAATCAGAAAACCGATCACCGGATCTAGCATAACTTATTAGTAGTGTGATCAACTACTATATCGTAAAATTTAACATGCGTGGAGTAAACAGCACAATATCGAACACGCACATGCAAAATAATTGTGTTCTCAATCACAATTGAGATGTTGTTGGAAAGTGGAAAAATATTTTACGCTTTCTAAGAATTAAAAGTAGTTTGTGAAAAAAATGCATCACAAATATTAAGATATAAAAAGTACTGAGTATTCGTAAACATTACATTTTAATAGGTTGGCTTTGAAAAAATCAAAAATACAAGTGTTCCTAGCCTGGTAAAGGTGATTTCAATCCAGGAAGGGAATTTGGCAGACGAACAGATCGAAACGGTAACTATGCCGCCATTCAATTTGGATGCAACATAAAATGCGAAACGTGGTTATAAAATACAAGTTTACATGTATTTCGAAAAAGAGGGGTTTATACATTTTAAACTACACTCTCCATAACTACTACATAAACCATCTGCAACTCTGTTGTTGGCTCACAATTTCTGTAGCTACAGCATTTAGAATTTCCTTCCGATATGGACGAGACTTTTAAAAGATAATTATTAAGATTGCTTATCAAATTACCTCTCTATATCTTTATATTTTCATAACTGTATTCAATCATCTCGTCGAAAAAAGCATTAAGATCGTTTCATAAAATATTATCAAATTACAGGTAAAATACATGAAATAATTTGTCTCAATGTAACTACAACCGCAACTTAAAAGAAAAAGTTTATATTTTATCATTATTATTTTATAGTGTTCTATTATGTAAAACAAACTCAAAGTAAAGTGTTTATATTTGGTGGAATGTCAATTTAGAATTAAAACAAGTTTTAAGACTAACTCTTCATAAAGGTGTTTATGTAAAAACAATACTTATGACTAAATTACTATATGAATCTAATCAAAGACCTTTATACAAGGTTGTGTAATATAACTCCTACGCAATAATCCTATAAAATTAGAGGGCAAAATATTATAAAAAATAAAAAATAAAAACGTATAATTTTTAAGGAAAACTTAAAGCTAATTTATGTTGAATAAAAAGATATTAAGGTAGATATAAATAAGCAGTAATTTGTGGGAAAAAAACAATCAAAATCTAGGATTTTAAATAATATAATTATAATGTTAGTAAAAAGTAGTTTCTGATATTTTGAAAATGTTTTAATATCTTTACCCAAACCCTGAAATCAAAGATGTTTTAAGTGTGGTTACTACCTGGGGTAGGAGTGGGCAATTTGGAACGGTAAAACGTAGATGAAGGAGAAACTGACTCGGGGTTGTTCAGGCGTTCATAGTGTTACCCCTTTAAATAGTATATACACTAAGGTACATTTCTTTTATGTTTCTAATTAAAACTAGCAGTACGGCCACTGGCCATTAATAATGTCGTATCAAATAATTCTTGCAGCGGGCTTATTTTTAATACGAATCCTGACTTCCACTATTGCCACAAGAATCATTGAAACAACCAGGGTCCCAGCAGCAATATAATGTTTGATTGATTCCTGGAGATGGGCGTTATATAAATACCCCACTGTGAACCCTAATGCCTGAAACATTCGTAAATTAGCAAACGCTGGCTCTTGTTCTTCGGAGAAGGCTGTACCCACCAATGCTGAAAGAGAGATACAGTTTGCAACTTTATTTTTGAACCGTTTCTTTTTTTACGTAAAACTATTGGCTAAAATAATAAATTGTGTTTTGTTTGTCTGTGCTAACTTAATTCATGTTGACATTTGTTAATAATATTACATTTAGAAATAAAGTTGTAATACCCTTCAATAGAATTTCAACCAACTGTTATCTACATTTCTTAAAGTAGAATTTACACGTGTGGAACTGGTACCAACAGATACTTTAAGGGTGCAGCACTATATTGTTTGCAACTAAGCAGACACCATAAGGTAATCTATATTGCTCAGTTGGTGTTCTCATACTCACATACTCAATTATTTTCTGAATATATGACAATCATAAAAAAATTACTTACCTCCACTTTGTGTCTGCCAAACAGCATCTGCCAGCCCCCAAACTCCAGGTATTACAAAAAATAGGTAAAATGGAACGTCTCCACGAAATGACCAAAATCTCATTATACCAAGCGTACCAAGATTCAGTATTGTTGCTACGGCATACAGTGGTGGTCTACCTGTATATTTTCCTATAAATCCGACAAAGATCGAGCCAACAGTATCACACACTCCAAAGCATATCATTGTATAACCTATCCATTCGATGCCCAGTTTACACGTCACATACGACTGAAATAAACACAGAGATCATCTACTTCATATACTGGGTATACACTGTAACTGTAAAATAATTTCAATAAAAGATATTTTTGCAATGTTTAGCATTACCAAATTGTAGTCAATGTGATCCTACGCTACCAAATTGAATGATACTACTGAGCAAATTTGCGCCAAGCTTAATAGGATATCCCACCTGGATTTAGGTTTGTGCTTGTGTTGATTTGCAAAACATAAAAAACTTATGAGCTGTTTAAATATATAGTTTGTTATTTAGTTAATGTCCTTTTTTACATGTTAGAACACATTTTTTTATTGTTTATAGCATTACTGTAAACACATATATTTATCATGAAAGTGTTAATTTTACTCTACATGCACAAATGTCAGTTAAGCAAACATGGTCAGTTGACGCCGCTTGAATATACTGCACGAACACATTTGTGATTTGTTGATTATTGCAAAAACGTTGGCCATTCTGTAACTTATACTTACATTGGTAAATTCTGCATACATGACCACCTGCTCCATTCCGGTATATAAACTGAATGGTACCAGCATTAACATGTTAAGATTGGTACACAGAAGACGGACCGTAGAAAGCAGTCTGGATTTTAATGTCACGCCAGTGTCACTCATCGACGATTTGATAGGCTTAAGGAATATAATGGTAATCACCAGTCCAACAACGACACATCCTAAGTAGACACCTGTTAACATATCGACAAGTTCCCTTTCTACAGGAGAACCAGTTGAATTTCCATGTGCAGGTGGTGCACCGTCTAACGGCGAAAATTCAGCCCCACAATATGTATGATTGGTTTCGTGTTTTGTAATTTGATTCGTTTGTTGGAAAACAATGGAAGAGATGAGATTTCCCCATACTTGTGTACTTTGGAAAAAGAAACAAAATATCCCAAACAAATTTGTTAGAGACTTTTCCATTGATTCATCCACTAGCTTATGGTACTCCATCGCAATTGTTGTAGCATAGCTACCCTGTGCCGTCCACATTAACCCTGTGGATAATCCTTCAATTCCACCAGCTGTTATGAGTATATATGGCTGTGCAACCCCCTGTCTGGTAAAATTTGCTGCTACGAATAAACAAAGGCAAACCCATGAGATAATAAGTGCCCCTTTTGAACCTATATAACTAATCACTGTTGGTGCCAAAAGACATGATATTACTCCTCCACCTGTCAATGCTGCGAGGGTATATAGTCCAATTTGCTGGTAAAGTGCTGCTTCTAAGTTCTGAAGACCAGAGTAAGCAGTGAACGAAAATAACCAGATAATGCAAAGAGCTCCAAAATTAAGCCGTAGCTTTGTTTTCCTCCCTTTGACTTCCCCTTCGTCATAATCGATTAATCCCGGTTCATCGCCTATTGACATTCGACGCATTGTGGAGATTTACGACTTACTGATTAAAATTAAACAAAATATCTATTTCATCTGTATCGTGAAATCCTTCAGCTTGTACTCCACATGCAATATATGAAATATTTAAATAATTCACACTACTGTATATAAATATACCTCCATTTGTTTATTAGATAATCTACTATATATACAATGCATCATATCACCAACTATCTATCTGTAATCGTAGTGATATCTGACCGTTGTACACTCTAGTCATGACATTAGTTATTGATAGATATACGATTTATTGTTAAATCGGTATTGAACTATTTTGCTTAAATTAAGGACAGACACCTTCAAATATTATAATTCATTCAGAAATTTATAAATGTGAAACTGAATTGTTTATAAGTTTGTGATGGTTTTGCTATCAAATTCATGTGCATACAAATTAACAATAAAATCATTTGAATGTCTGCTTTATGTATTTATTCCGAATATTTCGTTTGCATAAAATAACAACTTCCCCTTACGTAATTGTAGATCTATTCCTTCCAGGCATAGATACACTCAATATCAAATGTGCCGCCAGATTTACTCAGTGTATATAGTCATGGTTCATATGTATACGAATCACTGATTGGTCGAATCCTTCAGCACCTCTTAATGCATAGTGTACCCCGTGCCAATAGTGATATTATTTTACAATTTTACAAATTACAATTTGAGAGAATTTCTTTATCGTGTCGTCTGAATAGCATGGAACATATAAGCTTTACTATATTTTCTCCGGGTCGCCGATCAAGCTTACTGTTTATACAGAAATCCTTCGACTAAATTTAAAAGGAATTCACCACTATTCAAGACAATTTTAAAAACGTTATATTATCTTTTTTAATATAGAGAATACAATGGCATCTTTAGAATTTAGTATGCCAGACGTGCGTTTTGACTTATCAGTGGCACTCGAACCCAAACAATGTTTAAATTCAAATGAATCGGAGCTTTTATCACCAAAATTCAAAAATGTTATACCAAAATCTGACTAAGGCTATCTACACCTTGAAAAAGCCTTAGATTTAAAGAACTGATTGTCGAAATTTATTGCCTTAACTTTACAAAATGATTTAAATCATGTTTTTTATTTGCAAGGTGTATATTACATTTGCGGGATTTGATGTACCATTTTGAAATTGCGTGATGAAAGATCTATATCTAAATCATCTTAATCGTATTTTAAATACTTTGAGCGCTTGAATTGACGAAAAGCGCTTCTGTTGTATTAATTTTCATAACTTTGGTATATTTGATGACATTTTATTTACTATTAACTGTTATGCTTATCAATTTCTTCATTGTGTGGTTGTTAATTTTTTCGAGGTTTATCGGTAGAAATTACTTCTATATGCAGAAGGTTGAGTCAACTTGCCAAATTTATAATATTAGCGATATGCTAGTTTCATTTTTCTAAAAATAGGATATTAAAAACCAAACGAAAACACGGGTAGTGTGTTATCACATATGACAGAAGTAATAAACATTGTTTAGGGATAAACTAATAGTAATGTTTATTCAGAGAGGCTTCTAAGTACATATAAATCAACACTGTTTTGTCATTCTTTTAAGCTAGAAAACTTGAATTACCTTAAATGTTTTATGCTTTCTGTTCAAAACAGTTTATAACATAAGATAAAAAATCAAATAAAAAAATCGCTGAAATATAACCATTAACGAATTATTTACACTTAACTATGACCTGTGAAGTGTAGAGCTATTATTTTAAAAGGACAAAATTATTCAGCTTTTTACCCAATAAGGCTTATTTGCAAAATTCGACAACAATACAAAAATATAAAATAAAATACAAGTGTGATTGTTCACAGAAACTATTAAGATGCTTTACATATGATAAAGAATCAACTTACAATAAAAAACTGACATTTAACTCTTAAAAATAACTAAATTCATGTTCTTCGAAAACTATTTCATATTATGACCCGGTGGCCATGTGGCTAAGGTTATTCGTCTACTATTGATCGCGTGATCTGTCAACACTGAGGTTTCAGGTTCGAGTCTTACTCGACTCAAATCTTAATTGACAAGGACTGCCAGTTTTCTACCTAAGATTATGGATTTTCTCCGCGTATTCCGGCTCCCAATCCAAATAAATCTGGACACGATGATATAGCTGAAAAATTGCTGAATGGCGTTAAAAACCATTCAAACAATCTTTTGTATCGAGACTGACATTCCACATTTCAGCTATAAAAAAGGAGAAAGGACATTCAAATATTTTTAATAAAAGGGATGTAAAGGGACTGTTATGATCTAGACTTAATCCTTTATATAAGCAAACTAAGTATTTATGAGAAAGAACAACTTCAATAAATTTGAAACAAGGAACTCTAAGGATGATCAGGAACCTATAAAGCAACTATAGTTGTTAGTAATACTAGACCCAGGGATGATAGTGGCTAAGTTTTAAAAAATTGGCCCAGTGGTTTCAGAGGAAAAGATATTTAAAATAAGTTTACGATGAATGTCGGACGACAGATGAGGGATGACAGACGACAGTAGGGACATCGAATGCCAAGTGAGGGCAAAAGCTTACATGGACCTTCAATCCAGGCGAGCTAAAAATAGTTAAAGACTTTTACTTGAACTGTTTGTTTGAATAGGTTTAGCAATTTTTCAACTTTACCATTGTGTCGAGTTTTTTATTGGAGAGGAAGCTTGTAGCAAACAACATGATAAAAATTGAAATTGACCATTTTCCAGATGTGACACAGTGTCACAATCAATCGTTGACAATCTACTCTAGGTGAGAAATCTTTTGCAGGTTCAAAATATATTTATAATTTTTTTCTGCCTTAAATAAAACACAAGAATGTCCATAAACATTCAATTTTATTGTTAATATAGTTTACAACAATTGCTGCAGTCTTTTACTTTATAACAAAATACTATTTCCTCATCAGAAAATCAAGATTTTGACAATTGGACATCTGAAAACAATAACAACCAGACAAGACAAATATAAGTATACATTGTTGTTTTCAGGTCTTGACAGACAAATTTAACGTTTCTTGTCTACTAAATATGATACACATACCGCTTTATCAGGGAGGGAATAATCACAATTTTCTGACACTATAGCAAACGTATGCAAGATGTTTTTTGCTTAATTTGTTAAGTATATAAACATAATCTCTCCTGATAAATTTGTCACTTTCAACGGCATTTAATTTTTTGTTTTCATTAAAAGCATTTTCTTTCGTACATTGTTTTTGATGTTTAAACATGCCTCCATGTAGAAACTATCAAGAAAGCCCCTTTTCACGGTTTTTATTTATCATTTCAAGTATAAAACAATATATGTATATTGTCATTAAGTGTAGTTTATTTGTACTCCCCACAGAACAGAGAAGAAATGCTATGGAAAAACAAAAATGTGTACAGTGCACATATATCAGGTTTTTTTTTTTTTGGGGGGGGGGGGTTGGGGGTTGGGGAGGAGATAACATTTAACACTTAGCCTCTAACTTTACTGGTACAAATATAAAAGCTTGGTAAGTATCCCCAGTGTGCTGTTGATAGGCACACAATCTACTCTCTGTGTGGTGTGATCTCTAAATTTTAGTACATACATTATAATGGAAGATAATACATTACAGAACAGAAGTACAATTACATTCAACAACTATATTTGCATTTTGTAAGTACATTTGGTGTTATTAATATTTTAAAGAAACATTATTCTGTAAAAAAACATGTATAACAACAATCAACCTTTTTGATATGTAATTCATTTCGTTTAAAGCCTAAATTTAAAGATTTCCATGGCACCAATGTGTACACTTGGACCTTCCAATGGAGGAATCACATGTATGGCAACAGTTTGTACACTTCGACCTTCCAATGAAGGAATCACATGTATGGCAACAATTTGTACACTAGGACCTTACAATGGAGGAATCACATGTATGGCAACAGTTTGTACACTTGGACCTTCCAATGGAGGAATCACATGTATGGCAACAGTTTGTACACTTGGACCTTCCAATGGAGGAATCACATGTATGGCAACAGTTTGTACACTCGACCTTCCAATGAAGGAATCACATGTATGGCAACAATTTTTACACTAGGACCTTACAATGGAGGAATCACATGTATGGCAACAGTTTGTACACTTGGACCTTCCAATGGAGGAATCACATGTATGGCAACAGTTTGTACACTTGGACCTTCCAATGGATTAATCACATGTATGGCAACAATATGTACACTAGGACCTTCCAATGGAGGACTCAGATGTATGGCAACAATTTGTACACTAGGACCTTCCAATGGAGGAATCACATGTATGCCAACAGTTTGTACACTTGGACCTTCCAATGATGGAATCACATGTATGGCAACAATGTGTACACTTGGACCATCCAATGGAGGAATCACATGTATGGCAACACTTTGTACACTAGGACCTTCCAATGAAGGAATCACATGTATGGCAACAATTTGTACACTAGGACCTTCCAATGGAGGAATCACATGTATGGCAGCAATGTGTACACTTGGACCTTACAATGGAGGAATCACATGTATGGCAACAATTTGTACACTTGGACCATCCAATGGAGGAATTACATGTATGGCAACAGTTTGTACGCTTGGACCTTCCAATGGAGGAATCACATGTATGGCAACAATATGTGCACTTGGACCATACAATAGACGAATCACATGTATGGCAACAATTTGTACACTTGGACCATCCAATGGAGGAATCACATGTATGGCAACAATTTGTACACTTGGACCTTACAATGGAGGAATCACATGTATGCCAACAATTTGTACACTTGGACCATCCAATGGAGGAATCACATGTATGGCAACAATGTGTACACTAGGACCTTACAATAGAGGAATCACATGTATGGCAACAGTTTCTACACTTGGACATTCCAATGGAGGAATCACATGTATGGCAACAATTTGTACACTAGGACCTTCCAATGGAGGAATCACATGTATGGCAACAATGTGTACACTTGGACCATCCAATGAAGGAATCACGTGTATGGCAACAATGTTTACACTTGGACCTTCCAATGGAGGAATCACATGTATGGCAACAGTTTGTACACTTGGACCTTCCAATGGAGGAATCACATGTATGGCAACAGTTTGTACACTTGGACCTTACAATGGAGGAATCACATGTATGGCAACAATTTGTACACTTGGACCTTACAATGGAGGAATCACATGTATGGCAACAATTTGTACACTTGGACCTTCCAATGAAGAATCACATGTATGGCAACAATATGTACACTAGGACCTTCCAATGGAGGAATCACATGTATGCCAACAGTTTGTATACTTGGACCTTCCAATGAAGGAATCACATGTATGGCAACAGTTTGTACACTAGGACCTTCCAATGAAGGAATCACATTTATGGCAACAATTTGTACACTTGGACCTTCCAATGAAGGAATCACATGTATGGCAACAATATGTACACTAGGACCTTCCAATGGAGGAATCACATGTATGCCAAAAGTTTGTACACTAGGACCTTCCAATGGAGGAATCGCATGTATGGCAACAATATGTACACTTGGACCTTCCAATGGAGGAATCACATGTATGGCAACAGTTTGTACACTTGGACCTTACAATGGAGGAATCACATGTATGGCAACAATGTGTACACTAGGACCTTACAATGGAGGAATCACATGTATGGCAACAATTTGTACCCTTGGACCTTCCAATGGAGGAATCACATGTATGGCAACAATGTGTACACTAGGACCTTACAATGGAGGAATCACATGTATGGCAACAGTTTGTACACTTGGACCTTCCAATGGAGGAATTACATGTATTGCAACAGTTTGTACACTTGGACCTTCCAATGGAGGAATCGTATGGCAACAATTTGTACACTTGGACCTTCCAATGGAGGAATCACATGTATGGCAACAATTTGTACACTTGGACCTTCCAATGGAGGAATCACATGTATGGCAACAATGTGTACACTTGGACCTTCCAATGGAGGAATCACATGTATGGCAACAATTTGTACACTTGGACCTTCCAATGGAGGAATCACATGTATGCCAACAGTTTGTACACTTGGACCTTACAATGGAGGAATCACATGTATGCCAACAATTTGTACACTTGGACCATCCAATGGAGGAATCACATGTATGGGAACAATGTGTACACTAGGACCTTACAATAGAGGAATCACATGTATGGCAACAGTTTGTACACTTGGACCTTCCAATGGAGGAATCACATGTATGGCAACAATTTGTACACTAGGACCTTACAATGGAGGAATCACATGTATGGCAACAATGTGTACACTTGGACCATCCAATGAAGGAATCACGTGTATGGCAACAATGTGTACACTTGGACCTTCCAATGGAGGAATCACATGTATGGCAACAGTTTGTACACTTGGACCTTCCAATGGAGGAATCACATGTATGCCAACAATTTGTACACTTGGACCATCCAATGGAGGAATCACATGTATGGCAACAATGTGTACACTAGGACCTCACAATAGAGGAATCACATGTATGGCAACAGTTTGTACACTTGGACCTTCCAATGGAGGAATCACATGTATGGCAACAATTTGTACACTAGGACCTTACAATGGAGGAATCACATGTATGGCAACAATGTGTACACTTGGACCATCCAATGAAGGAATCACGTGTATGGCAACAATGTGTACACTTGGACCTTCCAATGGAGGAATCACATGTATGGCAACAGTTTGTACACTTGGACCTTCCAATGGAGGAATCACATGTATGCCAACAATTTGTACACTTGGACCATCCAATGGAGGAATCACATGTATGGCAACAATGTGTACACTAGGACCTTACAATAGAGGAATCACATGTATGGCAACAGTTTGTACACTTGGACCTTCCAATGGAGGAATCACATGTATGGCAACAATTTGTACACTAGGACCTTACAATGGAGGAATCACATGTATGGCAACAATGTGTACACTTGGACCATCCAATGAAGGAATCACGTGTATGGCAACAATGTGTACACTTGGACCTTCCAATGGAGGAATCACATGTATGGCAACAGTTTGTACACTTGGACCTTACAATGGAGGAATCACATGTATGTCAACAATTTTTACACTTGGACCTTACAATGGAGGAATCACATGAATGGCAACAATTTGTACACTTGGACCTTCCAATGAAGGAATCACATGTATGGCAACAATATGTACACTAGGACCTTCCAATGGAGGAATCACATGTATGCCAACAGTTTGTATACTTGGACCTTCCAATGGAGGAATCACATGTATGGCAGCAATGTGTACACTTGGACCTTACAATGGAGGAATCACATGTATGGCAACAATTTGTACACTTGGACCATCCAATGGAGGAATTACATGTATGGCAACAGTTTGTACGCTTGGACCTTCCAATGAAGGAATCACATGTATGGCAACAATATGTGCACTTGGACCATACAATAGACGAATCACATGGATGGCAACAATTTGTACACTTGGACCATCCAATGGAGGAATCACATGTATGGCAACAATTTGTACACTTGGACCTTACAATGGAGGAATCACATGTATGCCAACAATTTGTACACTTGGACCATCCAATGGAGGAATCACATGTATGGCAACAATGTGTACACTAGGACCTTACAATAGAGGAATCACATGTATGGCAACAGTTTCTACACTTGGACATTCCAATGGAGGAATCACATGTATGGCAACAATTTGTACACTAGGACCTTCCAATGGAGGAATCACATGTATGGCAACAATGTGTACACTTGGACCATCCAATGAAGGAATCACATGTATGGCAACAATGTTTACACTTGGACCTTCCAATGGAGGAATCACATGTATGGCAACAGTTTGTACACTTGGACCTTCCAATGGAGGAATCACATGTATGGCAACAGTTTGTACACTTGGACCTTACAATGGAGGAATCACATGTATGGCAACAATTTGTACACTTGGACCTTACAATGGAGGAATCACATGTATGGCAACAATTTGTTCACTTGGACCTTCCAATGAAGAATCACATGTATGGCAACAATATGTACACTAGGACCTTCCAATGGAGGAATCACATGTATGCCAACAGTTTGTATACTTGGACCTTCCAATGAAGGAATCACATGTATGGCAACAGTTTGTACACTAGGACCTTCCAATGAAGGAATCACATTTATGGCAACAATTTGTACACTTGGACCTTCCAATGAAGGAATCACATGTATGGCAACAATATGTACACTAGGACCTTCCAATGGAGGAATCACATGTATGCCAAAAGTTTGTACACTTGGACCTTACAATGGAGGAATCAAATGTATGGCAACAATTTGTACACTAGGACCTTCCAATGGAGGAATCACATGTATGGCAACAATTTGTACACTTGGACCTTCCAATGGAGGAATCACATGTATGGCAACAGTTTGTACACTTGGACCTTACAATGGAGGAATCACATGTATGGCAACAATGTGTACACTAGGACCTTACAATGGAGGAATCACATGTATGGCAACAATTTGTACCCTTGGACCTTCCAATGGAGGAATCACATGTATGGCAACAATGTGTACACTAGGACCTTACAATGGAGGAATCACATGTATGGCAACAGTTTGTACACTTGGACCTTCCAATGGAGGAATTACATGTATTGCAACAGTTTGTACACTTGGACCTTCCAATGGAGGAATCGTATGGCAACAATTTGTACACTTGGACCTTCCAATGGAGGCATCACATGTATGGCAACAATTTGTACACTTGGACCTTCCAATGGAGGAATCACATGTATGGCAACAATGTGTACACTTGGACCTTCCAATGGAGGAATCACATGTATGGCAACAATTTGTACACTTGGACCTTCCAATGGAGGAATCACATGTATGCCAACAGTTTGTACACTTGGACCTTACAATGGAGGAATCACATGTATGCCAACAATTTGTACACTTGGACCATCCAATGGAGGAATCACATGTATGGCAACAATGTGTACACTAGGACCTTACAATAGAGGAATCACATGTATGGCAACAGTTTGTACACTTGGACCTTCCAATGGAGGAATCACATGTATGGCAACAATTTGTACACTAGGACCTTACAATGGAGGAATCACATGTATGGCAACAATGTGTACACTTGGACCATCCAATGAAGGAATCACGTGTATGGCAACAATGTGTACACTTGGACCTTCCAATGGAGGAATCACATGTATGGCAACAGTTTGTACACTTGGACCTTCCAATGGAGGAATCACATGTATGGCAACAGTTTGTACACTTGGACCTTACAATGGAGGAATCACATGTATGTCAACAATTTTTACACTTGGACCTTACAATGGAGGAATCACATGAATGGCAACAATTTGTACACTTGGACCTTCCAATGAAGGAATCACATGTATGGCAACAATATGTACACTAGGACCTTCCAATGGAGGAATCACATGTATGCCAACAGTTTGTATACTTGGACCTTCCAATGAAGGAATCACATGTATGGCAACAGTTTGTACACTAGGACCTTCCAATGAAGGAATCACATGTATGGCAAAAATTTGTACACTTGGACCTTCCAATGAAGGAATCACATGTATGGCAATAATATGTGCACTAGGACCTTCCAATGGAGGAATCACATGTATGCCAACAGTTTGTACACTAGGACCTTCCAATGGAGGAATCACATGTATGGCAACAATTTGTACACTTGGACCTTCCAATGGAGGAATCACATGTATGGCAACAGTTTGTACACTAGGACCTTCCAATGGAGGAATTACATGTATTGCAACAGTTTGTACACTTGGACCTTCCAATGGAGGAATCACATGTATGGCAACAGTTTGTACACTAGGACCTTCCAATGGAGGAATCACATGTATGGCAACAATTTGTACACTTGGACCTTCCAATGGAGGAATCACATGTATGGCAACAGTTTGTACACTTGGACCTTCCAATGGAGGAATTACATGTATTGCAACAGTTTGTACACTTGGACCTTCCAATGGAGGAATCACATGTATGGCAACAATTTGTACACTTGGACCTTCCAATGGAGGAATCACATGTATGGCAACAATTTGTACACTTGGACCTTCCAATGGAGGAATCACATGTATGGCAACAATTTGTACACTAGGACCTTCCAATGGAGGAATCACATGTATGGCAACAATTTGTACACTAGGACCTTCCAATGGAGGAATCACATGTATGGCAACAATTTGTACACTTGGACCTTACAATGGAGGAATCACATGTATGGCAACAGTTTGTACACTTGGACCTTCCAATGGAGGAATCACATGTATGGCAACAATTTGTACACTAGGACCTTCCAATGGAGGAATCACATGTATGGCAACAGTTTGTACACTTGGACCTTCCAATGGAGGAATCACATGTATGGCAACAATTTGTACACTTGGATCTTCCAATGGAGGAATCACATGTATGGCAACAATGTGTACACTTGGACCTTCCAATTGAGCAACATCCTGAATATAGCTGAAATATTGCTTGTTTGCCGTTAAACATCAATCAATCCAATTGAGGAATCACATGTATAGCAACTTAAATCTGGGATCAAGTGGTTGGACCCTAATTATAAAAAAAATATTGAAGAATGTGTCCATGGGACACCGATGCCCCCCCTAAAGTAAGTCCCAAACAGGAAGTAGTTGTCCAACAGGTCTGAAAGTCGCTTAGGACGTACAACTGGTGATACTTAACCACCCTGCCAAATTTCTAATTGTTCTAATGTACGGTTTCTGAGTAAAGCTTGACGGAAATTTTCATACTCATGTTAACACATTTTCATATCGGCCCAGTCACAAACAGGAAGTAGTTGTCCGACAGGTCTGAAAGTCGCTTAGGACGTACAACTTGTGATACTGAACCACCCTGCAAAATTTCAAATTGTTCTTGTGTACGGTTTCTGAGAAAAGCTTGACGGAAATTTTCATACTCATGTTAACAAATTTTCATATCGGCCCAGTCGCAAACAGGAAGTAGTTGTCCGACAGGTCTGAAAGTTGCTTAGGACGTACAACTTGTGATACTGAACTACCCTGCCAATTTTCAAATTGTTCTGATGTACGGTTTCTGAGAAAAGCTTGACGGAAATTTTCATACTCATGTTAACACATTTTCATATCGGCCAAGTCCCAAACAGGAAGTAGTTGTCCGACAGGTCTGAAAGTCGCTTAGGACGTACAACTTGTGATACTGAACCACCTTGTCAAATTTCAAATTGTTCTGATGTACGGTTTCTGAGAAAAGCTTGACGAAAATTGTCATACTTGTGTTAACACATTTTCATATCGGCCCAGTCACAAACAGGAAGTAGTTGTCCGACAGGTCTGAAAGTCGCTTAGGACATACAACTTGTGATACTGAACAACCCTGCCAAATTTCAAATTGTTCTCATGTACGGTTTCTGAGAAAAGCTTGACGGAAATTTGTACATACAGACGGACGTATTTACGTACAAATGAAGTCCCAAACAGGAAGTAGTTGTCCGACAGTTCTGAAATTCGCTTAGGACATACAACTTGTGATACCGAACCACTCTGCCAAATTTAAAATTGTTCTCATTTACGGTTTCTGAGAAAAGCTTGACGGAAATTTGTTCGGACTTACGGACAGACGGACGGACATGAGTAAAACTTAATGCCCCCCCGACATGTCGTCGCGGGGGCATAAAAACAAAACACCAATATGGTGACTGCTATTGGCAATAATTAACAGGTTTAAAGTTTGTAGGTTATTTCTTCTCAAATAAAGAAAAAAGAGCAGACGATATGCAACCTTTTAGGGTATGTTAAAATGCTTTAAATTTATTAGTGAACTCGTATTAACAATTTGTTATGTAAAAAATTAGCGTCACATAAATGAGCATGAAATAATTTTCTTGCACCAGAATACCATAACTGTCATACATTCATAATGCAAATATATTTATTCAGTTCTACTTTCTTTCATGAAAAAAATAATCAAGAATTACAACATAATTATTCGCAGTGAGACCAAAACAAATATTGCACAACTAAGGTACAACAACATAAAATATAATAACTGTTATCATGGTTATAAGTAATAGCACTAATAGGTGTAAAATACAACACTATCAAATAGAGGATGTGATCAATTCTGTTAGTGAATTTCATAAAGAAAGCTTGTATGATATAAATAGATCAATGATTTACCTTTCATGCATTTTGAATCTAGAATGATTGGAAAATAAGTTGATATTTTTTAGAATTTGCTAGCAAAACAACCTGCAGCTGAACATGAAAATCTGAACTAGAGGCTCCCAGGAGCCTGTATCGCTCATCTAAACCTGAAACCAAACAACTCTTTTTTATCCAGCTTTTCTTTGCCATAAGGAATTGCCAAACACTTCTGCAAAAGTCATTAATTTTGACCTTTTAAGGGAAATAACTCCTATAAGGAGGAGCTTTAGAGGGAGAAGGGAGGTTCACTTCAAATTTGCTGTACCTATTATACTTTTTTAACTATCAGTCGAAAACTCTCTCGACTCCCCCCCCCCCACCCCTTTTTTTCATTTTATCTATTTTAAGCCAATGTAGCTATGTAGGTAGTCAGGTGCCATGATTTGCACAATTTTGGTAGAGGATGTCCTAAAGATGATGTGTGCAATGTTTCAAAGCAGTCCTTTCATTGGGTAAAGAGGAGAAGATTTTTTAAATCAAGTAAAATTGATTAAAAAAATGTTTAAGGAGAAAAATTCTTAAGCGGTTCTTCAGACCGTTACCCCCCCCCCGGCCCAATTTAACGGTTTACCCCCCCCCCCCTCCGTCCTATTTTTAGCAATGGGGTGGCCATGTTGGTTAATCTGCAGCCATGGTTGCTGCAAACTTGGTTGAGGACATTTGATGGATGATGTGTACAAAGTTTCAAAGCAGTACTTTTAGTTGTTTCAGAGGAGAAGAATTTAAAAAATCAATTAAAACAGATTAAAAAAAAACGTTCAAGGGG
The DNA here is from genome assembly GCA_944474755.1 of Limnoperna fortunei. Lineage (NCBI taxonomy): Eukaryota > Metazoa > Mollusca > Bivalvia > Mytilida > Modiolidae > Limnoperna > Limnoperna fortunei. The sequence continues at coordinate 53,830,957 of OX104121.1, read as the reverse complement.
AATAACTCTTAAACGGTTAATCAGACAATCTTGACCCTTTAGTAATTTTTGTAGCACTCATAGAGCAGAACAATTAAGCAATGCTAACTTTTTCTCTAGTTCTAATAATTTTCAAGATTTTGAGGCAAAAATTTCAAAAATCATCAATTTTGCCAATTAAAGGGCAATAACTCCTACAAGGAGTCATCATACAACTTTGACCCAATGGAGTGTTTTGTAGAGCTTTAGATGCTTAAAGGGGAAGGTCTCTTCTGTTTTCTGTTATCTGTTATACTTTTTGAACTATAAGCAAAAAACTGTATTTTGAACCCCCGGTTCTATTTTTTGCCATGGCGGCCATGTTGGTTGGTCTGAGGGCATGATTTGTGCAAACTTGGTAGAGGACCTTTTACTGAAGATGTGTGCAAAGTTTCAAAGCAATCCCTTCAGTGGTTTTGGAGAAGAAGATTTTTTGAAGAAAAGTTAACGACAACGACGATGACGACGGAAGATGACGGACGCCAAGTGATGGCAATAGCTCACCTGACCCTTTGGGTCAGGTGAGCTAAAAATGAATACTCAACTCAGGTTGAATCATCGTCGGAAAACCCTGAATAAAGAATTTCATTAAATTTAATTAGCCAATAAGAACGATGTGTAATAGATAAACTATTTTGATTAGTTTCAATGCTTCAAGCGACCAATCAAAATAGTACATTGAATATTCATGAAATCAAGAAAACAAGGTAGGTAAGCGGTAACAAAGTGAGTAGGAGACCGAATGTGAGTTTCCGACAATGAGGTTGAATTAGATTTTAACATATGAAATATATCTGTATAACATTTAGTACCTAATTTTATTCAAATTATAATGTAGATCACAAACTAGTTATAATTTCTAATTATTTCTATGGCTTCATTAGGTAGGTCTGCTCTGGATGGGTACACTGATTTCATATTACCTTCAGTGTCTAGAATCTTAACTTGTTCCACAATCAGAGTCTTCTGAACTCTTTGATTTGTCTCCATTTTAGGTTCAACATCACCAGCACCACCTTCCGCACCTTCAACTTCCTGTGCAGACTCTACCTTTGGAGTTCCTACTCCCATATCTAACATTCTGTATAATAATTCATCCATGACCTTCTTACAAGTGTCAAGGTTAATATGGCTGGTAACTTCTATGAACAAGTCAGTGGTATCCTTTGTAATCTGATGGGAAGAATTAAAGATATAAATTTCAGATGTATATATTACATTCTTGTCCTTTCCACATTTGATGACATTTAACTACATGTAATTTTATTATGTTACAGTGTCTTCATACTGTGTTTTACAAAAAACATCTATGCTTAAAGATGTGTTTATCTTTTTCTAAAGAAACAATTGACTGAATGTTTGTCGATGTCCAGTGGGCAATCTTTCAGCTATATTTAGAACAATCGTCAAAAGAAAGTTTATAGTGTACTTAACTCAAATATATTTTTTCATAATAATTTATACTTGCCTTCACAAAAGTTAAACGTGCCACTTTAGTGATAATCCCTACTTTTAATATATTACCTTGGTTTTATCACTGTTGGTGATTGGAGGAAAAGAAATCACATGACCTTCACCATCAACCAAACATGGATACTGAACTTTGTGCTTTAGCAAATCCAAATATCTGAAAACGTTTTCACTGGACACATTAATTAAGCTGTAACATTCATCTCCATTTTAAAAAGAATGTCAATGTTTAAATTTGCAATATTGTAGCAAATGAGCAAAATGGTGAATATTTGAAATATTGTAGCAAATGAGAATTATTTGCAGCAAATAAGCAGTATTGTTGTGAATGTGCAATATTTTTATATATCTAGTGAGAACAAGATGGGGCCTATGAACTGTGCATGTTTCTATGCCTGCTTTTATCTAGAGTTTGTTGGATCTTATATTTCATGTCCAGCCAGTCAGATACATTATTCAGATCAAACTTGCTAAACCTCAAATTCTTAAATCAGTATGCTTGGTGTGCTACATTTAGCACTTAGATTCTGATTGTTTATAGGGTCTTAATGGTAAATCTACATTTACTGTTTCTCTTTTTTTTAAATCATAAACATAGGTCCTTAGAAAGACATTTTATAACAGTGGAAATAATTTTTGACTGACGATTTTGTCGGAATGAATG